>JAYKAV010000149.1:24592-186752 GCA_035582835.1 Phoebastria nigripes | reverse complement strand
TCTTGTGCACCTGGCAGAGCATGGGAAGCTGAAAAGTCCTTGACTAGTAGACTACTTAGCAGCAACTAAAAACATCAGTGTGTTATCAACATTCTTCTCATACTAAATCCAAAACACAGCACTAGGAAGAAAATTAACTCTATCCCAGCCGAAACCAGGACAGTGTGTGTGTATATATATGTATATATATACATATATATACACACACACACACATATATATATTTCTGTCTGTGTGTATGCGTGTGAACTAATAGTAAGCATAATTTGTAATTAAGTCATGATTGTAGTAGACTCTACTAACTTACTTCATAAATGTTAATTTAATTAATGATTAAGTGCTGCTAAAATATTGTGGTCCGCCTTAAAACTGTGAATGAACCTTAGGCTGCTGCTAAACACATATAATCCCTTACCCTTTTGTACTAGACATAGAATCATAGAATAGTTTGGGTTGGAAGGGACCTTTAAAGGTCATCTAGTCCAACCCCCCTGCCATGGGCAGGGACATCTTCAACTAGATCAGGTTGCTCAGAGCCCCCTCCAACCCGACCTTGAATGTTTCCAGGGATGGGGCATCTACCACCTCTCTGGGCAACCTGAGCCAGTGTTTCACCACCCTCAGCATAAAAAATTTCTTCCTTATATCTAGTCTAAATCTACCCTCTTTTAGTTTAAAACCATTCCCTCTTGTCCTGTCACAACAGGCCCTGCTAAAAAGCTTGCCACCATCTTTCTTAGAAGCCCCCTTTAAGTACTGAAAGGCTGCAATAAAGGATCCCCAAAGCCTTCCCTTCTCCAGGCTGAACAACCCCAACTCTCTCAGCTTTTCTTCATAGGAGAGGCGTTCCATCCCCCTGATCATTTTCGTGGCCCTCCTCTGGACCTGCTCCAACAGGTCCATGTCTGTCTTGTGCTGAGGGCTCCAGAGCTGGACGCAGTACTCCAGGTGGGGTCTCACCAGAGCAGAGTAGAGGGGCAGAATCACCTCCCTCGACCTGCTGGCCATGCTTCTTTTGATGCAGCCCAGGAGACGGTTGGCCTTCTGGGCTGCGAGCGCACATTGATGGCTCATGTCCAGCTTTTCATCCACCAGTACCCCCAAGTCCTTCTTGGCACGGCTGCCTTCAATCCCTTCATTGCCCAGCCTGTATTGATACTGGGGGTTGCCCCGACCCAGGTGCACGACCTTGCAGTTGGCCTTGTTGAACCTCATGAGGTTCACACGGGCCCACTTCTTGAGCTTGTCCAGGTCCCTCTGGATGGCATCCCGTCCCTCAGGCGTGTCGACCGCACCACTCAGCTTGGTGTCGTCTGCAAACTTGCTGAGGGTGCACTTGATCCCACCGTCTATGTCATTGATGAAGATATTAAACAGTACCGGTCCCAATACAGACCCTGCGGGACGCCACTCATCACCGATCTCCACCTGGAGATTGTGTCAAAGGCCTTACAGAGGTCCAGATAGATGACATCTGTAGCCCTTCCCATGTCCACTGATGTAGGCACTTCATCATAGAAGGCCACTAGGTTGGTCAGGCAGGACTTGCCCTTGGTGAAGCCATGCTGGCTGTCTCGAATCACCTCCCTGTCCTCCATGTGCCTCAGCATAGCTTCCAGGAGGATCTGTTCCACGATCTTCCCAGGCACAGAGGTGAGACTGACTGGCCTGTAGTTCCCCGGGTCTTCCTTTTCTCCCTTTTTAAAAATGGGGGTTATGTTTCCCCTTTTCCAGTCAGTGGGAACTTCACCAGACTGCCATGACTTCTCAAATATGATGGATAGTGGCTTAGCAACTTCATCCGCCAGTTCCCTCAGGACCCACGGATGGATCTCATCAGGTCCCATGGACTTGTGCACCCTCAGGTTCCTTAGATGGTCTCGAACCTGATCTTCTCCTACCGTGGGCGGCTCTTCATTCTCCCAGTCCCCGCCTTTGCCTTCTGCGGCTTGGGTGGTGAGGCTCAAGCACTTGCCAGTGAAGACCGAGGCAAAAAAGTCATTGAGTACCTCTGCCTTCTCCGTATCCCGGGTAACCAGGTCTCCCGCTTCATTCTGGAGAGGGCCCACATTTTCCCTCATCTTCCTTTTATCCCCGACGTACCTAGAAAATCTTTTCTTGTTGCCCTTGACGTCCCTGGCCAGATTCAATTCTATCAGGGCTTTAGCTTTCCTAACCTGATGCCTGGCTGCTCGGACAATTTCTCTATATTCCTCCCAGGCTACCTGTCCTTGCTTCCACCCTCTGTAGGCATAAACTGTTGTCCAAGTCTGAGACTAGGGGTAGATCCAGCCACACCTAGACTCCCCTCTGAGAAGGAGTTTGGAAAGCAAGGGGGTCTACTCTGAACCTCATGACTCAACAAGAGTGTCTCCTTACCCTTTTGGTATTAGACATAAACCGTTGCCCAAGTCTGAGACTAGGAGTGGATCCAGCTGGGTCTTCTCTGAACCTCGTGACTCAACGGGAGGGTCTCCCTTACCTTTTTCGTCCTTGGTCTCTGTACAAATCATTCTAGCCCAATTAGGGCACGATTTCCCTTTGCATACTTCATCCATGTAGTAAGTGATAGAGTGAACCTTGCCATTGAACTCTGTTAAGTCGCGCTTCTATAAATCTCTATTAAAATCACTTTCTGCTAATACCTTTGACGGTGATTCTTTAAGCAGCCTCTAAACCACTCATTCGCGACAGACAGTTTCTATTGTCCATGAATGGGACTGACCCACTAGTCTCATCCAGCAAAGGAAGTGACTAACTTTCAATATCTGCTGGGTATTTTATTTTATCAGAAAATTTCCTACCAGCTCTTGTTGCCAATTACATCCTGAGCAATAGGTAAATTCAAAGAAAAACAAATCCAAGACTGCAAGAAGCTGCAGCACTTCTAGTTAATGCACAGTCTGTCCAAGCCGTAGCAGCGTAGGCACCATTCATTAGCTCTGAGTACTCACACAAAGGCTGTGACACAGCTGAACACCATCTATGAGGCTGCCCCAGGCAGAACATTTGGATATTTTCTTGAGCAGAGAATATCTGTAATCAGCTTTTTGTCAGAACCCAGTGGTGCGTCATGCATGGAAATCAATAACAATTTCCTACTGTTGCCCAAGTCTTTATTATATTTATATTTTAAATATATTAGAACTTCATCTAAACTGCTGCCTATGACTATGTTTTGGTATACCACATCATTTGAGAATCTATTTTTTGCGTTTCTATGGGGTGACATATATACTTCTATATCTAAAATGCTTTAGTTATATGAACAGGGGAAAGAAAAAAAAAACACCACACCAAAACATTACTCTGTTTGCCTATAAAAGTTCATGGAAATCAAATCATAATTTAAATTTTTGGTTTTCTCTAATTGGTGGAAAACAAGTTGAACTTAATCATCCATTTCCAAAGGGAGTCTTCAAGCATTTTAAATTAATTAGGAACAGTCTACCAAGATCTTTCACTTGGCCTTAACTGCTTCTTGGGGTCTGAAAACACAACAGAGGATGTCAATTGGAATGTCACCTGGAAGAATTACTGGGCCCACTAAACAGTCATTCTTTTGGCCATTACACTGAGCTGTCAGAATAAAAATACTTTCTCTTCCTATCCTCTCATTTCAGTAGGGATCAATTTACATTGCGCACATAAATCTATGAAAGACAGATTGTTCAAGAGATTACCTAAAAATAAAAGCTTCTAATGTATTTTTAAACTTAAAAGTACATCAAAAATATGTATTTATCTTAAGCTGAAAAACATGTAATCATTTTAAGCGTTTCTGTTAATCTGTCCTATGAAAACAGACTGGAATTTTTTTAATTCTCTGGTCTGTGAAGGTTTCTAATGAGTCCACTTCAGTCAAAATGGAAAAGGAGTTTTTCCTCAAATTATTTTCTTAGAAACAACTTCAGTGTGTCTTCCACAGGTCAAGTTTCAAAGGCCTGAACATTGACCCAAAGACAGCAAGTGATAAACTGATTATTCTGGAGCACGCACAGCTTCAGAAGATGTCTTTTTGGTCAAACATTTTCAAAATAATCAAGAATCAACCATTAGGAAGAAAGTATTTCTAACGATTGACTGTAACTATAGATGGAAGAGGTCCTTTGTATAAGACAACAAACAGAATACTCGTGCGAAATGCATGCCCTGTATGTCTGGACATCATCATAGTTATACACTAAAAAAAATTGAAAAGAAAAAAGAAATTAACAGAAAGTCTCCCTGTACATTCCCCTCACTTTACCTTCTTTGTATGCATACTTAACCATGAAATCCAGTATTATGTCTGCAGCAAATAATCCATTTATTTGTTTTGGATCTTATCTACAACATTAACATCCATCAGCAGCAAGTTTTACATCTGCATCATAAAAATGTTCTGAAATAACATCAACCCTTCACAGATACTGCAAATTAATGTCATTTTTTTTGCTGTATGCAACACATACATACACACATTCATTTTATTCTACATTTTGTTTTCAATGTATGTTCCAATATAATGTTTTCAACATCTAAATAGACTAATGCTGATGGTCATGGAAAGTTGAAATAAAGCAATAAATATTCTATATACTTTCACCAAAAAGATATGGATCATCAACACTTATGATACAGATACATAGTAAGGTAGAGGACTGAAAGTTGAAATATTCTGAGGAAATTAAACTGAGATATACACAGTAGGATTTAGATAAGGAAATATTCAGGTGAAATGACGACAAGAATTTTTTGAGGTTTTTTGTTTAGTGAAGCCTTTTAGGCAATGAGATCATATCACCATCACTCCTTTTTGAACACTGTCACATTGACTACTTCTCACTACAATGCATTAAAAATGTCTGATTAGGAACAACTTTGTGCCAGAGGGAGATGAGATGAGATGAGACAACTTTCCGGCTTGAATCTGTACTTCAAAAATGATGGGCATGTTCTTGGTTTAATGATGAAGACTGCAATTGCATGAAATTCCTCTTACATTATCTGTATCTAAAGTACTTAGGTGGCTCAGCTGAGAAAATACTTTTCTTGCTTTATGAAATGCCGAGCTCTGTATGTACCCTACCAAGGCAGGATTAAACCACCAGACATGGGTCCAGTCCTTTTTAAATTTTAAATATCATTTCTCAGTTTGGGGCTTCAATACAGCAGTTATACACATTTGCATAATTTTAAACACAATTTTCTTAATGAAACTTGATACGTGTGTACCTATCCTACTGAGATGTGTTGACAAGTCAGAGCCATGGAGCCGACAGTTCTACTTAAAAAGTTGTAAAACAGTCATTCTACAATACTGCACTTTATTATCAACCCCTGTATAACATATATTCCAGAATAAAAGACAAATATCTCTATTAGAAAAACAATATGTCACAAAGACTACTTTTACACTAAATGTTCCTGTAATCCCTTTCAATTTCAGTAAATGTTTTTATCCCACCTTTCTTTTCAAATTGGTTACACCATCAATCAGACCTTTATTAAGTATCATGTAACTCTTATAAGCATCTGAAGGTCGTTTTCAGATGTAAGGTTATATTTCTTCCTTTACGCACATTAGTTTCTTTAAATTAGGGAATTTCATTGAAAAAATATCATGGCACAGCATAATTAGTAATATACTTAATCCCCATTTGATTGATGAAGAAAGCTATAAACCTTTCATAACATAATATTAATAAGGGCTTCATGTCCTTCAATTTTATATTGCATCATAAAATTACAGTGTATTTTCTGATATATGAAGTGGACATAAACTACTCTGTAGTATTCCGTGACACTCATTGTAGAACTATAAATACAGTTCGCTTTCATTTACAGAATTTGAATAAAAGCATGGAGTTCCTGTATCTACAGAAAAGACATGTATTTTCACATCTCATGTTGTTGCTCAAAATTACAAAACTATGTCTGAGGAACTGCTAAATATTTCAAGCCAGTCCCAGAAAAGTCTGAAAATGCTTTCCAAAAGATTAAACATTCAGTAAGTTAGATTTTATTAAAATCTCAGTGTCCTATATATTGCAGAACAGATTGTAAAATTATTAGACTGCAGCTGGCATGTTCTTAAATAAATGATTTCCAGGAGGAAACTATTGTTATGATTTTCAGTCACTGACACTGTAAAATTGTTTGATTTATTTAAATGGAGACTTTTTAAAAGTGCTTTAAACATATTTGATTCTTTGCTTTTTTTCACATATAATAATGAAGTTAAGATTTAGGAAGAAAAATATATTTCTTTAAAAAAAATGTTCAGTATAAAGAGTAATATAGCAACTTTAAAAAAAAAAAAAAACAAATAAAATCAATAATGCATGTTTCGATGTGCAGAGCTATCTGTGATCAAAGCAACATGTTACCATGATCAATGGCTACAGTATTGATCAATGTTAACATTACCTTTTTATTACTTTTTTAACATTAAAACAGTACTTGGGTTAGAAAATGAGCTCCCCAATTCACCTTGTTACCTGAACATTTACATTTTTAACAGAAAATCTTCCCTTCTCCATGCCTAAAGCAGATCAGAAACTTCCACTCCAAACAAGGGTTCGACTTGCTGTCTCCTTCCACCCACAGATTTCCAACCATCACTCTAATGAAGAGAGCACTTGTGGTAGTCCTACTCTGATACAGAGTCTGACCATGAATCCAGAATAGAAATTTCTGAGACTGGACAGCCTTGCCCTAAAATTCTTGTGGGAACTGTCAATTTATGGAATCCTTCTCATTTAAGGAAATCAATATGAGCATTTTTAAAGTTCTGGGTTCTGTATTTACTACAGATTCACAACTCTCTAGGCTAATGTTCTCAAAGCAGTGAATCATCAGTTCCCCCATGAACTCACTATGATTTCTTTTTATGAAGAACCCAGCTCATGTATTTATCCTGGGTTTGATCCTACATGCATTGAACATCCAACCTGGAGGAAGGCACTGAGCATCCCACAGGTGCAAGCCTAAACACCATTATCAAGTCCACATACTGAGCTGAGAGAGATACACGAGAGAGAAAATGACAACCAAACAGTACTACTCTAGTTACTGCTACAGACTGTAATAGATATACAGCCACTATCTGGAATATTAAAGAATAAGTAGAGGGAATTTAGCTTTTTGAGGAAAATAATGAAGAAAGGAAAAAAAAAAAAAAAAAAGGGTCTGCTGTGCCATCAAATATACCTAAAATAGTATATGGACACAAACATTATTTTACAGCCTAAAGGACCTCCATATGTTACATGTACTTTAGAAGGTAATGGATACCAATGACATTATGCACTAAAAAATTATATTACATTGTCTATAGTAAAAATGAGTGGGAAAAATCATTACAAAAGCAAAGTATGTTGGGTAATTGATGCAAAAAGCTCATTCTACAAGCTACAATTCTGCTACTTGTTTTACTTTATTATCAAGAGTGCAAATATGAAGCTTTTCAACTTTTATCTATCATGGCCAGGATTTTTGCAAAGGTACAGGGATTCAACTAACTAATTACAATGAAGCCAAAATGACAACATACCAATCAGCCTTTTGCAGATCTAGGTCTGGAGATTTTGTACTACAGAAATAAAAACAGTAATAATAATTTAAAAATCTGTTACTACATCTGAATCTAGAAACTTAACATTGAATGCATCAGGTTTTAAAGATAGAATTTGTGGGCAGATTATCATCATAATACTTACTGATTTCATACATCATTGCACAGCCTTTTACATTTTATATTTTAACATAGCTACCAGAAAAAGCTACTGTCACCTTGTTACAAGGGGAAGTTTCAGACATGGTTCTAAATCAAAAATAATTTTCAGCATCATTACAGGTTTTTGCAATTTACCCTTCATTTTCATTTAGCAATTAAAATGTGTTTGGTTACTTTATAACATAAAATTAAGATGTCTCATAACATAATGCAGCTTGCATTACTGTGTAATTTATGTGTTTGCACTTGCATGTGCTTACACATCTTTTGTTTAATTAAACAGCACCAATTTCTATGTGATTTTAATGCAGAAGTATCAGTCTGACAGAAGGCTGGTCAGTAGTTAGTCAAATTATCACAAAATACTTTTACTCACATTCAGAAACTGTGTACTAGTGAGGAGGGAGAATTCTAGATACAAGCAGCTCATGAGATGTAAAGGGTTAAAGAAGCTAAAATAGGAATAAAAACAGAGCATTTTTCTATCTTGTGAGATGGCATCAGGAAATGAAAAACAGAGACATTTCTGAATCTCAGGCATGGAGCTCAGTCAGTGTTAATCATAGTTCAGTTCCAGGTGAGATAGATATGCAATTAATTCTTACAGCGTTTTGTCACCAAGTGAGACTTTGTAACTTTTCCCTTGCTTTGCTTTTAAATTCATGTTTCAAATTCTACATTCTTTGGTAGCCACTTACAGAGTGTGTTTGGAGGAGAGGTATTTTAAAAGCTGAAACTAACTGAATTTCAACCAAGAACTAAATAAAACATACTATAACCTAAAATTAAAGAAACTAGTAAGTTAATTATTGCATTAGCTCCTTGTGACAAGCCCGGAATGCAGCTAAACTGTCCAAATAGTAGCCAGGTAGACAACATTTCAGCCAGCATTTGTTGCCCAAAGCTTCTAAAAGGTAACCCTTTAAAGATTCATTTTCAGTTATGCAGTAAAAAAAAAAAAAAAAAAAAAAAAAAAAAAAAAAAAAAAAAAAAATAAAAAAAAAAAAAAAAAAAAAAAAAAAAAAAAAAAACCAAAAAAAACAACCAAGTCTTCAAGTCTTCAGTTTAACCCTTAAGATAAAAATACATTAGTTTGAAAAGGGCTGGAGTCATTCTAGGAAGTTCAGATAATCTGAAACTCAGGCTAGTTCTACCTGGGTGCTCTCAAGAGAAGTAAAGTGCTCAACTCTCCAGCACCCACTTTTGAAAATGCTGACAAAGTTTGTAAATGCACTGATTTTTAAAATCAAGTAAAACCCAAAGAACATTCAGGTAAAATTGGTAGAATTTTGAACTACTAGTATTTTCTCAATCCACACATCTAAACAGCTATAGCCCTGATGCCATATGGCATGTCTGCCACTGAAATTTGATGTCCAGATTGATTTGTATCTGGTCATTATTTATTAGACATAATTACCATTCTACCTGATCACTTGTAGACACAAAGGCTGGTGGGAGAGATGGTGTTTCAAGTGTCTAATTGCTAGGAAGTGTTAACGTTAAATAAATAGAATAGAATAATAAAGTAAGAACAATGATTTTAAATCATACAGGTGTCAGTAACTCTATTGTTATCTTGATAGGCAGCTGTCCTCAGAAAATGACACCAAATTGTCCTTGGTTAAAGTCACACAACTGCCACGAACTATATTGTTCAATTAACACATGAGTGCAGAATTTGGCCCCAACAGAATGTTTTACTCTTTTTCTGAAAGGACAAGTCTTTGAAAGCATGGGTACAGAACAAGAAAGGAAATAAAGCAATTTAAATGTGACACTATTTGTAGCTACCCAGGTGAAGTTTGAATCAAGCACAGCTTTAAATACATCTGTGTTGTAAATCCAAGATAGCATGTCTAATCTAATGCTACTTCTTATACAGGAAAAAGTTACTCTGTACAAAACAGACTTAATATATCTAGGGATGTCTTATCACAAACACTCCTCAATATGAAAAAGAACCTCACCTTACTTTTCTTTTTCTTTTTTTTTAAATAGTAGTTTTTCCAAGCAAACATAAATCAAGAATATTATACTTAAAGGCCATGATTATACTTTCAGCTCACATCACTACAGAAATTCTAAAACTATAATAAAAGACATACAGTGTGATAAGTGTAATTACTAAATATGAAAATATTAATGAGTCAGATATTTAAGATGTAACCTTACATGTCCATCACATTAGGTTTTAAATCTGAGATTGGCTTCAACGCCATCACAATTTCCATTATAATCAATATAAATCCCTTATATTGTAAAAGTGTGTTTACTTTAGAGCTGAATGAGTAATTAATAAACTTTTTCAACTAATTAAGATTTTCTCTGCAAGCAGATAGCAAATTACTCCATACATTTTAGCTTAAAACATTAAAACACTGTTTTCAAGCAACTGATTGCAAGTATTCTGAATATGATCTGTTGTTCCTGGGCAGGGAAAAGTACAATTATCGAGGGGCTTCGTTACACAAACATTTAAGTATATCCATTGATGACATTCATACGTTTAAAAAATTGATTTGTCCAGATATCCGTCTATTTAGGTATCAAATATTGTAATTATTGGTTTTGATGAAATTTGGTATTGTGCTACCAAATTTGAGTGTACAAACATCTGCAGAGTGAGCACAAAAGAAACATTAGCAAGGTCTGAGGAAAGTCACATCAAAATTACAGTATGTGCAGATTCTTTCAGACGTGGTATTCTTACCTCATTCACCTGGATCTAGTTGTGAGAGTATATGTGCATATTCATCTGTGTGCATAACAAAGCAAGCAACTGTTCCAAACATTAAGTGCATGCTAATACATTTACAGCTCTTCACAGGGCCTGTGCTGAAAAGTTCACACTTATTGGAGCTTTAAACATTAATTAAAACAGTATGTTTTCACCTCTACTTCAATGATCTTTCCACCCTATAGGAGAGACACAGGTGAGACCTATTGTTGGCTTTAACATCTTTTTTAAAAAGTGAGTGAAATCGTGACCGCCCTGACTTAACAAAAGAATCCGAATCACTGTTCCTATACAGGGCAGGAACACACACCTTCAGCTTTGTTGCATCCTGAATTTTAATTGCCACATTATTACTTAACCTGGAAATGCTAACATTTGGGGGAGAGGGGAGGTTAAACAGCAAACAGCAGGAAGTGCAACGGAAAATTATTCAATGAGAAATACAAATAATAACTTCTCTGAATTTTGCATGAGCTTAGTATTAAAATTGCATTTTATTCCTGTTAACATCAGGAATTTTAGAATGGTCCCTCTGAGCAAATATCCTTAACAAGGTCTGTCAATACAATTTTATACCAATTGCCACTGTATGTTGTTCACTCTGGTTTCAGGTACACATACATGTCATAGTCCCATGAAACCCCAATATGTAAAAATAGTTTCTTTCCTTACCCAGTTCTTGCTCTGAGATATGGTTCCAGCTGAGAATGGTTCCAGCTTCTCTGGTGCAATCATACAATCTCTGAGCAAACATGATATGCTGGTTTTTGCTGGGATAGAGTTAATTTTGTTCGTAGTAGCTAGTATGGGGCTATGTTTTGGATTTGTGCTGAAAAGAGTGTTGATAATATAGAGTTGTTTTTGTTATTGCTGAGAAGTGCTTACACAGAGTCAAGGCCTTTTCAGCTTCTCATGCTCTACCGACTGAGAAGGCTGGAGATACACAAGAAGCTGGGAGGGGGCACAGCCAGGACAGCTGACCCAAACTGCCCAACGGGATATTCCATGCCATATGATGTCATGCTCAGTATATAAACTTGGGGAAAGCTGGCCGGAGGGCCGCTGCTCAGGGACTGGTTAGGCGTCGGTCGGTTGGTGGTGAGCAATTGGGTTTTTTTCATTTGCATCACTTGTCTTTCTTGGGTTTTATTTCTCTCTCTTTTTGTTATCTTCCTTTTCATCACTTATTGTTGTTGTTATTATTATTGTATTTTATTTCAATTATTAAACTGTTCTTATCTCAACCCATAAGTGTTCTCACTTTTACTCTTCCGATTCTCTCCCCCATCCCATGGGGAGGGGGAGTGAGCAAGCAGCTGTGTGGTGTTTAGCTGCCTGCCAGGTTAAACCACAAAACACGGTGCATATTAACATCTTTTTTAATATTACTTTTCACTGTGAGCAACAATTGCAGATGCCTTAAGGAGCATAATGCAGCTGTACAAACACGTGGAAGAGGCATTGAAATGAAAAGGGCCATGTCATGCATTTGCAATGACAAAGATAACCAATAAAAATGCAATTACTTTGATCAGCTTCTGCACATTAAAAAGAATTGCAATTGGCTTAGGATACCCCTCCAAAATTTCAAACTTTCTTCACACATGCTGGCTCCCATGCGCTTTTTCTAAATGATATGTAGAAAAGAATCAGCCTTTGGGAATGGTGTAAATTCTGTCATCTTTAGTACCAGTATTGCTATCATACTGAATATGACTCTATGATTAACCTTCCATACACACTAGAATATATCTGTGTGTAAAAAACCACACACATTCAGATTAAAGTTGTATATACAATAACAATTGATCAAAGTTAACTAGTGCTATGTGAAAGAAAAATCTACCCATTGCAAGATACCCAAACAAGAGATTTCTGGAAGCAGTCATATTATAAATGACACTTCACCACAAAATTATACTATTTCCCATTTCAAGTTTCCTGTCATGGGATATAACTTGGGAGGACATTTTAAATTTGGCAAGCTTCAGCTTTGACATAAATATGCAAATAATAGACCAAACATTTTGTCACTGTCTGCAGCTTCAGGGTCCTTCCAGCTCAGACAGGTGAACTGCCCTGAAATACAATCTCCCTCTGCCACACTGATGGATTTTCATCAGATTTCATCTCCAAGAGCATCTTTGTCATTTCCAGATAAGTTTCAATTTCATTTCTCATCTTGATGGACTATGGAAACAACATTTCTGGGGGGCTTTTTTGGTATCAGGAAGACCAAACTAACAGTGCTTGTTTTGCCGGTTGGTGATTCTTCTGCTTTGTTTGTTGTTCTAAATAAACATATAGCACTTCTCAAATATCAAGTTGAAATGCAAGTTAAAAGCCCCCTCAAAATATTTATACTAAAGCTATTCATACAGGCAGTGAAGCCATTTTGTAATAGGAGAGTCACAAAGACTTAAAATTAACTGAATTCACATCTTGTTTATTAAAAAGCACCAATGCTCCATACAGGGGAATAGAAAAGAGACAAATACATGTAAAATAAAGAGGCTTTAAAGGAAACAGTGTGACTCTACATCCAAAAGGGATCTAGGCAATAGAAGTAAAAACTGAAATATTCAAAACCACGACTCAGCCCTCAGGTGCCTCCAGGGGGTACCTGAAGTTCACACATGGCTAACTTTTCAATGTGGAATTTCTGTACATGCCACAATTCTGCAGAATGTTTCCAGTCTGGGCAGAGTGGTGCACACCTTTACATGAATCAATCATCTCAGCCATTCTCTGGAGTGATGGAATTGTGCCTCTCTTATTGTGTCAACCCACAGGCAGTCCAGAGGGGCTGGTTATTTCAGGGCTGATAATTAGAAAATGTGATCAGAAAAGTAATGGGCTGGTACCATTGTTAGGACCCTTCCCTCTTAAAAAATAAAAAGTAATTCAGTGGGCAGGGCACTAGTATAGTTCAGTTCCCTCCTTTGTATGAGGATTTTGGATTCTAGGACTCCCAGCCCCAAGGAAAGGCTCTACCAGACTGCCTGGTAGTCTGGAGAGAAGGCACTGGCAACTCACCTGGTAGAAGTGGCTCCACTCTGTCATCCAGTATCAGGTCAGAAACTCCCCAGCCTGCAAGGAGGCATTTCTAGTTTCTTTGTTTCAATAAATTTGCCGTTACTTTCTATAACGTAAATTTCAGACCTTCTCCTGCATTCTCTATTGAACAGTGAACATGAATTTGTATGTGTTGTTCTGGCTTTCTGAATCTTCTGAAGAACAAGCACCTACTTTGAATGTTGTGAACCTTGTGGATTACTGCAAAGCTCAGTGTTACCAAAAATAAGCCTAAATTAATGCAAATGAAACTGCATGGAATGTTCCTCTTGTATAGAAACAGTGGGGCTCTGTCATAAAAAAATCCCAGAGACATCCTAGGCTCACAGCAGGAGCCATTAGCATGGACATGACAGTGGTAAGATACGCAGCTTCCAGAACTGGAATTAGCTTGGAGATTTTTCTGTTATCCTCACCTGTAAAGTGCCAGAGCTATAGGGGGAGAAAGCTGAAGAAAAACCCTTACTCACAGTGCAGAATTTTTTTTTCTTCCTCAGCTGTATAGGCCAAAAAAGGCTGGAGAGAACCCTGCCCTGCTGGCTGTGGAATTGCTCCCTGACCTTAGGGATCAGCCAGTCTTCCTTGCACCCTGACAAACATTCCTAAATCCCCAGGCCTCCTTCTCCTCCCACTGCCATCATGACACATGCAAGGCTGCTGACAGGTTGCTTTCCCTTCTATTCAGCTACAAATAATCTCTCCTCCACTTTCAAACCTGAACCCTAGCCCACTGTAGCTAGTGGTGGCTGCAGTCAGCTTCGTTCATTAACCCCTTTCTGGACCATACATGGTTTGCATTAAATAACAATGATGCTTAATACTGACTTCAGAAAAACTCTACTTTTTTAGCTGATGCTGTCTATTCCAAGGGGTTTAAGGTAATTCTTCTCTATAATGAATGYAGTCCCTGAAATTATAGGTTACACACTGTAAACTACTCAGAAAATATGTTTTCCTACTATTAAGCTTAACGTTCAGAAAACAAATGTGTTAATGTAGCTGGTAAATCACTAACATGTATAAGCCCACATGAAAGACATTGCAATGGGACAAATAAATAAAGGGCTAGCTATTATTCTTCTGTCTTCAATACGTCTGACAAACATTCTCTGTATCCCATAAAGCAAATCATAAGAGATTTGACTTTGGACACTCATAGAGAGAGGCAGGAAATACGTAAAACGGGCAGTGTTATCCATCAGTGACAATCATAAAGCTTCATGTATATGTAAGCCATTCAGTTTTAAGACTAGTGAAGTTCATAGTTGGTTTTGCTTATTCACAGCCTGCAAGTTCCTAGCTGGGTACATTATGTTTGTAGGGGAATTAGAAACAAAATATTAAATAATTGTCATTTTCATTCAAAAATTATTTTCCCAAATAAAAAACAAACACAATAAGCACTAAAAGGTTTCAATTAATTGAGTCTGACTCTCCTAAGGTCTCAGTGGAGTACTTGAATTATTTGCATAATTAACTTTTGATATCCGTATTGTTTAAGGATTTGCTGTGTAACTTGAACTCTATTAGAAAGTAAAACTTTGTTTTATTAGGAGTGTGGATAAAATAAAATAACAACCTATAAAATGAAAGAAGATGATAATCCTAGGGAATTGCATCAGCTGAGGAGTTACAAGTCTTGCACAAAGCAAGGTTAAGTATAATCTCTAATTAGTGGATACAGAAGCTGAACCAGAAGACAAGGAAACCTCTCTCCTGCATTTCCAGAGCATGGGCAACTTGCATCTTTTGCAATTATGCAAAATCCTATAAATCTGCTCAGTTTCACTGACAGATGATACATCAAATGATGACAGATGACAGATGATACATCAAATTAATTAAGATACCACCATAATTAAGATACCACCATCCCAATTTAGACAGCAAAAAAGCAAAGGTGTGCAGCACTGACACCTTGAAACACAAGTGCAAGCATGCTAATGAAGATTGCTTTTTGAGTCAGTGGCAGAACTGTATGGAGAGACCTTATGCCACAACACCCATGGGAAGCCAGCTAATATGGAGTAGGTAATTCTGTGGTAGGTAGTTGTTATACAATCTGTTCTTTATAGTTCATGACTTAGAAAAGAAGCAAACTAACCAGCTGTACATGAAGCTAGCCTATATTCATAGACACTGTAATTGTCATTTCTTTTGCTCCTTCCCAAAATGTGTTTTAACCTGCAGCTCTTTCTTACAGACACAAACATACACATGCAACCTTATATTGAGAACAGTTTCTTACCAAAAACTATTCAAGCAGCACTTGTAGCCCTGAAACTTTAGGTGAGGACTTACATGTGTTCAGTTAATACATGACAAACATTACTTTTAATATGACAGGAGCTGTATATGCTGCATGAAATGAGCCACATAAGTGCATATTCACAAGACCAAGTAGCAGATGGTAAAACCAGATTGTCCTCTTCCTTCACATTTCCATAGCATCTAATATAGTAGGACTTTGACTCCAAGCAAGGTATCTAAGAGTGAAAGGAATACAAGTTGAGTAACTGATTAAACAAACACAAGGTAAATGCTAAATTTCATGAAGAATTTTACAGAACACTATATACAAATAAACCAAAAAAAATCCAAATAAAATATTAAGCTCAATGTATTTTTCCATTGTTTTTCATGTTAATAAAAGCCAGTAAATGTCTTGAGCCAAAACAAAATAACAGAACAAATAAAACCTCTCCTAGTTGCACACATAGATTTTACTAGAGAACATTTTACAGCAGAATAAGTAGATATACCCTTCATGTAAAATTAGTCCAACAGGCTTTAAAAACCTGCTACTGAAATCCCAAGAGTTTGTAGTAAAATAGGTGATTTATGACCTCTGCTTTCAGACAGATGCTAAAAATTGATTTATTCAGCACAAGTCTCATGGTGAAAAAAAAAATCAATTATGGATTTTAGTGAATGAAGCAGTTTCGTAAAGATTCATGAGCTTTATATATAATGATCTAAAAATCAAAGTTGTGTGAATGAGGATCCACTCCCCTAACTATCCTTCAGACACTGAATGATGCCATTTGATACTTATTTAGTGTTTTAATATTCTGGAAAAGAGGAGTTACTTCAAAAGATTGCACTTCCGGGAACCATGCCATATAAATCAGCACAGCCCACTGCATTGTCATCCTGGGACGGACTGCACCAAGTTTAAGGGTTCCATTTTAGATCCCAGTGCCTCCATGCTGTTTCAGAGTGAAAAATGCGTGTGGGCTGGCCAGTGACTTGGTCTGCCTTCCTTACACCACCACCAGGTTTTTTTACTTTAGTAATATGCAAAACATGCAGTTTCCCAATAGCAATGTGTGCAATCAAACAGGCATTGCAATTTTGAATTACCCCCATTTGTAAGTACCATGCTGGTCCAGGGCTGAACTAACCCATGAGAGTTCCCTTGAGTTGTCATTAACAGGGAAACCTCTGCATGCAAAACATTTTGCAGGCATGCAAGACTGTGCCCTGCTCTGAAGGACCTTCTTCTGTAAACTGTTCCCATTTGGAAATGTGAATTTTTTTGTGTTCCAATAGTGGCATTTCTATGAGAAAGTTCTTAAAAGAAAAACTTGGAATCTAAGACTATAAATTCAGTATAATTGCTTTTAGACATTCAGTGATCTCCAGGGTACTGCTGAAGATAAGAGTGGCTCAAACTATGTAGTTAGTTTTTATTCTCACTGGCTCACAGACCTAGTGCCACACAGAGCGAAAGCCCATTTCTACTCTGCTTATCACTTACAATCAGTAACCAGGTTTGGTCTCCAGCACCTTTCAGTTACAACTGCCAGGCAAAATCTCAGGGCAATGAGGCTGCACAGATGAAGTGCAAACTCTGCATCAAGACAGTGGAGTCAAGGGCCATAACTTGGACTAAATCACCATTCAGAGTGATTTAAGCCAGAAAGTAAAACAGATTTTTAACTGACTGATTTGTCTATTTGTAAAATGAATACGTTTGCCTGAAAGACATTAAAACATACAGCAGGTCTCCAGATCTATATAAATTATTCATACAATAATGGATACACCACAGTCAGCACACTATTTACACAGAAAAATCTTTGAGGTTTTTTCCAGATCAGAATCTTCTAGGCAAAAAACTTCAGTTAATTTTGTCTGCAAGATAGAGGCAAGGTTTATCTTACTACTGCAAAGGAATCTCTCTGTAAAGATGTTTCAGACCATCTTTCCTCTAACATCTAAATATTTATATGTAATGTATCTTTCATGTAAATATTTAAAGATTCATCCCAGGCAGAAATGAAGAAAAACATCTAGAAAACGTCTTTTGTGACTAATATTTGGGATGAGAAAGATGTGTAAAAGAAGAAAAAGAAAAGACATCTCTAAAGCATCAAAATAGCCTGCAAGTATTCACTCTTTTGTAGGTCTTTATCCCCCTACAGTACCTGTTTCATATAAGATAATTGACTACTGCAATTGCTTGCTAAAGCCATCCCTTTAATTCAGGCTTCTCCCATTTTTAGTACCCTTAGACAAGCTTGATGATTGGCAGTCTAAGCAGAAGGTCATGTTCAATGGGTTCTGTCATCTGTAATATTTCCTGAATAAGTACTTCAGTTGCAACTGGTGACATTCTTTCACCACCTTACTTGGTAAGAGAGATCTCCTTGGAACAGACTTCTTGTATGAGGATGCTCTTATTCTATACTTGCTTTTGTTTTGGTTTTTTCTACTTATAAAATGCAAAGCTCCATGCAGATTTCACTGGATACAAAATTTCCTGCCTAAACTCAGAACGACCTTTCTACATGCTGATAATCGCAGATGGAATAAACCGGACACTGACCCATCATAACTTCTTTTTTTTAAATTAGCCACTACCTTTGAACTACAGTCCTAAAATTTAAAAAAAAAAAAAAAAAAATTTTTTGCTCATCCAAACCAGCAGTAATCCTTAAAAAATGGTGGTGTTATTGTTTCATCCATTCACATTTTATCTGGGGGAAGAACAGCTCAATAAGCAAATCAGAACATAGTCTTGCTGTTTCTGTATTACAAAAATGCTCTATGACCATGTCATTATACTTTGCCCTAGAAATACACTTGGCAGAACAATCACACTGTTGTCATTGCTTTTCAGAGGCACACAGGTTATTAAAAAAGAGAATCATATTCATGAGTGAAGCTGTTTGAGAGCATCTTTAACTGCCTATAAAATGCAATATTAAAAAATCTGTCTGTTTTTTCTAACTGGTACCACCATTACGACCTTGGGCCACTTACAGTGTCTCTGTTTCCACATTATATTGTCCCTGAAATAACTCTATAATGTCATGGAAACATAAAAAATGAGTAACTGCTGTAATATCAGTAGATTTGCTGCTGCTACTCTGGGTATGCACCCAACTAAGCTTTAAGATGGAAATAGATGGTGCTAGGTTTTGATCCAAATATATATCTGAAATTCAGCATTGTTTTCCGCAGAATAGGAATGATACCATTCTGTTGCATGATGGACAAATAGCTTTTTTTGGTTTTATGAAATCAGATGTTATTAAAATACAGTCCTCTTTCAACGAGCCCAGTTTCATTACTGAGAGGCCAAAGGCACAACCACTTAATTGTGTCTTTCTGCTGGAGGGGTTTTCACATCTCTAATTATCATGTCTCTATCTGTTTTGTATCTCCAATTATAGTCAGACTTGGCAGGTACAGCTCCACCACCCCACTGGAGCTCATTTACCCCAACATGCATAAGCAGGATCAAGCATATAATCTTTCCATTTGTACCCCAGTTGCAGCACATCTGTTCTCAACAGTGCTAGGTTCATGAAATTTAGTAGGAAATTAATAAACAACCCCACTGATAATGACTTAGCAAGACATTTTGCAAGGAAGAACTATCACAGTCACATGCAAATGTATGTGTGTGGGGGTGGTTATCTTGTATAAGCCCAAGGAATAGATACACTAAACATAAATGTACTTGATACTGTACATAAGAGGGTAAGTGTGTAAAACTGCTCTTGATTTGCTCTGTTATTGCTATGATTTTCCAGGCAATAACACAGAGTCAAACAGGTAATATAAAAGAAGACAACTACTTTTACTGTTAAATCCAATTCTTTTTCTATTTATTAAACTATTATACTCTTCTTTCAAATAGAATGAGTAAGATAAATAAATTAGTCAGAACCTTACTTAGAAAAAAAAAAGATCAAATTGTTTTTAGGTTTGTTTTACCTTTTCTATCTTAATCCTATCTTAGAGGTGGAAAATTTTCCCCATTCAGTTTCCTAGTATAGCTTGTAAAATTCAGAAATTTTAAATTCAGGCTATTTTAGCCACTAAAAATTCGACTCTGTCAATCAGAAACTATTTATGATAGAAAACTCTATAAATATTATTGTGAGACTTTGAACAGATACATTACCAAGAATGTAATACTTCTGAGAGATCTGAGACTGACCAATCAAGGGTTTGAAAACCTAATCTTTCATAAATGGACTTTCATATAAATTAAAATAACTCCATATAAAAGTTGGCAAAGAATGGATCACTGCTACCTGCAGCACAGGTGCACTGAAGGAAATGCGTTGGAAGCTGTCCAGTATTGCACAACAATCTGCCTCAGTCTGCAGTTTCCAGCAAATGATTGTGAGCTGCTCTGTTGTGCAGACAAGGTGCCTTTCATACGTATCATCAAAATCTCCACACAGTTTTAACTGGTGAGCAAAGAGAAAGTTTTATTCAAAAACAGGCTTGCTCAGGCTGGTCAGCTAAACAATTTTACCTTTTGTGCAGGCTCACTGCTTTATCAAAGCTCAGGGAGAAAATTATGTAAAATTCAATGCCTATTTGATGTTCAAATTATTTAAATTTCAACATACAAAAGATAACTTTTAAAATGAGTACTCCCTACATTTAACAGAGAATTAAGGATTGGTTCATGGCTCCTAGAAACCTGAGGCCTGAATGACCAATCTCACAGGGAGTTAATTAGACACTACAAAGGTAAATATAGACCCAGGATTTTACTATTCAATGCAAGCATTCCAATTAGAATTGTATTTAACAGCCAGCCCAGCAAGTTCACAGTGGGATTTTTTTGTATATACAGTAGACCTTACGTGGCCAACATCACAACCATTTTGTAGGGGACAGATATGGGCCTACAAAAGCTCCCCACAGAGAGCCCCTGTTACGTGTATTTGAGTAGAGGCCACTCTACTAAAACATATTCCTCACTTTCTGCAGACATGCTGATGGATGGGCATAAAAGGATGGAGAAGTACAGTGTGAGCAGATATTCATCCTTTCCACTGGATCCTTTGGACAGCACCGATCCCTTAAGGTTGTGCTGACAAGATTTACACAGTTACTGGTGGTACATAACTGCCGTGGAGATTCAGAGTTTCTGCATAGGGCCCAATATCTGTGAGATTTAGAGGCAAGTCCATTGAAGGGCAACAGAAATTCAGTCTTTACCCTGACAGAGCAGCAAGGAAAAAGTTCCGTGGGGAAAAGGGAATTACCATGGACTTTTCCTCCCCTGAGTTTTTATAGTGCAATCTGAGAACAGTACTAATGACTTCCCTCCAGTTTGCTGCTAAGCTGACAAGCCTCCTCAACATCCAGCTGGGATGGCCATTGTACAGATGGGGACATTGAAGTGCAGGAAATTGAAAGTCATATTTCAAAAATGTCTCAAATTTCATTACTTGATTTTCAGAGGGGTTTTTTTTCTACAAATCTAGAGTGTATTTTAAGTAGCAGTTAATAGAAAAAGCAGTTGTTCAATCCTCTTGAATTCAGAAAAAGCAAATGGCTAATATTAGATACCTGTAAAGTGTGGAGGACCTAAAAATGAAGGTCACGTTTGAAAACAGGAACTTCACTCATTTGCCCAGAGTCCAGTATTAAATTAATAAGTGAGAACAGTTTTGTTTGTTTCCCATATTTTCTGTATGCACAGCTGAAATGACTTTGTCAGTAATGTAAGTGGCAGAGAAGGATTCAGTAACACACTTTCCTGGCCACAAATGCATCATCCAGGTAGGACTAGCTGAAGTAATTGGTATGTTCTTTTTGGTTGAAGTTCATTGCCTGTTTCTGAAAAAGACAGACACACATTCACCAGGCTAAGTTAAAAGCTACCAGCCTTGCACTGTAAAATTATAACCATTTTCTAATCACTTCCAAACCATCCAGGCATTTCTTGTTCACATCAGAGCACAAAAGCTTTCCCACGGCTGGAAATGATCAGTATGGTTATCAGGCTCTACCGGTGATGTGACACAAATTCATTTTGTACAGCTTGTGATATATGCATTGCTGTCACAGTCAATATTTTGATATCTCCAGGAATGAATACWGGGTTCTTTAAGTGCCAAGAGAAACACCAGCTATCTAAGGAACAGAACATTGAAAATCTGTAGGAGGTTTTACTTTTGCAGCTGCAGACACACATTTCCATCACAAGGGAATCTGGAATGGTAATTCAGCACCAGCTTTGCATTGCTAACAGTCTTGCATCAGCTAAGGAGTTTATCCAAATTGGTGACCAGGGGCCATAGAAGAATTTTGCTCCTCTCACAATGGACAATTTTCTTGCTCTAACAAATCCTCGGTTTTGCCATCGTATTTAAAGTGATAGCAATGATATTCATTACACTGCTAAATGTTAGTAAACTGTTTTCTTTAATACCATAATCATTTCAATGGCATATTTTCATGGGCCAGATGGCATTCCTTATGCTTTTATTTCTCAGAGATAATATCTACGCCAAACAAACTGCCCAATCTCTCCTTATTTCAGCTATCCCATACTATCTTTCAAAAGAAAAATTTATTTTCCTAAGCCCATTGCAAACATGCCATTCTATTACTGAATTGCATGAAGTTATTGAAGAATATTACATTTGGAAAGTTTCTAGCAAATGGGATTTTTTTCCTTTGAGTCTTTGGAAGCATATTTTGAAACGGCAACTCTCAGCAATGAAATACAGAAACTGTTATTCGCAATAGCAGAATGAGCAGTGTTTCTGTCACCCTGTAAACCTTTATACTACTTAGTAATTGGAGATGGTTTGCATGTGATTTGTTTCCAAAATCAGACAAGAAAAAAAAAGAAAAAAAAAAAAGAAAAAAAAAAGAAAAAAACCAAAAAAAACCAGAAGAACCAAGCATCCAGCTTTACACAATTTAATTTGAGTGAAGTTGGAAGGTAATTTAGTCACAAACATTTCCATTTTTCTATTCCCAGGACTATTCATAATTTCTCCTAGAGTATAATTCATGATCAGAAGACTGCTGCAACCATGTATTTTACAATTAGATATTTCATTTGCATTGTATTAATTTAGACTGAGGCTTTTTAAACTATTTAGATGTAGCTCTAATATGCAAGGCTTAAGTGACTTGAGAAGCCTACATTTTCAGAAACATTCAGGCCTTTCGTATTTATGGTTCATACTGTGTCTACCCTGAACCATGTAGAGGTTTCTTTGCTTATGCTCCAGGTCAAGTGGATGGGAGGCAGCTTTAGTCCACTCAGGATGCAATGCAGCTAATGCAGTTGCATTAGCAGGACATTGAGATAATCGACAGCACCTTACATTAGCTTAGGAACAACATTACTCTAACGAGGCCACCTGGCTTCTAGACCAGACTTGATTCACATCTGGCTAGGCCAGAGAAGGGCAGGAATGAGCCACAAGTCTATACTCCTTTTCACAGTAAGTTTCAGAGTCCTTCATCATGTAAGCTACATAATACCAAATGGGGTTGTTCTTTTTCTCTCTGGGCATGTTTATGAGAACAAGTGTTTGCCTCCCTGAGTTTCAGAAGACACGCGATACTATTTCTGCTTCTAGATAACTCTGTATATTCAAGTATACAAACCCCTCAAAATGCAGCTGCATAATTTCATGTTAGTTTATGGGTCCTGTCTTTTCAGTGGCATGATACTTCTGTCAGTTTCAAGATCCCCGTGACATTGCAGCAATGATTTGCAGCTCTGTGTATAGCGGGATGCACAGTCTCATCCCTTCTTACAAGGACAGGGAGAAGCAAAACCAACAAGCTAGATGAACTCTCAGTTAGCAGAGAAACTAAATGAATTATCTGTGTTGCTGTTCACTGCAGTGAACATCTGGAGGGTTCCTATAACAGTTTGATTCTTTGAAAAGGAAGAACATGAGAAATTGCATCAGAATTGATGCACAGAAAAGGAAACAAACGATAAAAAGGGGGGGGGAAATCACTAGGACCAGAAAATTTTCCTCTAAAAGATAAAAAAATGCAAATATGAATTTGTTGAACAACTTACCATGAGGATTTCAATCTGTCTTCCTGTCAGAACAGCAGAGATGAAAATGACCAGTGTTGAAGTCCACAGAACACAATTTCAATTCTAGAAAGACATGACAGGAGGGAGGTATGGGGTAGAACATAAGGACAGCCATTCTGGTGCAGAGGAAGCTACAAACGTAGTACTGAGAAGGTTTACAGTGAATGACTTGCCAATGCAAGCCAAAAGGCAAGTACCTTTCTTTACACAGTGCACAGTTAAACTGTAGTCCAGTTTAACGTGGCCAGGTACCTTCTAGAGACATAAGACCAAAAAGAATAATTATATAAATTTATAGGAAATGGGTCCGTTAATTGTTGTACACACACAACTCCATATAAAACTGTCAGCTCAGGAAGACCAAGTTGTTTTCCAGAAGCCTAACTAACCACAGTGGGTTAATGTTGGGAACAACAAACTGAGCTTTCAGTCTGACTAATACATTACTTCTGTTCCTGCCTCATATTGGTAAGTTCCTTGCATTGCCATCTGGGCCACACATATGCAATGAAAGCTTGCTGATAGCACATAATATCTTATGATTCGAACTAGATCTGTTTTTTTGTAAAATTTCAGCTGGTATTTCTGGTAAAAGTATTACCAATATTTCTTTCCAATCTAAGATATATAATTAGCAAGTCCTGCTCTCCACAGATCTCAAAACACAAGATGGCAATCCATGTAATAAATCTACTCTCATCAGCTCTCAGTCAGGTGACATTGCCTTTACTGTCTCTAAGCTGAATCACAATGTCATAAATAGAGCAAATAGTTTTAACATCAGCTAGAACTTTTTCCAGTGCAAGTTCAGAAATTGCACTATTTAATAAACTTGAAAGAGAGTCTATATTAAATAGTTCATTGAATTCCCTCTTGATTCTAAGACGAGACATACTGTTTCACTTTCGAAGGACTCAATTGCTTCACCTTTCCCTCATTTGCATGACTTCTTTGCTTAGCTAGGAAGTTGAAACTTAAAATAAAAAATTTAAAAAAAAAAAATCTTGACTTTACTCTTTTCCTCCTGAATAAAACCTCTCTTGTATAATCAGCCCATTTTTCAGGGAATTTTTTTATACAGAAGTTGTTTCTTTTTGGTTTTGTATCTCTCTGCATTGTTTTTATTTAATGCTATATCCAATGTACTTTTAACTTCTTTCTTCAGAAAAAAAGCTTAAAAAAAAAAAGAGAGAACAAGAATTATAAAATATCCATCTCCCGAAACCTTTTTCTTCTTTCACATCCTGGGTATGTGTAATAGCAAAAACATCCCTGCTAAGAATACTACATTTCAAATTGAAAACACTGGCAAAAATACTACTGGATGCCAGCAACTCACACTTTCACAAACCTGAAAAATGCAGCAGATTTAAAAACAAGGAAAACAAAACAGAATTGCAGTTTAATCATCAATAAAACGTACTAGCATAAAAAGAAAAGTACACAGCAAAAGGATAATACCCATGTTACAAGATTTATAATGCAAATGGCTGATAATAGACAGCATTCTGTTCCTGATGAAGGAATCGACCGAATAGCCAGTGGGGTCACAGACATCAAGAACATGCTCTTAAAAACAAATTCTGAAAAAAAGAACTTGTAAGCAAGGCATATACTCAGTGCTTTATACAGGTAGTACAACCAAATATCAATTCATAAAAGATATATTCATCCTACCTGACTGTGAACAAAACAGAATTGCATGATGTAAGGAAAAAGAAGATGTAAGGAAAAATTTAACAGTTTCAAATCAACAGGCCCAGATAATTAGCTGAGAAGCTCTCTGAACTACTGACAATTTTTTAACAAACCTGAAAATCTAAGGAAATCCTCAAGTACAAAATGTTCCCAATGTTACTGCAGTATCGCAAGCAGTAAAAGTGGTGGCTGGGGAACTGGAAACTGGGCAGCCTTATGCAAAACCTGGAACAGTTAACTTGTAACTGGCAACACAGATTCAAATATCATCAATGCCAGTCAACAGTCAAAATATAATAATTGATGTTTTCCTAGTAATTTGGTCCTGTGAAAACAATCTGTTCTCTTTTTAGAAAGGTGTATAGCAGTTTGATAAAGACAGCTGTGTCAGTGCAGTCCACTTGGGCTTCTTTGAGGTACTTGACTTAAAATGAAAAGCTTGCATGTGGAGGATTGAAAAGAATCTGATCTATTTCATATTTTTAAAACTTGCTTAAGAGATGTCCCAGTGTATAGGTAAGGGCAGACCACTAGTGTAGCTCACATCATGTCTTACTAACATAAAACCCAACTGTAAATCCTATAGTGATTGTGCAGGTGGCCTGCCTCCTTTCTTCAGACAGCGTCTATTCAGGAAAGTATTTCCAGTCACTGCCAAAAATTCTACAGTGTTTTTAACAGAGATATAAGAAATGACCCAAAGCTTCCTATAGGACAGTGTGAAATGAAAATAATGCTTCTTCAGTTGCTATAGTGATTTCCATGGCAAAAATGCTTTGTATGTAAACTCGTAACTTTTCTAGTGAAGCAAAAATAGTCCCCTGACTGAAAACTTTTTTTCCTGTGTTTTTTTTCTTCTGTGGATATAAATCGCATTTAACAACAAATACAACAGAATGTAATCTACTGTAATCCAATCTCTAACTTCAGCAGCCCGGGGCAAGGTCCTCAAATGCTCATCAGAAGATCTAAGGGAGTTGGGACTAATATTATTACAGCTGTTTTCATTCCTCTTGTTCCTGGAGAAACCCAGTTTGGCTTGTTCCTGCTCTAAGTGTAAATTAGAGCAATTCCAAGGCTGTTTCAGATCTGCACTAGCTTCACATCACTCTTTGAATGGCTTTTGCCAACAAAACGCAAGATGAATAAACTTCACAACATCTCTTCTTCCCATATCATGGCAGGCACTCAAAAACAAACAAACAAAAAAAAAACAATATATCAAGAACGTAAAAGAAGGTGGTATTGAGCTGGCTGTACTAGCTATGCCCCTGCCACAGATTCCTCCCAAAGGAAGGAATTTCCTTCTGCCTATTTCCAGCAGTTATCCTGCTCTTTAGCACCACACAAGGGCTGGATCAAGAGTTGAGAGTTTGTCCAAAATACTGGAAGTGAGCTATATGTAGACAGCAAATAATCATCCAAAGGTCCATGCTCAGGTCAGCATGTTGACCGGCTTTAAAATCAAAAGAATGGGGTTTTTTTCTGACTATATGGGAAATGTTATTTCAAAAAAAATACTATAGAAGTGATTCTCATTCCTCAAAAACCTTTGTCAGAAGATGGTACCACTACCTCAAGCCCCAAACATTAATAGACAGTCATTCCAAGAGAAACCATCTTATAAAAACTGTTTGGAAATAACACTACACAAAAATGTAGTAATGATAAAACACTAAAGGAAATTGCAGAAGCTGCCTACACATGCAGGAAAATTACTTCTTTTGCAGGACAAATGTGTTGTTTTGCTATTTAATTTAATGTCCTCTTTCATTAACAAAGGCATCCGTGGATATCCATATTCATAGGAACACTCTGCCTGCTGTTGAATATGAAACACAGACCATTTTGCCTTTCTAGCTAGACCTGTCTTTGTAAACCTCAACTTTCATCTATTTTATTGACCTGCTTGTGTTATTCAAATACCAAGAGTAAAGATAGTTTAATATTGCCACATAATTTGCAGTGTCAGACTGCAAAAACTATGTTACTGTTATAGAACAGTCCAGGAACTCAGCTATAATGGAAAAATAATAACCCACCGGGCTCAAGAAATAGACACATTCAGCAGATGTTTAGGAATATTATCAACTTCTAAAAGCCAGCATCCGAACATAAGCAGCAAAAGATCCGTGTACTCTTTTCAGTTACTCTAAATGTTATTTTAGATGCCTGTGATTTTTCTCCCCCCAGATTTTCTTAGAGTCTTTTTGCACTGTTGCATTATACATTAACATTTCAACAAAAAAATAATAAAAACCCAGAAGGTCTGAACTTGATGGATGAGGATGCAAAGAAGGGTGAAAAAGTGAATGTAAATGTGCCTTTTTCTGCTAATCTGCTGCTGAACTACCAATTTAAATGGGTATAGTTCAAAATTGTGGAAAGAATTGAATTTTAATAGAACTAAGTATATGTCTCTGATACTTTAGAAAATATATTCTTTAACACAAATAGGAAAAATAGGTATTTCCTGTGTAATGTAACTGTCCAAAATATACCATTCATTAATCCCATTACAACATGATAATGGCAAATTGATGAGCTATTTATTCAAATAAGATTTGGACCACTTGTCWTTTTAAAAGTCAGTATGTGTTTTGGTGCTCTTAGGAGCAAAATTTGTTCCCAGACCACAAGTATGTTGGAAAAGATATTTCCTTCCAAAAATCTCTATCATGATTTTAACAGCTTTCAAATACACTGAATCCATCTCAGACTTGCAGCCCAAGTTCTACAGCCTATTATTTTGAATATATTGAAATTGCAATGCTATAAATTTTAATGCTAAATGAAAAAAATATGGTCACATTACATTAACGTTACCAGCTTTAGTATTCAGACTTTTTGCAACTGGTTTTTTTTATAACACACTTTCAGTATGTAATTCAATGCATTTAATTTTCTACTTATACCTAGGTAATTTCCATCAACTCATTCCCTCACATAAAAAGTGTTGTAGTATAAAACCTGATACACATATATTTAGTTTGAACAGGAAGTTATTTCATGACATCAATAAAACTGATATCCTCAGATTATTGAAGATTATTGTAACATATATACGCAAAGAATAAAAGTAATTGAAAGATAATATTATGTTTATGTTATTTTCTTCTGATCTCTCAAGAAGATGTAAATGTGCAATTAACCTACACAGCATTTTTTAAAGAAAAAATACTACTTCTGGGCTGTAATCTGTTGGGTAAGAGGGCATTTGGGGTCAAGCTGGAAGCTGTGCATTTGAAGTGCCATGCACACAACTGCTAGGCACCAGAAAGAGCAATGGAAGGCCCGTAATTCTGCTGCAGCTGCTGTGGACACAAAGGCGATGCACAGGAAACTGTCAATAAATCTGAGAGCTGACCATGCATTTCCAGATTAATATTCATAGTATATATACTGTTAAAAGGAACATAAATATCTCTTGACTCCTAATACATTTTGCTATCCCCCAAATTTGAGTCTTTATACATGCCCACAATTTAAATCCTTCAAATGCTTTAAATGGGATTTATATTGATTAAAATCTACCAAACTGAACAAAGCAGACTGTGCAGAATATTCCAAAAAGACAATACAAAGAGTTTTCATAAAGTTTGAGAAACTGAAGAAATCCAAGAATGATAAAATTAAGAGACAATGATTGAACATGGATAGAATGAGATCTGAAACAGCATTACTAAGATTATATCAGTTTACAATTAATTTTGTTAAATGCAGATAACTTTAGAACTAAAATGGTATTTTTCTTCAAATTAGATTTGCTTTGTAGATTTCTTCAGGAGTCAGTACAAGTCTAAGTCTGAAGAAAATCAGTTTGCTAATTTTAAGTTAAAAACATTTAAAGCAGCAAATCCTGGGTCTGATTCATGTCAGAGTGGATAAATTCAAAGCTAGAGGCTGCAAATCTCCCAGCATGGCTTTAGCTTTGACTGATTCTAACAATGTTACATGTACATTAATATGAAAGGGATGTAGTCTGAAAACACTGGGTCATTTTTATTGTTTGGACAGCTAAGATTCAAAATACAATATATGCCAAACAAGCTAATCTTTAAGATARATAGCTATTACTTTTTAAAAATGTTTAAAACTGGCAAGCAAGTCAAGTAAAAGGACAGACACACAACAGTACAACTATATGGTCAAAAACAAATCACTGCCTCATACACCCATGGTATTATTTTACTTTAATTAAAACTAAATTAAAACCAAACTTTTTTCTCAGCCCAAACAATACTAGTAGTCCTCAGCCTGTCTATTTTTGCAAAAGTTTTTCCCAGAAGAAAATGGGGGGTATTTTTTTTCTGATAAGAAATAATATATTCTTTTACCTCAAATTAATTCAGAATTGATTGATGGGAAAATTAAACCTTGGACAGAAAGCAATTGTGGATTTTTTTTAGCCAATAGGGAAACGCTGTACAAAATCATGGTGTGCAGAGACAGCTGTTGCTATGGAAACTATTTTGCAACCTTAAATGTGATGGCAAGTACCAGGTGTCTGCTGTAATGAGACTTTAAGGTAATTATGAATGTAAATAAAGTTTGCTGCCAAAGTGATTTAGCAGTAAGGATGGATTGAAACCAGGTATCATCTCCAGGCCTGAAGGACAAACCCCTCTCCGGATAACACGCTGGGGAGAAGGTACAGTGCGACACTGGCCAACGCACAGCTCACAAGCCACACGGGCCTCCAAAGAGGCCAAGCGCTGCTGCACAGCCCCCTGCTCCCAGCCCCAGTGCCCAAGGGAAGGATCCAAGCTGGGCTGTGTGGCGGGAGTTACAGAGCATGAGTGCATGGTCAGCAAAGAAGGACACCTCTCTGGGAGAAACAAGACACAGAACAGCCATCAGACTTCACCTTTGGTCACCCGCCTTCTGCAGCACCCAGGAAAATTTCTTTTGCTCTCTTCACTGGCTGCAGTTTGGGGATCCCATGTACATTGCTGGCTGGCAATCAGAGATTGTGTCCCCTGGCACCAAGGTTCACAGGGAAGAGGGGGAGAGGCTGAGGACCTGCGATCTGTTTAGATGCAGTTCTTGCTACACTCATTTCTGCAGTATTGCATAGCTTCAAGTTGTGGTTGGCACCGATTCTGGGAAGCCCGTACAGAAAATCCAAAAGCACTGGGTCCTTTGACAGTGCTGTGAGTTAGGGGATTATCCTAGAAGGGATTATCCTAAAGAGGGTACATCTCATATGTCAGGACATGGGAATGCAGAAGTTTGGGTAAGTAAGGAGCATGGTGATAGTGTGGAAGAATGGAGACAGCACTAGGGCTTGGCTTTATAAGGCATGGACAACTTACATAGGGATAGTGGGTTCTTGGTCAGGGGAGAAGTTCAAAGTGTAGTGGGGACATAAATGAATGAGTAGATTTTGGATACGTGAAGACTGAGCAATGAAAGTCTACAGAGTCCTCTGTCTGGCTGTGTTGAAGAAAGTGGTTCTCTGTCCCTGAGCTCAATCACTTAGCAGAGAACTCACATGCCCTTTAGAAAGGGCATCTGTTTTCACGGCAGAGGCAGCGTGAAGCTCACACAGATAACTCACTTCTACCTCTTCCCACAGATACCCACAGGGCCCCAGCCTTTCCAATCCTGTGTGGCAGATCTGCAAGCAGCTAACCGGCACCTCAGGCACATAGGATCCACAAGCTGGAGAAACCACAGATCTACACTGCAGCTAAAGGGGAAGGGAAGCACCAGTAAGTAGGGCCCCACATTCAAAGGAGCCCGGCTGCAAGGACCATTTCCCAGCTAAAAGTATGCATTTCTTTTCAGCCCTGACTCAACTTCTTTAGGATGCTGAGAAATAGTAACAGATAGTTTCCCCCTATGTCCTGCCAGTATTACGTATCAAAATTAACCTGCTGCTTTTCCGAGTTATTTTAAGAMGACTATGATGCATTTATTTTTGCATTTAAGTGATGGACTTGAATTTCCAAGGCTCCAGTTCTTAAAACACACTTCAGTAACTGGCACTGTGAAAGTTACTCACATGAGCATTGCTGAGTCAGAGCCCAAATCTGGCAATGTTGAGAAGTCAACTGAATTTTCTCTAAATCAGGTCATTTTGGTAGATAAATCTTTACAGCCTTTTCCTTGAAGAAGACTCTAAAAAGTTCCTCTTCTGAAATTTAGCTGTGTTTCTATCAGACACTTTTGGGTTTCTTAGCTATTCAAACCAGTGCTCAGAAATTCTGAACAGGTCCATGTTCACAGAGCCATCTCAGAGCCATCTCTCTCACTCCGGGGGAAGAAAAGGGTTGCCTGTAACACTGACTTCATCTCTATCAAGGGCATCCCACTCCAGGAAATCAGCATAATGGGAAGCTCAGTCCCATCTGCCTTCACCCCCCTGCGGCACAAACTGACCACTGTAACCAGCCTGGGGACTACATTAAGGGATGACTCCTCAGATGCTAGCAGTTACAATCTCCTGGTTTTGCTCAGACATTTCTAAGCCAAGTCTCATAACATTAATGAACTGACATTGAAAGAGATCCTTTATAAAAAACAAACCCACTTAAAACTTATGCAAGAAAAAAATTATATTCTTCAATACAAAGTTTCCCAGCAGTGTCTCTGGTTTCTGCCTGCAGAAATTTGTTTCTCATTACAATCACATGAACTCCAAACCACTCAAATGATTGCATTTATTGAAATGCATGTGACTGCTTTCAGTTGGTTAGTGCATGTTTCTAAGAGAAGCCCTAGAAGTCATGCCTTGTATCCCAGACATGACATCAAAGGAATTTGACTAGAGCTTTACAACACAGTATCAGAAAGTCAAGTAATGGTAACCTTGTCAAAGAGTCAACACTAAAAAAAGCAAAAGCACATTTATATGTCCCTGTAGTGCTGGGGGGGAAAGGGGAGAGGAAGAGGTGCAATGGAGCATAGTCATTTATCTCAATTATTGTCTGCTTTTCCTAAATCAGTTTTGACAAGAATTACATTTCATAATATCCATTATTCTCTCAGCCTTGTTGGGTTTGGTTGTCCCTCTCCATATTAACAAGTTCATCGATGTCTCCCTAAACCACATTTCCTGCTACCACTGACAAAGAACAAACCCTGGGCTGGGTGGACCATCAACACCCACACGTGGCGTTCTCACAAAAGAGCAACAAGTGGTGCTTTTCCCATTGAGCACAGGAGTGCCCCAAAGGGAAGGTGTTTTTTCCTCAGGAAGTTCACAGGTGTGGGGAGCGCTGGGTTCCATGCACAGCCAGGAGGCCTTATCTGCAAATGATTCACGTGATTTTAACACTGCATAAACATACAGCAATAGAAAAAGCAGTAATAGGGCAGAGATCATTTCTGCCTGGGCAGTTTTCTTTAAAGAGAAAAAAATTTTTTTCAAATTGCTATTGTAAATTGTTAAAAATTTTATCTTACCTCAAATACATGGTGACCCTTTGTTGATATCTTTGCCGCAGAGTTACGGGACTCATAAGCTATTGCATATTTGATTGCTTCCACGTACAAAGAAATAAAACATTTTATGTTTTCAATACCTATAAGTGACAGAATCCTAACCGAAAGAGAATTAGTCATGAATTAGGCTATTTTGCTAAATGAGAGAACATACCTTTCTACTGTATGCTGTCAGGAACACAGCAATAGAGAAACTTTGATTTCACACTAAAAAAAAGAGAAAAAGGCTTTAAAATTTTGTTGCAAAAAGAGAAAGATATCGCAGCACACTGCATATTACAGCAGCACCTTGAAGATACCATTTGGTTTAATGCAGCTATTAGGTTTGTTCTCCTTTTCTCTGTCTTTCGATTTCTCACCTTGTGAAGGTCCATCTTGAAGTAAAAATACTAACAGCAACAATTGTTCCTCAAATTGCTTTGCCTTTAATGTGACATTTTTCAACAGAGAAAAGCTATAGCCTTGCCTTAGCCTTTCTATGTCTTAAATATTCAAGCATTGCCATGATCAGAACATTGTCAATGACAATTTGTTTTGTTTATTTAAATTTAGCCCCTACAGGGAAGAGACTTTTTCCTGCCATTGGGTTTTTCATTTGTAGAGGCTAGAACAGGAGAACAAAATACATAGCTTTATGTCCAGCTACTGGTAGGAACACCGATTTCTCCTTTTAACCACATCAGTTATCACATTCCAATAAATGAGAGTGAAAATACTTCTCACTTATTTGACAGTCTTCCATTTGTTTTGTTATCTAGATCTTGATAATTCAATAGATCTCCAATGTTTTAGAAGAACAAGATCCAAAATATTGTCACTGAAGAAGAATGAATTATGACTGTTCCTGCCTTTGTTTCAACGCTTTTCAGAGCCTGTTTAATATTTGATTTTCATAACTAGTGTCACCCAATCTCAAAATATACTCTGCGCAAAGGAGTTTAGTTATCCAATTAACTCACTTTGGGCATTAAATGTTAAATGGCAGAGAGAGATAAGAGTTTTATTCAACGATAGAGAGTGAGAAAAGATTTTTAAATGTTATTCAGTGCACCAAGAGTTTTATGACAGAATCGTATTGATCAAAATTATTTATATGCTATCATTAAGTTCAGCAAGTCATCAAGAATGCAGGTCATTATTGGTGCATTAGCCAATCCTGAAAGGGAAAGCAGAAAATTGGATAATACAGAATAACCATAATAAACTATGAGATGGCCAACTGAGTGACCAAACCTGATAGCAAGTAACACATTGGAAGCACTAAAGCAACAAAAGATCACAAAGTTGAAATGCATGAGTGTCACGAATGAGTGGTTTAGAGGCCACTTAAGGAATCACTGTCAAAGRTATTAGCAGAAAGTGATTTTAATAGTAATTTATAAAAGTACGACTTAACAGAGTTCGATGGCAAGATTCACTCTACTACTTACTACACGGGTGAAGTGTAGATCATAAGATTTTAGCAGCACTTAATTATTAACTAATTTAACATTTACAAAGTAAGTTAGTAGAGTCTACTACAATCACGACAGTGACTTAATTACAGATCATGCTTATTACCAGTTCACACACACACACACAGACAGAAATATATATATATAAATGTACAAAAGGTACCTGTTAAAAATTCCCCTTGAGTTCAATGAAGAAATATTCACGTAAAATGTCTTGGCATTTCTCAATGGGCGAGGGTTGAGCCTCGAGGAGTGAAGAGTTCTGTCAGATGACAGTCCTCCGAATATTGCAGACTTGAGAGGTCGCAAGCTCTGAGAGGCGTCCCACTCAGAGGGAGATGCTGGGTGCAGCCTGCTGCGGTCCCGGAGAGCTCAAAGGGTCTCACTTAGGACCACCATTTATAGGTTCACAAGATGATTGGCTTTAGTCATCCGTAAATTTCCATCCTGGCCACAGTCCCAGGTGGTAATTACTAAAAAAATTCTCAAGGTTTCAGTGTTGTTCCGCTTGAGCTACGACTCAGATAAGATGACACCTGGGCCAGGCAGTAGGAGTAAGTTCCCAGCCTCAGCTATGCAGAGTTTCTGATACGGTTAAGGAGCGCTCAACTGCCAGACTCAGTACACCAAGGCCAAGGTTTCACAACAATTTCTGAGATCAACAAGCRGCCCAGGAGAGAGGGGGAAACGCACCACCACAATGAGGAAGATTAAAACTGTATCTACAGAAGGAAGATTATGACCTAATTTTTTTTTCCTCTTCACTACTGAAGTGGTAAGTATAAAACTACAACAGAAAATTACCAGAATCTCTGGAAAGCATCTGGTGCTGTTCTACCCAACAAATTCATTTATAAGGGCAGAGGTCATCAGCCAGAAGAAGAAATTTGGAGGTGCACAAAGTATAAAGTAAGGACAGAAATTTTCACATAGCAGAAAACAAACAAAACAATGAACTGGATCTGTGTTGGACACGGCTAACGTGACACCAAAAACATTTTTCTTTGTAAGTGGATAAACAATGATACCGTGTAGTTCTGCAAAAGAAACGGCTTTGTTATTTAGAAGACGTGTCTTCTATATAGTTCATAGGCCATATTTCAACATTTTCTTAGTGTGAATTAGACACTCAAAGTTATCACAGCACTAATAAATGGAGATGACAAATTTCTCCGTTGTTTGCAGTCATGCTTTCCTGCGTCCTCATTAGCTCTTATGAGCCTGTGCAAGATACTTTTGGAAAGATCACATAGTTCAATATCTGATCTTTCCCTTGGGACATTTCTGCCACTTAGTTTTGAGACAATTCTCATATTTAATTAAATTCACTAGAAGACATTTAGATTTGTACATCTCAACCCATATAATTTAAAAATATAAATAGAAAAACATTGCAGCATTCTGTGTGTCCTCCAGCCTCTTATCCCTCTYGGTTGCCTTTCTGTAATTCAGTGTTCTCTGCTAGTGTTAAAGTTTCCCTCATGGACTGCAGTTTTCCTCCTAAATATTCCAGCATCACCTGATGTCCTAGACTTTCAATTGTTCATCAGATGGAGCTTGAATTAAATTTAATTTTAGTACAGTTTATGTTTCTTAAAACCACTTGCTCCATGGAAACATTTTTATTCTATCATTTCCAACACAGAAAGAAAAGCCAGTTCAAGGAAAAACTTGCAAARTACAAAAAGCAAAATCTGTTTGGAAAGACAAAACTGCTTTTTGTACACAACCTGACATTAAAAATCTAAAATCTAAATATGAAACATAAATAGCATCTATTTCAGTAGTACTGCACCCTTGACAAGAAACTTTGTATAAAGCAGCACATTTCACAGCGTGCCCTTGCCATACTTCCTACATCATTATGTCACACTACTTAGACTCTCTGAGTTTTACTATAGAAGAAAATGGTCCAAAAAACATATGCATATGCATCATGAATTTCTCTCATGTGGACTACAGACTTCATTGTTGTTATTCATGATTCCCAGACAGGAACTATTACAGCAGTTGAATATCAAGATGTGTGTAAAAATCCATGTCCGCATTTGCCAGTCACAGCAAAATAAACAGAAATTATACTGAATTGGTTTTGATGAATCAACAAATTGGTAACATTTCATGCAGCAGAAAATTCTGGTTCACAGATTATTGGCACAAGATTCCTGAACTAGGAAGCTGGAAAGACAACTAAAGGTAATCTGGAAACTCCAGATAAACCAGACAAATACTTTCAATTATGTGTTTGACTTCTAGTTTGCTTACTGTCTCCAGAACTGGAAGCTAATGCCAGTGGCATAGATGAAATAAAAAGTGCCTTATATTAGCTGTTAATCTAACTCCATTGAAGCCAATTAGTTAAACTAATCTGAATTTGCTCCAAGGCTTTATCACTTCGGCCTTGTCTTTTTTAATAAATCAAACATTATTAAAAAGAGAATTCAATAAAGTTACAGTGGGGTTATTTGGGATATATTAAAAAGAAATTAATGTGATACCAACAGATGACAACTCACAAGTTTGTTCTTTCACTTAAAAAATGCATAACATCCTCCAAACAATGAAATAGAGCAAAAGAAAATTCAAGGAAGATCATTTGAACTCATAGATTTGCTAAGTTTATAAAATAGATTTTATGCACACAGTACTACGCAGACTGAAAATTCTTGGATTACTTGAATTAATTCACACACCAAAAAAAAAAAAAAAAATACAACGTTATGATTCTGAAAAACTTTAAAGTATACCTGAAAATATATTAGCGAAATTAATTTTTTTGTTCAGCCAGTTAAAGACTGATCATGAAGATATAAACTAATCTATTCTTCTCCCATAAATTAAAGAGGGAAAAAAACAATCCACCTGAAAAAAATCACCATAAAAAAGGCACAAACATTCAAATAGGTAGAATCTGCTGCAATTATAGTTATCCCAGACTGCTGGGTGCTGGGCAGAGAGAGGCCCCCCTGCAATTACTTTATATGCTTACCTCTAGCAAATCTGTGGGGATGGGGGAGTGTTCAAAGATTATTTTGCAGACTCTGTGTACCAATAAAAAAATCTCCTTATGTGCCATATCACCAATGACACAAACTGGTATTTCAGTTCAGCAGTTTGATTTATTGATTCTGCAAACCTCACACCCACAAAATGGATAACTAAAGAACAAATGTTTGTCTCTTCTCTGCTGCTTTTTCACATCTCTGCCAGTAATGTGATCACAGTCAGACAGTGTGGACACAAATGGAAATCCTACCTAATGGTCATGGAAAGATTAAATGCCTTCAACTGTTATTTCTAAGTTTTAGTGAGATTTTCCAGTTCAGCTCTTATTACTGTTCTTAAACTCTAAGACATCAATTGAAAAAGGAAAACTCAAACACGAGGTCTTTGACCCGAATTGCTTGCAGGTAATTAGAATATCAAAAGTCCAAAATAATGGGTACAGTACTACTCCTTTCAAAGAGTACCAGACAATGAATGTTTGGTGGTACTCGCAGCTCTAACAGAAAAGTTCAGTGTGAGGACTCTAATTCTGCTTTTAAGCCTGCCATAGTTAGTACTATCATGGGCAGGGGCAGGCAGGGAGGGAGAGCTTAAATAAGCTTTTTGTTGCAACGAATCTCAATGAGTTTGGTACCTCCTACAGACTGACAAGCTCATTAGTCAGAAAAGCTCAGCAAAGCAATGCTATTTTAAAGTTCAGTGACTCTGAGCAATGGTCAAAACAATGTGGAATCACCGCAATAACAAAGAACGATTACCTGATTCAAGCATGCCTAGACAACCTCTTGAAGTTCAGAACCTCTTTTAGCTCACCCCCTGGACAAGGTAATTGCTCTGCCAAGTGGCCCAGAGCTAGCCAAGGGCAGCAGCCTTTCCCGCAGAGGGGCTGTATTAGATCTCTGCAGGTCTGAGCATCTTAGCCCAAGCTTTACTGATATTTGTAAATCAACTTTCATTTCTTCTGAGAACAACTGGAAGTTGGATTTCCTTTGCTCATTATTGTATAACTTCTAGTAATGCCTTCAATTAAGTTCCTTCATTTATAATCATTGTAGGTTTCATGCCCTTAACCCAGAGCATAAAATTGATATTTCTTCAGAGTAATTTTCACCTCCATATTTTCATTAACAACCTCCATTGGGAGCATAGAGTTTTCAGTAGTTCTGCTCTGCAAACAGGGTATGGACCTACATGTCCAAAACATTTTCATGCAGGAGCCAAAACTAATATTATTAAAAGTATAATAATGTCTTTATCTGAATACTTTCTATGTTTCCTACAGCTGTTTTTTCCACATACAGAAATGGTTTTCCCACCCCAACAATTCCACAGAATCTAGTTAATGCCATTCAGCAATGACTATCTCCCTGACCTTTCTTACCTGCATTAACTTCTCCTGGTTTAGTCTGCATTTTCATATGCTGAAACATCTAGGAGGTATGCAGTAGTGGCTATAAATAGCCATTTCCAATTATTCTTTCTCTGACCTTTCTGTCTCTCATTCTTGCCAATGTTCCCTCTCAGGGCAGCCAAATGACGATTTTGTCAGTAGTTTTTTGGATGTACTCTCTTCCCTCGTTTATAGTCTTCTTTTTTTTCCTATGCAAAAAATCTCAGTAAACCTTTCCAATTAAATTATACATCTTCTTTTTGTTAATCAAGAACTAGTGTTCCACATGCAGCTTCCAAATTATGGCTTATATATATACCTACTGTACACAGCCTCATACAGTTCCTCCATCTTTGCTCTTTTTCCACCCTGATACACTCTTTATATCCTATCTTTCTGACCCTGTTTTGTATGGCCAGAAAGAAATTCAAGACTCTCCTGTAATATTTTAAAGTTTCTATTCATTAACRACTATTAGTGTATGCTGATTTGTTTAAAATGTACCCTACTTTTTTTTCTAAGAAAAAAATATTTTAGAGTTAAACATACAAGTGCATAGAACCTGAAGCGCATAGAGAAATTAGTGAAAATCACTATCCCTCCAGCTCTTGCAAGAGGATCTCGAGTGAGAAAAAGACCTGGAAGGCATAGCTTGCAATTACAAGTGTACTACTTTAAAAAATTCAATACATATAAAACCTTGAAATAACCAGTGTTTTCCACTGCAAGCACTGCCTGATCTGTTTTCTGACTTCAGCACAATAAAAAGTAACAATGCAGTATTCCTTAATAAGATCTTAAAAACAGAGGATTAAAGTTATTTGCAAATGTTTATACACAGATCTATAAAGTGTAGCTCTTACAAACTTAACTAGCAAAATACATCCCTACTATAAAACTATACTACACACAGTCATCTTTTTTAGTGGAAAGCTTATTCAACATTTGAAGCACAAAGGAGGCATCAATTTCAAACCACTTAACATGTTTGGAACGGTCTATGGAAGCAGAAGTCAGAAATACGCACTGTAGATGGTACTGGGTGGAGAGAACTGGTGTGAGGATGAGGAAGCTTATGGGTTTAGCTTGAAAAAGTTGAGTGAGGATTTTCTTACTGATTCTCTTGTTCTTTTATGAATGCATTAATGCTGCACACACTCACACAAACAGCTGTTAAACATTCGTATCCATCCAACCAAGGATGGCATCCATCCAATAGAGGTTTGTGTAAACCTGAAGTTTTAATCTTGTGGTCTGTGGACCCCTGGCAGGGGCTCTGCAGTATTTATAAAAGGTCTGCAATATGTAACTAAAAGCAGGAAGAACATTATCAGTAGGTTTAAACTTGCAATACAAGAAACCAAACTTTCACTTTCAAAATGTAAGTGGTCCACAAGTGGAAAAAGGTTGGAAGTCACTGATACATCAGACAAGACTCACGACATGGGTCATAATTCATCAAATATAACAATACCCTTTTTCCATTAATATTATGACAGTAGTCTGTGAGGATATGATTAGAATTTGCCTATAAAATTGTCCTGAGTCTTTGTCAATATGTACTGAGCAGTTGAAACGACATCAATCACATCCTAACCTCTATTACTTTTATTTAAATTTATATGTGCTCTGCAGGGTGAATGCATGATGTAGTCACCACACTTGCCACGCTTCTTGGGAAAAAAAGAGTTACAGAAGGTAAATAAGATCTATAATATTTTCTTTTAAAGCTCTGGACAAAACTGTAGGTGACAGCTTAATCTTGACAAAAGTTACTGCAAATGTTTGAGATGTTCTGTAGTTTAATTTTACATCTCCAAATCCCTGACCTAAGTAAAAATCTATACACTCCGAAATTCTTTAAAGATTGCTTCTAGCATTCTTTAGAAAGCAAGTTTTTCCCCCTAGGACCACACAGGCTGATGGATGATGACCTTTTTTACAGTAAGACTGCACATCATGTCTATTGGTAGAAGATACAACAGGAAATTCAGATTTGGCTTCCCTTCTCAGCTGATCAACAAATATAGCGGGATGACAGTTTGCAAACCCACATTCACTCTAGAGAACACCACAAGGATTTAAGCTTGTGCAAAACTGTTTTAAGGCTACTTTATAATGAAGGCAACTCCTATATTTCTTCAATTTTGCAAGACTTTTAAATTCACATATGTTTATTGTACAATTTTTTGAAATCTCTGATTTCAAGTCCTATAGTAGTGAAATAATCTCAATGGGAGACCTTCCACAAAACCAGAGGTGTTACATGGGTTTATGCTAGTGATTCATAGAAAAGGTTCCTTTTATTGGGAGAGCAAACAGCCCAACAAGACGTCACAGAATACACRCAAGACATAACATTGTGCCCCAGCAGTAAAGCCTGAGGCCTTGACATCTTCTTATCATTAAGACTTCATAGAGCCATTTGTAAAAGTCAGGGACACCAGTCCTTGCATGCTGGCCCAGCTCCAATTTTTGTAATTACCCCCCAACAGCTTAAGTTCCCCTTTAACTTTGAAATATCTTCCTGTTCTTTGTGCAAAATCCCTACCACTTTTTCTTTGCTTAGCATCTCTGCTTTTTGTGGAGGTTTAGACTTGTATCCTTGACTTCAAGATCAAAAATAAGCTTTATTGCTTTGTACCCCTCTCACTACTGGAAAGGCCATAATGTCTGTTGATGCATAACCTGCTCTGGTTTCTCACCAAAGGATGGCCAATGGAGTGCCAGTGAAACCAAAAGGTGCTCTCAGTCACACTCAAATGATTTCCATTAAAGCAATGAGTTAAATTTACTCCTAATAGTTCAGTCCAGGGAAGCAGGACTCTAAATTGCTGATGAAAGAAGCCGTAAGGAAAACAAAGCCTCTGAAATCTTTGAAGCTTAATTCCCAGAGCAGGAAGGCACAGGAAGAAGGACTTGAGGAGTTGGGCTCCAAAGCAGAGGGAGAAAGGATTGCGCTTCAGTTCAGTCCCTGTCCATGATGCTTCCAATGGGCTTGTAGGAAAGAAAATAATCTTTTAATAAATGTTAATAGGTGAACTCAAATTACGAATAACAGTTTACTAATGTAACCTAAGCAGGCTGGTTATAGGCTGTGAACTGCAAATACAATTGTTACAGAGCAATTTCTTTTCTTGTTTTTTCTTCRAGCCTCATGCCTTCCTATTGCTGTTTTGAGATTTGTATTTCCTCTGTCCGTCCTTCCAGCCTCCTTCACACAGTTGCTTTAAAAATCCATGTACAGAGACTGGCCTCGCTACTGGTACAGTGAGCTTTGGAATCAAAACTCCAAACTCTTCCAGACATAACTACAACAAAAATACATGCAAGTTTGGACATAATTATATTTATCGCACTCGTGGTTTTGTTTGGGTTTTAACACCAAATTTAATGAAAATAATATTTGCCACACAAAATCCTGCAAGCAGAAAGAGAACTCCAGGAATTACCATGAAGTTCTGCTTTGCCCTTTGGCCCCACCACAGATGGGGCCTGGATAATCCCCATGAGCTGCTGGATTTCACTGTAAGATTTTAATTTGCAGATAGTGAATTTGGAGTTGCTTAGATTTGATGCAAAACACTCTACTCCTGAAGCACTTCTGCTGAGATCTGGAATTCACCTTCTCCACACAGCAGTAACCCACTTTGCTACAACAACAGCCCTTACACTTATGAATATGAGATGTTCAGTTAATCTATAGTACCTCTGTGAAGGAAATAAATGTTTTACAGACAAAAATATGGTAAAAATATTAAAGATCATACTCTACTGCTTTGCACAGTATCTCACAGTATGTAGAGTCTCCTCTGCAGTCATCAGAACTACTCCCAGCACAAGAAAGAGTCTGAGCTTGAGGTGGTCCTACACGGCTGGCCAAGGTCATAGAGCACATCTGTGACCAAAATGGGCAGACAGCCCAAACCTCTTCCAACTCCTGCCTCTTATGCCTTAATTTTCAAACTATGCCTCCTCTCACTATGACATTCAAAGCCTTCAGAGCTCTTTAAAACATTGATACAGTACATTAATTTCTAAAATATTGAGGATAATGTATATTCTACAATGGTATGCATACAATGGTATGTCATAACAAGAAGACAGAAAGGCCATTCATAGGGGGCACTGGAGTTAGAAGCAATAACACTGCTTAACAACGAGTAGCTCTGTGTCACAGTTATCTTAATACCAGAGTGCTCTGGCAAGGCCATTTGACCAAAAGAAGTGAACTCCAGAAGGATTACACAGCATACGGCGCGGGGCTGTGCAGCCCTCCCAGAAGCCCGGGAAACACACACACATTCAGAGACAGTGTTTGCAATACACAACTCAGGTGTCTCTGTACAGTCGCAGATTACATTTAAAGAGTCCTCATGACTTACTATTCTCTCAGATGTATACAAGGAGTTATAAAGAAAAATCCTTAAATAATTACTTTTTATGCTCCTTCTTGAATACACACTTTGGGGCTATCTAATGCTAGAGACATACTAACTTGTTCYCCTTGAAATGCCAGTCTGTATCTATTGCAGTCTGATGCTTTGGCTGGTGACCAGGACACTTCTGCCAGCTGAATCCACTGTTTGCTCTTAGCTTTTCACCTTTTAACTTCACTTCTTCCCCTGCACCAATAATCTCAGACAATGTTTTTCTCTGACATCCAGTGCTGAAATAGTCTTGGGATTTCTTGCAACTTCCTACCTGGGATAAATATGTCCCGCAGCCCCCCACCTTCGGTGCTCTTAGACAGCAACATCAGGTGAAGAACACTGCAGGCAGAATCGTAACAGCCCAGATACCTGCTTCTGCTAACTGCAGGCAAGAGGGAAAGAGCTCACAAACAATGTGTAGCTGCTAAGCCAGAATTATTGTGCAAAGTTTTTTATTCCCATTGTTGAAAGATGAAGGATTCTGGACATTCTCTCTCAGAGAATATTAACAGCTAAAGAGCAACACCAAGAAACCTGTCAAAATAGCTGACTTAAACCATTTTTGCAGAGCAAGTCCCCCTCTTCACAGCTCCCTATGTTGGTAGTGAGTGCAAAGAAGCTTTCACATTTTTGACACCTAAAGTTGCTACACGGTAAAACACAAGGAACATTACTCAACATTTCTCTATGGGCTGCCATACGGAAAGGGGTACAGCTGTTATCTTTCATTGGATTTCTAGCATCTACCTTCTTTAATAAGAGATTTGGGGGAAGGGAGGTCACCAGAAAGGAACACCTGAGAGAATTAATTACCTGCCAGTAACCTCAGCTGTTCTGGGTGTGCTGCTCATGTGATTTCATGTCCTGTTCTCCCTGCCGACTCCACAAGCTGAAGACAGTACCATCCGCCCCATTCTCACACATCAGCACATAAGACTTTTTGCATATTTTAAGACAGTCTCATTCAAGCACTTTGTTGCCAGAAGCTATTTTCTTCTGCAGCCTTACACAGGTGACAAGTTTCCTTCAATTAAAATACTATTAAAAGGTACAGTYTGCCTCAGTCATCAGTCTGTTTCTGTCTCTGACATTGTATTCTGCCATGCAAACCAAAATAAAAGACAATATTTCTGTGGCACTGACCAGCAGTACTGATAGAGTGATGGGTAACTAAAAGAACATTGGTGTAGTCTTATTAATTGACTTATAAACGTAATCGCAACTAATCAGTTACATAGTGAATTAGATACCTCCACAAACAGGCTCAGTGAAGGCATATGCAGCAAACAGCTCCTGCACTACGTGTTCCTTATCCCCATCAGTGTAACTTTACATCCTTTTGGCTTTCATAAAGTTATCATGTCAGCGTCTCTGTGAACAACAAAGTGAGCTAGCTGGCAGCACCAGGACTTAAGAGCAAATCTTCCTGGAGACTGTAAGCAGAGCTCACATCGGCCATGCAGCCAGCTCACCAGGGTGTCTCCTTTGATTACAGCTGTTTTATTTCAGAAAATTGTCAATGGAGATAACTCTACCTCACTTGTCAAAAGAAAGGGTATCTATAGAAAAAAAAAAAAAAAAAAGCAATACTCTTACCTAAGTATGAAACTAAAATAAACGTACCTTTTTCAGCATTATTCAGAACACAAAAAGAATCGAAGGTTCATTAAATTAAAATTGAATCTGATTTCATCCTTTCATACAGAATAGCATGGTTGTTGGCTATGTTAAACATCATAATTCAATACATAAATTATTAATTTCATAAATTCAGAATAACAGTCTCAGAGCGGATAAAGGTCAGTAATTTAGCAACTAAATTTGAGCAAAAATTAAGCAAAGCAATAAAATGCCATAATTCAGACAAAAAGGATGACTTTCTTGCACTGAAGTGAACTATGCTCCCAGGGCTGCACCAGACACTCTGCATTCTGAAAACATCATTATATAACAATGCAGCTTGCTCACCTGCCGGGCAAAAATCCACCAGAAGGAACCTTTGGGGAAAATTCAGTCATGATGAATATATGCAATCGCTAATTACATATTTTTTCTGTTGCATACTTCTAGACCTTTGGAACATGGCCACTGTTTTTGAATAGTCTGCAGTATGCCRCAGCATATAAAAGTATTGTAAGTTGAAGTACTTGTCCTCAGAAAATAGGGCTGTTTATATTACTTTCATTTTCTTTTTGAATATTTATAACTATGCCACTAGTGCACTGTAGTGTGGATGAATGATCTGTATTTCATATTGATCTTAGGGAACTCAGCAAAGGCTTTCTTTAATCTATAATTAAAAATTAAAACCTTTAGGGGAGCTATTCATCTGACAGTCAGTTTTCTTCCTGCTGCCCTCTGCCAGTAATTAAGTTCTGCTAGCACTTTCAATTTTTATAAGGACTTGTTTATTATAATTTTCTGCAAATTTGTTGCCACAAAACACCAGAGGCTCATGTGACAACAACAACTTCCATTTTAAAAAACCCTGCACTGTAATACTGATAATGTATTTAAAGTGTTTGTTATTACCAAGCTGTATGCTATGCAAATCTGTACTGCATATCCATCTTCACACACTATACCTATTACAGGTAAAAGCTACAGTTTGCAGAAAGAAGAATATAGATTTCACCATTCTGAATTCCATTTTGTTAGTTTAAAACTGCCTGGTTTTACCTAGTAAATTCAATCCACCTGACTGATAATAAGAAAGGATTGATACCACAAAACAACACCTAGTTATCCCTTTGCAGTCAGAGACATGTGCTGATCAAGTCTCAATATGTTTTGTGCAGGACTATTCCTTCTGTGCTGCCCCAATGGGACTAATGCTGGTCTTTGTATTAACCACAACACTTTCCACCCAAAAGCTCAGAGCACTTCTCTAGGGCTGAGCATAATTATCCCCATTTCCCAGGTGGGCCATGCACTCCCATGACTAGTCCAAGACCCAATTCTAAAGAAACAAATGTTTCTCTAGATCTTCACCAAACCTTTTCATATTAGACTAGTTAATATGCAGAAACACCACCAGCAAAACGCCTCAGTAATGTCAAACAAGCAGGGTATCGAACTCCCTTGCTGCCTAAAAAATATTTGACTTTCATCTCTGCTTGTCAAATCAGAAATCATTAGGTTACAATAGAGAAATCTGGCACTTGGCACTTTCCTTATTAGAATGGGAGCTCGGGAGGAAAACATGATAAGAACAGCTCTGCAGCAGCGCGCCCCTGTGATTAGGAGAGTGGCATGCGGTGCTTGACACTGCAGGTCTTGCTAGAAGGAAACACTACAAAGCAGCTACCAGCCTTCCCCAAACCTGTCATTAATTGTAACCATAGGATTTAAAAAATTAATAGTAAAGATAGGTTCTGAATAACCTCCTGCTGTGTCACACAGTTTCTCCAAAAGGTTCTCAATCATTAGCCTGCAAAATGCTATAGGAGAGACAAAAATTATTTTAGTTAAACAGCCAAGGAAACACAAAGGATCATAGCTAAAGCAAGCAAATCACTGCGCTGCTGCATTTCAGTGAGCATTTAGAATTTCAGCCCACACTACTTTTTTTCTGTCAGTACAGATAAAGAAACATTGAAGAGTTTAGATTTTAGACAGATTTAGAGTGTCAAAATCTGGAGCTAAAATGTTCAATGTCATCAACATTCTTCCCACCTTTATAACATTTATTCGAATGCAAAGCAAAGCTAAAGGCTGTAACAGGCACTCAAGCAAAATAAAGTCGTATTTAGAAAAAGTCATTGGCATGCCTTTTCATGCCATACTAAGAGATTAAATATATGTCCATGGGTAACATAATTAGTGAAAACAATTCTGATATGAAGGAGATAGACTTCTGTTTGGTCTTAACAAGAAGAACATGGAAGTTAATGTGTATTATCCAGGAGGGAAGGTTGTAAGTTTAAAATGTGGGTGCACAGAGGTAAAATTGAAGTATCTGGTGAATCTGATGCCAGCATTACTCCCAACAGTTACTTTGCTTATCAGTTCCGACTTAAAAACACACAGCTGTGAAGATAACTATTTGGAAAGACATTTGAATTTCTTATGAAATGGAATGAGAACATGAAAACAAAACAGCCAAGTAATCTCAGCACAAACCCAAATCCTGTGACATTGACAATGCCCTGAGGATCATAGCCATAGCTTGAAAAAATCATATATTTTCTGCAGAGACGGTGCTTCTCTATTTCGATTCATACCTTTGCATATTTATGAAGCCCAAAAAGGAACTGAGGAATCCACTTTGTAGGAGGGGAACATGTAAACTGGATGCTGGGCCTGCTTATTTTACCTGGGATAGGAGGATTACAGGAAAACATTCCTGTAATCTGACAGTCTGTGTTCCCTGACTATCCCAGTTATAGTGTTTAGACATATTTAACTTTCAAAAAAGAAAATGACATATGCCAAAGCTCTGTTTCTATGGTTTTTCCCCTCTGAGATCTCTTGCATTCTTATTTTTCTGAACTGAAGCAATAAGACTGTCTTAGATCCTTCCACCAGCATATGCCAGAAGAACAAAATTAGAAAGGTATTAGATATTTTGGCTGTTTGGGGCTTTTTACCGGAGGCTGTTTTTCTTCTTTATCATTCCTCTTTCAAGAGTGAATTTCTAAATTGCTGGACTTACTAGGATATATCTTCTTCTCCTCTGATTGCCATATATTACAAGACCTGAACTGGCCAGTACCTCAGGGTAGAACTGCTTTACCACTTCAAAGCCAAAAGGCACGAAAGGCTTCCAATCTGCAAAGCCAGGTTTCATTAAAATGAAACATATGGAAAACTAGACCAAGGTAACCTTTTAAAGCAAAACAATATAGACCTGCTGGGATGGACAGATTAAAATTAAATGACCTGAGAACAAACCTCTTTTTCCCTTCCTACCATGTCCTTGCACAGTGCTTCTTTCCACTGCTCTTCACTTTCTAATACAGCAATTTTCAGTTCTTCCTGCTTTACAAAAAACTCCTCAGGCCCTGCAGAGGTGTCCTGTCTCTCAGCCATAGGACTGGCTTTGGGTTGCTCTCCTGCTGCAGGTTTCCAGCYGGCTGTGCCTCTCACCAGGGCTGCTTGCCCAACTGCCCTGCATAAACACAGTCTCCTCTCCCCCACAGCCCTACTTATCCTTCAGTACAGGGCTATGACGGGGCGGACAGGTTGCCTTCCCCCTACCACCTGGCTGAAGCCACCTGAGCAGAACAAAGTACCATACCGTAAATGCAGTTCTGACATCCTACAAAAAGATTATTTCTGGCTCTATAGCCCTTTGTGAACCAGCATATTCCCAAGTCATCCAGTGAAGGAGCCCTCTCTCCCTGCTACAGTGCCAGTAGAAATGCTAAACTTACTTTCTGCACCTCTCATAGCTGTAGCCCAGGGAAGAGACCAGACCTGCACAGCCACATGAAAACATGCCACAGTGAAAAAGAAATAATGCAACACCCATTTCTGTACAGGCCACATGTTCACAGAGGAATTAACACAAGCTGTATAAAAGGCATTACTGCATGGAAAGAAATACAGCCCCCAGTCTCAATTACAACAAGCATCATTCCACCATGCCAATTTACATTACATTTACTCATGACAAATGCATGTTTCCATAAGCAAAAATATTTTCATAGCATAGCTAATGCTGCTTTGTTTCACTGTACCTGACCAAGCAGCTCTCATGGAGAAATTACACTGAAGCGGCAGAGGAGAGTGCGTGTGTTGACCTTGTGAATGGGAGGAAAGTAAATCTCTGTGGTTTTGTTTTTCTTCTAGAGAACTTCTACATTCTGCTGCTTCAATGTCTCTTTGCATGACTCAATGATTCTTGATCTGAAAGGGACATCAAGTTTGGCAACTTTATTTTCTGTTTCTTCCTTTTTTTCTATTAGCTGTTAGTGTGAAGATACTGGATTTTTCCTTTGATTCGTCAGAAGAAAATCAATCTTTCTGAAGACAAACAAGCAGAGAATTGTCTACTGACAATCACTGTTCATTTGACCTTTTCCTATTATTTGGAAGGCAGCAGATGCCTCATTCTGCTGTTACACTACTTGTATTAACACCAAGTATTCGCCAAGGTTTTCCATTTTACTACTTAAGCTAGAAGATTTCCTTTTCTGTTAGTTCAGGCACTGCAGCAGTCGCACCATATGTGAAAGCAAATATTGCAGATTTTCTGTCCAGTGATTAAGACATGACGAAGTTATAAATCAAAGCTCAGATGGACTGGAGCAGAAAATCTTTATTAGAGAAAAGGCTTAAAAAACTATAAACTTCAGAGTTGCACCTCATGTCCAAACTCAGCCATTTGCACATGCCCCAGAATGGAATCTGACCCAGGAACCCGCTGTGAATATGTGGCACAGGTGATCTGTGCATGGGCAGTAAATCCAATGTTTCTGATACATACTGAGTTTGCTAGCTGGGCCCATATGGATGAGCAGCCCACTTTGGCATGGCAGTGGGTTGTACAGCCTGTTGTGGTGTTTAGAGCACAAATGGTTGAGAAATGAGCAGACGAGACTCCCCTAGCATCCTGGCCTTCTCCTGCTTTGTCCAAGCAAAGTTTTCAAATCTTATTTTTCTACCTGTTAGTTTGCTATTAGTCATAGGCATTGTCAAATAAGTTAGAAAACATAGAAAAATATTTTCATCTGGTTAATAACCCAAATTTCAATTCAAAAACTTGTAAAATGATCTGAGGTAAAGTAAACCATGACACAAAAAATAATTTACACTGGAAAATTTGCAGAAACCAATATATTGTCTGTAAGTTTCCTCATATGAATATGCAAAGCTCTCATTAAATTAAGGAGGGAGAGACAAAACCAACAACAAAGTATATGAAGATCATCCTGGTATATATTGTTCTTTTTTCCCCTCGGGTCAAACAGGAAAGTTCATTTAAAAATTCTGTTCATCTGCCTATATTAAAAGCAATCATCAAAAAAACTTGATCTCCGTCAAATACAATCCCCTTTGGTAGTCTCTCTGAAGAGCAGAAGGGAAGGCATTATAACTGACATGTCAACAATACTGTAAATGGCTTTTCATACTTCAGAGGTGACAAGGATGTAATCGAAATTCCATGCTTAAAAGGCAAGGCAAAGGAAGCAAGAGAGCTGCTATAACTAGATCTGCTAAAAATAAATAAATAAATAGATAAATAAAGAGAAGCAACTTTTCTGGGAAATGGGATACAAGACCCCACAGGGCAAGAGGTGTTTTCATTAATGGTGGCAACAGTGTCACAAAGAGTAACAGTAGATACGTCTTGGGTACTTGCAAAACAAAAACAAGATGGACATTTTTAGGGACCTTTCAATGCACACCCTGCAGAAATCTCACAGCATACTGTTAGATTGCAGTAAAAAAAAAATTTTAATTCCTTAAAATCTGCTCACTTAATTCAGGCATTTTCAGAGTGAAATCAGAAAATATGAGCTCAACAAAATGGACCAATAGACTAGTCTGTCTCTAGTCTAGTCTAGCTAAGAACTGAGTGAGACTAGTTCTAGATTTTATAGCCAGGAAATGCTGTGACTACCCCAGTTTCCTGGAGTGGACTCCCAGGGTCTCAGTGGAGGGTACCAGGTGCCCTTTGCTGAGGAGTCCATGTCAGGTACCACTGTGCTGCCCCACTGAAGCAATCTGCCCCGGCTCTGCAACCCTACTCCAAGAAGCACAGAAAGTGAGGTGACAAATCCAGCCTGGCAGGGAAGGTGCTCTTTGTTCAAAAGTGGTACTGTACCTCAACAGACATAGACAAAAATTTTCTATCAGAAAAATGCCAATCCAGCAAAATTCTGCAAGGACAAATCAGTTTAGTCAACTCTAATGACTGAAGCTTTCTGGCTTCCTGCCCACTCGCCTGCCTCCTTGCCATCCCATCTGTCCCAGCTCTTCATAGCATTTCCCAGTTTCCTGCAATAAAACTGGCAGCCTGAAAGTGCCACCCTGGGCTGAGATTCCCAGGGCGTCATCCCTGCAAGGCTGCAAGGAGGGCAGGCACCAGGGGTCCCCATCTATTATTATTATTATTATTATTGTTGTTGTTGTTGTTGTTTTAATAGAAACATACATTTGGAAGAGCCAATGAAGAGCATGCTGAGTATCCAGGTGTCTTCAGTAATGCTTCTATCTCCCATTACATTAAAGCCCAGAGCTCCAATATAAGCAGTGAAGGAAAGGGGTCCTCTCAAGAATATCATTCATTTCCTCACTAGACACATGTTTACAATTAGAAGACACATTTACAGCCTAATTAGCTACCGTCAGGACTTCATTAACCACTGTCAAAATCAACCAGAGAAAATTAGAAGTGCTGATGTTTTGTATAGTGATTTGTAAATATTTTCTCTCATGGAAAAGAGACTCTCTTCCTGTAAGATGAGAGGGAGAAACACAACTGAGAGAAGAGGAAGGGAGAGGAGAGGATTTAGTTCAGAGAAAGAAATTAGAGCTTTTTCCCCCCATAAAAAAAACATGTTTTATTATTGTCACAAGACTTAGGGCATGGTTTCCTGCACATAAAATGTGTATGTTAACTTCAGTCTACTTTAACTAAGATTTTGACTAGCTATAGGAAATTAAGAATCTCAGTGTGCCTCCCTGATAAGAGCAGGAAATCAGGATGCAATGCAACCAGAAGACAGTATTCAGGATGGCTGCAGCAGCTTGTATAACTCTTAAATCATTTTCAGGGGTGATTGTCTGATTAAAAGAAGAGTATTTTAAATGTGTAACAGAAAAGATTTCCAAATGAATTTACCATTAGATAAGGTGCTGGCTTGACAGTGAGCCCCTGTCTCRCTGGATTTCGTTGTTACTCGGTTCATCACAGGCACAGATATTTGCTTTCACCCAGTTCTTCAGGCTCAGTATATGTCTTTCTGCACTGATGAGATACACTGACAGCTGGTATTCTGGCTTCCTGTACATCTTGAAAAAAATCAAAACTGAAGAATACTTGAATACCTCCCTGCAAAATGTAAGCCCTAATAATATTCAGTTCCTGTTAAGTTCCAGCAGGAAAAGCCTTTGGGAATCTATGCTTTTTGTTATAGAAAAATGTATTTTGGAAGGAAGCTCTACAGGTCTAGTTCACTTTCTTGCTTAAAGCAGGGCTAACATTAATGCTTTTTTTTTTCCTGAGATACTAACTTATGTTAAATCACATTGGCACATATAACAAGGATAAAGTCCCCAAAAATGTCAGAAACCGGGGGGGGGTGGGGGGAGAATCAGACAAAACATACTTAAAGATCAGCTATTCCAGCTTGAACATCCATATTTTCATGCAAATTAAATGACCCCAGTTTGCATAACTGGCCCTTTGAATACTAAGTTTGTTCCCCACCCACACAGCTATGAGTAGTTGCTTTCCCAAGAAGGATTTTTCCAGGAAAGGAGGGTCTTGCATTGGTATTCCTCCTGAAAAAAACTCGCACAATTTTATTAACTGTTCCTCCTCCAGTAGGTAGGTAATTAGGGAGATTAAAGCATGCTTTTATACCCAACCTAATTAGATAACTACATTAACTGAGCCACTTACTATCTCATTTATTTCTGAAGCTGCTAATGTTTACAGTGTTTCAGTGATTGCACAAAATGTATAAAGAGGACCTAATGATATTCTAGTGCAACTATTTATTTGCCTTGCTACAGAGTTTCCATGACTTTGGGATATTGATTTATGTTGAAAGGGCTACTTTCATTGTAAGAACTGAAAACCCTTTGAGAGTAGCCAGGTTGTTTGTTCTGTGAATGAGATGCTGACAGCCTCACCAGCATCAGCACCAAGATTTCTCTAGGAGTGAGAGCAGAGCCCAGACGATTTAATCAAGAACAGTGCTATTATAATAGTGCAAGACAAACATTAATTCTAGTGATTTATAGAGCACCTATGCTGTCATCTTACCTCTCATGAAAGAGCTATCAATTACCTGATAGCAGTTTCACGAAAATAACTCCTAGCTTAATTGCAAATACATGTTAAACGTTCTCTGAATCCAGCCACTTGAAGCTTTACGGCATAAATTTTCACTTAGCTAGTTTTTCATCTGATGATGAGAAATCAGTTTACAAAGCTTAGTATTTTCCCAATGCTTCTGTAAGTTGAGTCTCATTATCATCTCAGAAACACATGTTATGAATTCATCAAAAACACCAGAAGTAGTAACAGAAAGGACTGAGGTCTAACACAGATCACTTGATTAAACACCAGTTTACTTGAAAGCACTATTGCTTCAGCATAAAAGAAGGCTTTTCTCCTATTTCATTATTAGGTTTCTCTTACTTGTAGTAATTATATTTAAATTCTGCTTTTTAATAGCTATTAAATTATAACGTATAAGGAAAATAAAATTTACCGCGTTTCTCTTTACTTTATATCTGAATCTGAATTTAAACTCTTCATCTTCATGTTATCCAGATTGCAGAGCTTTATTTTTCATCTTCTCTCAGATAAGAAACAACCAAGAATTTATAGTAAAAAGAAATGGCTAAATATAAAATATTCGGTTCAAATATTAAATTCAATCCATAGCAGAAATGGAAGAAATCTCCGTAAATGTTCCAACACTTTTTAAACTTTGTTCAGTCACAGTTCTTTGCAGTTACATAATTTCAGAAGTACCACAAAGAAGCTTCAGTGGAAGATGAAAAGCTAGTGTATGCTGCACAGACAGGGACAACTAAAATTTGTACAACAGAGCTTAGCTCAGCAGATATGTATATACATATGTAAAACTCAAAAAAAAGACTCAAAACAGTAAGTTCTGCAAAAGGTAGAGCCATGCAGTCCTCTCTGGATTTTACCATCTGGATTTTATCTTTATCCTCTTAAAAAGTAAAAGGTTTTTTTTCCCCCATCTGGAATTGCACAAGACCATTCCATAACAGGCTTTTTAGACAAATGTGTTTCTCCTTGCCACAGTAAACTTAAAAAAAACAAAAAAAAACCAAACAAAAAAAAAAAAAAAACCAAAAAAAAAAAAAAAAAAAAAAAGTGAGGCAAGTTATTTGTTGTATTCGTGTGGTCTCAGTGAGACACATGGTCCCCTGGGAAGGAGCAGGGCCTGGTGGAGCACTCTGGAGGAGAGGGCAGACAGGACCCAGGGAGAAGCACAGTGATGTGTGGGGCAGGGGAAGGCRTCAGAGGCCCAAGCAGAAATACAGAAAGAAACAGGGAAGAAAGAGCTGCTCAGGGTAGAACTTGCCAGGGACTAACGGGAACTGAGCAGAGTTTGCTGGCACCAAAATTTGTTGAGTTAGGCAATACAAAGCTTTAGTACATAGACTCACCTGCAAGGACACTAGGCTGGAGAACCATGTATAAGCTCTAACTCCTGCTCCACCTTCTCTGGGCTTTTTGGATTTTTTGTTTTAAACATTAACTCTTTGAGTTTAATTCTAATAAAATGTTTTAGAAGGGCATGGTTTAAAACCTTTTGGGTGTTCTGGGCACCTCACTTAGCAGACTGTCTAGGCAGGTCCACTTCAAAGCTTTGTCTGCCTTGGAGCCGCATCGCACCAAAAATTAAATCAAGAAATTATCTTTTTTATCATTTGAATGTTAGTAGACTGTTAGTAGATGTAAGCAAGGAATGTCAATTTTGTTAATATGTCAGTTTTTAATTGTTATTTGTTCCTTACAAAGTCCTTTCTTCTTGACCCTCACTCTCCCAAAATATAGCCCTTTTAGTGTGGCAGTTACAAACTGGTGAGAATAGTTTGCAGCCAGAAAAAGTTAGATGGAAGATGACAGTCAGACCAACAGGGCACATATAAAGGAATTTGCCTTGCTGCTGTAAGGTGGTATTGATGGAAGTCAGAAAGCAAGGAAAATTACTGAAGGAGAACTCAGTGCTGCAGTAGACCACAGAAAAGTATTGGATTTGTTTAAGTTAGCCTGGCCCAGAGCCACTCTGCTAATTGCTACTTGCTGTGAGCACCCACCCTTTCTCTTGTTACTGCTGTTTGGGAGTAGACGACCAGGGCTGTGTGAATTGTAATAACAGCAGCTGCTCTGAGCGTTCAGAAAATGACACTAAAATATTGACCAGGGACCTGTCACAAACTGACTTTTCCCTGAACAAGTTTTTATATCAGCTTGCAATTGTCAGCGCTGAATCTTTATGTTTAGACAAGAATAATGTCAGATATTTAACATTTAAAAAAATTATGGCTTTCTGGAACCTTTCATTCAAAATCACCCCTCTGCCAAAGCTGAGTTTTGTCTTCCTTAAAGCACAAATCATACCACAGTACACAGCATTAATACAGCCTGCGTTATTTATAACTGTCACTAGCTACATTTTAGCACTACTAGAGATAGTCATAAGCTTGAAAAATACCGTAGAGCATTTCTTCAGAATTTAAATTTGAAGTGTTTGGGGTGGGGAAAAAAGCTCTCTCTTGTCTGTCATTCAATTAATCCAAAACCAAAACATATATCATCTTCTTTGCTTCCATTTACTTTTATCCTCTGCTTCACCAGAAAAATAATTTTAAATTCCTAACTGGTTTTATTAGTTTGGGTTATGGAGTCCCACAAGATTGCTTAAAGTCAGATTATTTGTAACTGAAGTAATTTGGCAAAATTGCAAACTAATAGATGCAATTTGTATTGTGACTGAGCATTAGGAACTCCCTGGAGTGCAAACTAAGTAAAGAGTATTTGTGATACAATACCTTTTCTGGAGTAGAAAATTTATTTTCATTGGAGCTCAGAACAGCTACAGAATAAAGGACACCTCACCAAAAAAAATCTCTATTTTTGAGGGAAAATATAAAACTTCCTTGCCTTTGTAGCATGAAGTTTCCTCTCTTTTGCAAAGGGGGGAAGGATGGAGGAGGAGAGTTCTAGAAAGAGCTCAAGGTTTAAGACTTCAGCATTTAACAAAATGTGAACAAACATGTCACAACACATTGAAACTATGGAAAGACCAAAGGAAAAATGTTATAAACTGGTTTGAGTGTCTCTGTCTCCCCACTTTAGTTAGACTGCTGGACTGCCATAGCCATTTACATAGGAGCGGACTATAACACACTGTTGCTAACATAAAGTGCAAAATACTTCATCACTGAGGATGTTTATCCAACCAGACTGATCTCACTTTCATGCATACAATACCCAGCTGGAGAAAAATTCACCTAAGAAAAATGAAATATTAGTCAATACTTAGTTCCAATGCTCCATCAGAAAAGACCGATTCACTGATTGCCTGCCTTCCAGGCAGTATAAAACATGTCTGTCCGCAGCTATTCAAAAGCTCGAGGAGATGTTATAATTACTGCACCACTGGTCAAATCCCCATTTTTCACAGGCCAAATGAATTCCAGCACCAGTTTGGGCTCTCTTCTGCCATGACTCATTACTTCAATCCATTACAGTAACAGTGGAATGAAGACATTATTTAGAGGTAACCAAAGGTTATAAGTAGGAGTATGGCATAAAATTGACAGAAAACTTCAGCTGAGCTGAATATTGTCCCTAAAAATTGTTACACAGAGAGCAACTGTAGTTTACTGGGAAGTGAACAAAAAAAAAGACTTATTTAGGTGTGTGGCATGCTGACTTTCTATGCTTATATTATGTTTTATGTGGAATTTTTCTCAAATGCACACTTTGAACAACATGRAAAAGAACTTCCCAAGCACTGGGCTAGAGAGAAATGCGAGACTGTAGAGAACTTGTGGGTACCTACTGAGAAATTATAGATTATATGGTATTAGCTTCCCTATTCTGATTATAAACTGAACTAAAAAGCAGACATTGGAAAAAGTATTTAATGACTTTTCTATGCATTGAATTGACAAAATAGAAGTACACCTGAGAAAATGTCAGGAACTTCTAAGAATGTGCAGCACAGCCTCTGAACTTGCTTTTAATATCATAAGAGAAACACTGAAAAAAAAATCTCAGAAGGTTATTTAGGCAGATCTCACTGTCCATAAAACTCTGGGGTTTAATATTTGCCCTAGTCATTCCCCATGATATTCTTTTTTTTAAATAAAATAGTGATACAAGCTTCATTCTCTTCAGATCAGACCTACATGGTTTCAGAAAAGCTTTCCTCCTGAATCTGAAGCTCTATTACATTCTTTAATCTTTCCTGGAGGTGGAAAGATTACTGGAGATGCATGTGAATGTTTTCAGTCTTGAATAATTTTGGCTTTAGTGTGGAAACCCAAGTGATGAATACATAGGCTTCAGAAACACCTTGAATCTTTTAAAATGCAGCCACAGAAAGGAAGGGGAGAAGGAAGGTAAGCAAACAGCCTAACATTTTGTGTGGTTTTGAAAAGTTTTGATATGAGTGAGTAGAAGTCTTTTCCTACACCTTATCAAGTCACACTCGCTTTACAGTGAAAAGATTTCTTCTTAATAATATGAGCCAGCCTGCACTACATAGTAGCCAAAAAAGCTTTAGTTAATTTTCAATTGTTTAATGCACAACAGAAGTGCAAAAGCAAACTACAGCCCTGAACACATTCCTTTATATTATGGTATAGAGCAAATTACTAATTAGCTAACTATTAATATAGCTGTATTGAAAAAAGTGCCAGCCATTTTGTCTTCTCCAAAAAGCTGGCATCTCCCTAGCATAGGATTTGGGACAGCAGATATCAGTGAAGAAGCCCATTCTCGATAAATAATTTCTTACTGTTGTTTCCATCCTCAAATRCCTCTTTATAAGGTTACTTTTGATGCAGCTCACAAGATCACCATTGTAAATTCTTTTTTCAACACGAATTTCAATGTAAGACAAAATTATTTTCTCTCCAATGAAAAGGTTTATAAGCATCGGGAAGTGTAATAATATTCATGATAAACTACACGCAGATTCTGTTTACCCTGATAGAAAATGTTTTGCCCAAGGGACAGTAAAAACTAAGAGTTATGTATGCCACCATGGATTAAATGATGTTAGGCAACTGAATCTTTCAAAGACTCTGACACTGTCCAGCTGATTGGACTTACAATTCAATATCCTTCAGAATAAAAGACATTAGACACTACAGAACACTGAAAGAAACTTCAGTATAATAGCATTAAGATTGGTAAGAGAAAAAATTTGGAACTTGTATTGAGAGGAGACAGAAAATTATATGCAGTGCAAAAGTATCTGCTGCTTTTCACCTCCTAAGGGTTTAAAAAAAAAAAAATTAAACAAACCACTGAAGCTACAAGACTCCAAGACAGAGGTTTTTCTTTTCTACATTTTATGGATATAAAATCTCATGTCATACACTAAAAAATAGAATGTAGAAACTTCTCCACAGTAAAACGTGTGAGATGCACCAGTTACCAGTCCTGCCCAGATTGTCACTGCTTTGTAAATGCAGCAGTAACAATCTGTGCTGGGCATTTGGAAATAGAAGTCTGAGAAGAGATCAGGTTGGCCAGACCTTCTGCTGGATCTGGTTAGACCTTCAAAAAAGCAAAAAAGAAAAATAAAAACCCAGAAGACTCTTATACTAACAGATGGAACTCAACTCAGAAGAGAAGACAGAGACAAGATTTGCAGACAAGACTGCTCCTGTCCCCTGTCCTGGCAAGTGGTCTTTGCTTCCAGGCTTGCCACTTCACCAGTTTCTGAGCTGCAGCAAACTCTGCCCAGTTGCCTTTGGTCCCCAGGCAGTTCTGTCTGTCCTTGTCCTAGACCTGGCAGGTTGTTCCCTGCTCCTCCTTGCAGGTTCTTTGCACAAGGCGCAGACACCCAGCTCCCTGCTGTGCCTACTTCACCTGCTCTGCAGTCTCTAAAGCCACCTCTTCCCCAAGAGAAGGACCAACAAGCCTCCACAGCCTTGAAGGTTATCTTACGTCAGCTTCGAAAGAAATAAACAGAGGTGAGCAAAAAACAGATCAAAGACACAGGCCATTACAACAGAACTGTTTAAATAGTCATTTTCTGATATTCTTTGTCAACGCACGCAAATGACTAAACCACTTAAAACTAGAATATTTTCTTCCTTTAATCCCCATTCACAACACATTGGTAATGTTTAAGTACCACTCCCTGAAGGTTTCATTTATATATATAGTCCAAGATATTTATGCATCATTGATCAGACTGTGTTTCAGTTTAGTCCGTAGAAACAATGCAGCCACAATGTAAATGGCTTAAAATAGTTTTATTATTTGAGATAATTTGCAATCTTCAAACTGAGGCACTTTCCTCAAAAAATGAAAAAGAGTAATTGAAATGTCAATTATTGCAGTTATAAAGAAATTTATTCAAGTGGCTTGATTTCAAGACATATGACTAGAACAAAAATCCTTAATAAAATGCTTGTTTTAAAACAGTGACTAAAACTTCTGGAAAATGAAGTTCTTCTTGGTTCTATTTTTCGAGTTGAAAATGAAGTTCCAGTTCCTCCTAGTTTTGTCTCGGTGGTCGTACCAGCACCGTCCATGCCAGCATCGGCCTACACACAGTGTTTTATAAAGCACATTCCAAATCACAGAATCCATGGAAGGACTGAAAGGGAAGCTGTCATCATATCAACTCGAAACTATTTGATAAAAGAAATCATAAATATTTTTGTTGAATCAGTCTTAACTGAACTATATGAAAATATTGGATAAATATAGTTTCTTTCTATACTCTCCAGATACGATTATCAGTCAAAGCGTTTGGAGTGACAGAACAAGCAAACACACGAGGAGGGAGTCAGAAGTGTGCATTTAAAGGTAAAGATTTCTAATTTGTAATTATGCCTCAAAGAAGACTAAATGAGCCAAATCTCAGGGAGATAAAATAATATTTAAAGCAACATTGTAATAAGCTCAATATTTTTCCTATTCCTAGAAGAAAATGTGATCCCTGGTTACACACTCAGCTAGTTTAAGGGCAACCTGAGGAAGATGCAAACAGAACACAGAAAACCAGTCTTAAAGAATTTGGTTGCTCTGCATTTCTTTATATGTCAGTTAGCAGAAAAGTAGTCGACAAACTAGTGCATACACCTCTAATTTGGTGCTATGCTGTCTCTATTCCCAGCTGGTTTCTATACAGTTTGCTATTTCAGAGAGTCACGTTATATTGTCACTAGGTGAAATTTACTATATTAAAAGCCTTTTCAGTGAAATAATAATCACTGTTTGCTGAGACAGTCTCCCACATGAATCAGCACAGAAGAGACAAACATGTTCGCCTTCCTCTAATCTGCTTTAAATTGCCATGTAGTCAGCCTCATAAATCAATACACCCAAACAGAGAGTAACTGGTTTTCACTTTAACATATACATAACGATGGAGGCACAGTAGCCCCACTCCTACTTATTTGGAGTACTATTTGCAGTACTACAGTTACGAATCTGTCAGCTAGTTCAGTAGAGAAACCTATTTACAGAGGTTTATAACTACATGATAGAAATTGTCTTCAGGCTGCAACATAGCATAAAGAGTTTCAGATGTGGTTTTTAGGGCCTTAAAATAAAATAAAAAAAAAAAGAGGAAGGGGAAATAATCTTGCTTCTTAATTCCCATATCAGATGCTAAACAGAAACAGCATGGGAACAGCTCAGACTGTTCTGACTTTACCGACTTCGATGTCTCAGACAAGATCAGCAATCCAGAGTATTCGTGATCCTTACAGATTCTGTGGCATGTTTTATCATGGTTAAGAGGTGTGCATGATGGTGACATGCCCTAGTTCTGATCAAAGAGATTATATCCTGCTCATACAATCTTTCTGGACAGTTTCATTTGGACAGAGAGCTCATCCTTGCTGTAATCCAATCTATAGTATCGTGGACTTTATTAATAAGCCACTGTGGTACACTCCAGAGACAGCTGCTCATTAGCAAGTTAAATTAATTTTATATGTGATTATTTTTAGAAAGACCTATGGCAAATGGCTCTGTCCTTTCCTGTTTCTACATTGAGATAAGAACACTGCACACAGAGGCTGTCCATACCACACAGCAGCTGACTGCCATTCACCTGGAGTACGACCTCAGGGAAGAGGTGGGCAGGCAGAGACTTGTGTTAAGGTTTACAGGAGTCCTCAAGTGCTGCTAGATCTGGGGCACCGGCATAGGCTACCTATATCCCTGTTTATTTGGTGTAGGAAAGTTTAATTAGAAAGTTTGCAAGAGCAGTTTTAGAAGAAATGCAAGTACTTTCTTTTCAAGTGAGTCTGATGTTCTTAAAACTTGCCTGTGCATCTCCACTTTAACCACAGTGTGTATCCAGAATTCCCAGTTCAAGGGAAATAATGTTCAAAAATAGGAGCACACTTGAACCTTGACTTGAGAGAGCCAAGAGCAGTACAGAGTGTCCAGTTAATTTAATCTTTAATATCTGTGCTGTCTTTGTCAGCCAGGATAGCAAACCACAGCAACTATCCAATAGATTTTTTTTTTTTTTTTTTTTTTTTTAACTCCTCACTCACCCTGGTATCCGGATGACATGCTCTCCAGACAAGTCAAAACCAAATACACATTACTGTCATTCAGCTCTCAGAGAATCATTACTTTCAGGCAATAGTCAGTAGGGGCTTTCAAGAAAGGGCTATTGAAAGCTCTGGGTCATCTTCCGAGTGATCTGAACAAATCTATCTTCTCCAAGTGCTTTAGTATTGCCTTGCCTTCTACGGGATGTGAATTAAATGTGCTCTTTTGCAGGGGAAATATAAAGCTGTGCAGAGTTCTTAGTCACCTTTCTGCAGAGCTGCTAATACCTTTCCCTCTCACAATACCTAGCAGGAACTTGGAGATGTAAGGCAGGCATCAAGGAAACAGGCTCCACAGGCAGGAACAAACAAATACAGGATTTTTTTGCATTTTCTTTGCTGTCATACCTGCTACTTCTACAATGCCAAAAGGACATTTGGGTACTGCCAGGACTTTTGGCCTTTACAATGACTTTACAGCTCACCTTGCTCTAACTTAATTCTACAGATCAAGACAAACAGATAGATAACATCATTTTGCATCACAGGCAAAAACTGATTTTTCAGTTTTTCAAATTTGATTTTTGTGACAACTACCCCCTGTTCTGAGAGGTCTAGCCATGCGGTACTAAGGAAAGCACTAAAGTCCCAATAAAGGTCCCAGTGGACATGGAAGCAGAGAACCAAACTACAGACTTGGTATCAAGTCTCCTTGTTGTTCAGTAAAAGCTTTCAGATACAGGTGGCTCCCATATTTCTTAACATGTTTTCTAATACAGTTTTCAGGTGCCAACTTGCAGGTCCAGTCAGAAAAGCAAACTCCCCTTCACCAGGAAGAGCCAGCCCAGTGAACCTTAGAAGACTTGAACAGCAGCTATCCTCTGCCAAATAAATTTCCTTGACAGCTGAATAATTCTACTTTATCAAGGAACAGGAATCTGTTCACCTGTCTTGAGTCTCCTTGACAGAAATGCATAAGGACAGTAGCGTTTTTTAAATGCTGAGTTGCAGGAAGKTCTGATCACATGGCAAGTATCAGCTTTTCTCCTGCACACTAGGAGGGGTTGTCAGATTGGGGCTAAGAAGCAAAGGATGAAAGTTTGGCCACAAGCCTGAAAGGTGAAGATCATTTGTAACCCGTTCTAAAGCAAGATCTGAATCAAGATTACTTAGCTCTTCTCAGTCTGCATTTTTTTTCTTTCTGTAGGGCACTACCTTTGCCTGATTTTACAGGTAGAAAAAACTGCTAAACTGCAGTGGAAATACTAGGTGGCCAGATATAGAGTCTCTGGAATACCTATCTTGTGTTATCACACAATATCCCCCAGTTACAGAACTAGAAGATAGATTGTTCAAAATATGAAAAACTAGAAGACTCAAAATAAAAATCAAGGCAGATTATCATCTGCACTTTTTTAGCTGAGCACTCCACAAGCTGTGGAAGTCTTTGTCATTGTTCACTGCTCTCTATAAAGCATCACTTTGTAACAAGGGCCGATCTTGAGGTCTGTTTTGTAGTTCAGCTCTCAAAACAAAAAAGAAATAATTTTAAAGCAACAAGCCCTTTTGTAAATGGTGCATGTGAAGCAACTAAAACCAGTTTGAGCATGCAATAAAACCTAAAAGACATGACTGTATTTCAGACACAAATCTAAACACTAGTGAAAATGAAACTAGAAAGCAAATTCTATTATAATTATCTGCAGAAGAAAAACAAGGCAGACTGCTGCGATGCTGGGGCACCAGCTGGCTCACAGAAAAACCCTTAATCTAAACAAAGAGGTCAAGAAGACTTGAAAAGATATGCAGTAACTTGTGGTCTGCATTTTAAAACCACTAAAGCTTAACTTAAATCCACTTTGCAAGCACCCAGTGGGAGACAACATTTTGATCACTTTTTTATAACCATCAAAAATGCTTTGTCTGTATAAACGGAGGTGAGCAATTTTTAATCTCTGGAAGACCACAATCAACAGAAATTTCCATTCATTAATTGCTTTCTACAGAAGAGCTGTATTGTACTATACTCCTGATGGGGAGGGAGAGCTCATATCTGAAATCTGAGCCCTACTTCAGATGTATGGAAGTGAATTTTGCACACTTTGTGTTAGTGTTTTTCAGATCTCCTGTTCTGACACATGGCAGTTTCAGAATTTACCCTATTAAGTTACAACGTTAATTTCCCAAGCACTTGCACAGCTGAAGTGTTCGAAAATCATTGGTGAAGAAAGGAAGGTGAGGGCAAGAATTACGTTGAAAACATGGCATGATATTTCTGGTTTATACCCTTTCATCTCAAAAATATAAGAAACAGAGATTGTCATCTTTATGTCCAATTTGTATCTCCACTTATCACTACATATATGAAAAAAATATTTTCTGATTGTAATTTTACCAAAATGCAGAAACCTAGAAAATCCTACATCTTCATTAAGTCTGAAGTCTTTCAAATTCATCTAAGACAATACAGTGCCCTCTGCAGGTTTTCCTCTTATATTACAACTCCAGGAAGCAGGTATCTTGGCATATCTTCACAATGGAAAAATAAACTGAATCTTTATCGTAAAATTCTGTCTGCTAATCTTTGAAATAACACTGTAAGTACTGTAAGATGAAAGGAAGACATAAACTAAATAGAAATAGTCTCTTTTGAAAGTAATAATAATGCTGTTAATTTATCTAAAAAACTTGGAATTATAATAGAGGATAATATGCAGTTTTAAATTATTCACTACTTAGGTGATGGAATTGAATGAAAGCATAGAACATATGTAAGTGTACCTAAGCATGTATTCTCAAGAAAAGTCTGCTAATAGTTTTTACAGGAATTTCACTTGGTTTAATTGTTACTACTTTTAGCACGAGCAAGTACCATTACAAACTTGATTAGCACTTAGAAAGTCAGAAAGGAGATTAAATCCCATCATACCAATTTGTACAAAGCTTTTCCTTCCCTAGCACCTGGACACATACAAGCTAAACACTTAAAGCAGTAACCACTTTGGCCATAACATTTAAACACACAGCCATAAACTCAGAGGTGGTAACACATGAAGCAGTTCAGATACAGCATGACAAAACTTGTTCCTGGACCTACTTTTTCACATAATAGAGAAGACACAGATTTGAATTATTTTTCATTAGTTGCATTACAAATAAAAAATATACAAATAAAAAAAAGTATTCATGAGAAGTTAATTCAGAGTCTTTTTAAGGGATTTACAAAGGTACACCAGAGTCTACTCAGTGCAAAGTAAAACTTACTGAACTTCAGTACTTACATTACTGCAATACAGCTCAATTCAACATACCACAGTAAATTTTGCCAGCAAACAGATTGATGACAGTGACAGGAGTTACTTACTTTCTGAATGTGTAAAACCCAGACAAACAGAGGTTTTTATCTGAGGAAGCAAGGAAAAAGATTAATAATGTTGTCATTTTCCTTCCTTTGTATACAGTATGATTCAGTGGCATGAAAACCCCTTCTAAATATATCGCTGAGCAAGGGGAAAAGTCATTGCAATAAAAGTTAGTTTCAAGACTGCAAAAAGTATTTTTTGTTGAGATAGCTATGCCCTGCATCAGAAGCATGGCAAATAGATATATGGATTTTATACACGTGTGTGCGTGCATGTGTAATAAACAAATGTGTGATGGTCAGTTTGCTTTACATAGCAATTCTTTTTAAGCTACTGAAAAGGAAAGTTCTAGATATACACCCAAACCATTTCACCAGAATTTCACGACTCAGGAAGAGCGCAGCAAACATCTGCTAGGTCATCAGATGTAACCACAAACAAAACAAAGACACCCTGACAAGCCACAGAGCACAATGGAGTTAACAACCCAAGTGGCAGTGCTCCAAAAGCAAACCTGGTGAATCTGTTTATAACCTCCCAAGAATACCAGCAGACTTTGGCTTTGCAGACAAGATTAAAGGAAATACTGTCCTTTATTAATATGCAGCCTTTCAACAGTTTCAACACTAATAGGAGCAACATTCCATTAATATTTTAGCCATCCGGATTTTTTTCCTAATATGCAATAGCATTTTCTCCTAAGAGAAAACTTCTGATTTTTCTACCTTTTCACAAAATGCTTAATGCTCCCAGCAATCCTGGGTCTCTAGCAATCCATGGTTTCTCTCCCTTGCCTTTGCTAATGTGATGGGAAGAACAACCAAGAAATCTTAAAGGCAAGAGACTGGATACGTGTTGTTATCCCAGCAGATCTCATCACCAGCTGGGTGCTGCAAACTGCTCTGAGCATAAAAGTCTAAAAGATGTCAATGCTCCAAGACTCCGAGATACACCAGAAGGTTATCACTGACAACTAGTAGGGAAGCTGCAGTCTGACTATTTGTTGTCTTTTGAGAGGACAGACAACCATGCAAGAGTGGGTTATGAGAACTGTAACACTTTTCTGACTGCTGTCCTCACACAGCCAGTGTCAGCACGAGAAGGATAAGTCATGTCCATGGCTGCCATCTCCCCTAAGATTAAATCAGAGGGGCAATAGCACTCTGCTGCACAAAGCCAGGAAAAAAAGATTTGTTGAGAAAAAGCAGAATCAGCCTCACTGTCCCACTAGATAAAATTATGTCAGGAAGCGAGGAATGAGAAGCAAATTGCTAGCTCACGGGAGAGGATACACTGGTCATGTGGTGTGTCCCCTTGAGACGGGGCTGCAGCACAGACTGGCTCCTTGACTGCAGCTCTAAGAGGATTCAGCTCCAACAGCAAAATAAACACAGGTTACACAGAGTGATATGTCTGCAATGCTGCTGATGAGGAGCAGGCTTACACACTGCATTACAGTAGAAAAGTGAGTGATGTTTCACCCAAAACCTACCGGTATAAAATGGCATGTTTTGATTTCAGATATTCATTAAGTAGGAGGTTATCCATTACGTAAATGAAACACTGACACAGTTCAGCCTTCCCTCTGTTGCCATTGCTGCTTCCTGGCAATGGGAGCCTTCACCAGGTTATTTCAGGGTAGTAGCTGTCTTCTGTGATTACAGTTTACTGCAGGGGTGATACCCTGCAGGGACTCTTGCCCTGTGACAAGGAGTAAGATTCAAGAATTAAACGACTACTCTGATGCTCAGGTTGATGTTTATAGGGAAGGCAGATTTTCCTGCTTTACTTCAAAGCAGGCTTTCATTATTTTGTTAGCACAGCATGTATTGAGCCATGTGGCCTCAGGTCCCTGGCTTTCACTTCATAATTTCATGTTAAAGAAAACCCAATATCTTACCCTCTAGCTTTCAAAATCTGGACACAGCAATCCAGATATACCTCAGGGAATTGTATGATTATGTTCCCACAAGTGTGTGTCTATAATTAGGAGCACAGCCTGTAATTTACCAACTGAATCGCTCAAAGTCGATTTCTCCATTGCAGCCCACTAATATTCCCAGCCAAGTCCTTGGTCACAGGAGGAATTCCAAAATGGGTGATCAGGCAGCAGCCAAAAAAATTACAGTTAGTTGGGTTCCAAGTAGAGAAGTTCATCAAGAACTAGCCATGTGTTAGAAGAGAGACCCAAATCCATTTGGAAATGAAATGCATACTTTCATTTCCTATAATCAGTGAAATATCCAGCATTCTGGTGGAACTACAGATTTAGATTTTTTTTTTTTAATACGCATCTTTGATGAGCCCTGCATCGTTACTTGAGTACAGAGATGCACAACCTCAGTGCAGCTGCTACAGATAGGACAGAGACATTACTGTTTCCTGTGGTCCACACTGTACACAGACCCTGGGTGAAGCCAGGTGAGCTGCAGAGCACCTCGGTCCGTTTGTCACAGCACTGACTTTGAGGGCCTCTCCCAGTTTTGCCCTTCTCCTCCTTTTTCCTCCTTACAATAGACAAGAGCTGAACACTTTCTCAAAACAAGCAGGACCTGACAGAGGAACACAACAGCCAGCATTCACACACCAATGTCACACATTTAACATGAACTCTTTTATCACAGTAAGGCTGGTTTTCACTGAGGCATCCTGACATACAAAAAAAACCCCACTTTTGTCTCCCTGAGAGCAAGATGAGTATTACCATTCCCATTTTACCAACAGGGAAAGAGAAGATGACTTTCTGCCAGCACTGAGCACCCAGAGCAGGGCAGCATGCCAGGAAGAGATCCCAGGACTACTCTACAGTTCCTGAAAACCTCATGGGCATGGTGACAAATGGTCCTGTCAATAATTCAGTCTAGACATCACACACAACACCACCATCCGGTTCAAAGCCTCCCTAGGGCTCTATTTGTTTCTTTTGTTTGTTTTGTTTTTAAGTTTTCTCCATCATACTTACCTTCCCCCCCTCTCCCTGACTCTTAGCCAAATTCACACCAAATTTAAGCACACAGATTACATGGTTTTCCTCCAGAATTTAGGATGGAAAAAGTGCTCATTAGGAAAGCCATATGACCTGTTGACATGACTTCTGCAGTGCCCACCAGGATTAAGTTTATGATAACTCATGCTGAGAATGTGATAATAAATTTAAGACCAGCTTTCAAAGAGAATATAATGGGCTGATCCATTGTTGTGTGTAGATACACCTCATTAAAAATAATTTTAAAAAAAAAAATCAAAATAAAGAAGACAGATTAAAAAAGGCTTCAGTTACAGCTGCTTGTATTCTCCTTACTGGCTTCATAACTTAACCCAATTACATAGCAGCCAGTTGCTGGAAGTTTTTCRTTTAGGGCACCGTTATTTTTACAGGGACACAGACAGAATACAGCTGTGCATCATGCAAAACTTGTTGTTACCATGTACTAGATAAAGAGGTCAATTAACATGTTATATACGACTTGAGAAGCCAACCACTTAGTCTTGATGCTGATACCCACATATTAACTCAGATATCCAAGGTTTTTTTACTCCAGTGTTGCTGTAACTCAAGAAGCATCTGAAAGTTTGCAAGGAAAAAATATTTCTCCTAGTTTTCACCTTGAAGTTTTGTGCAATCACAAGTATTTTCTAGAAAGCCTATTTTATCTTTAGATGACATATTTAGTTATTTTCAGAGGTCCTTTCCCCCATCACAACAAGTGTGTGTTTTTTAAGTAAAAAAAAAAAAAATATTGTGAATATGAAACAGTCACAAAAACAGAAAATATGCAAAGTACCTGGAAATAAAAGGCAACACTACATGGAATTTTGTAACTGATTTAAAACCATCTATTTCCTGATCCATTAGCTGTCCTCTAAATACACATGAGGTCTCAGTGAAGTCATCAGGACTCCACTAGAGCTCAGATGTTTGCCCAAACAGCCCCCACAAGAACGAAGCCACCAGGCTTTAATCCTCACCTAATCATAACAGCAAGGCTGCTTCAGTGGATAGTCTGCAGCCTTCAYGGCTATGAGCATATTTTTACTTGGCGAAAAACTAATTTCAATTTTTTTTTTAATAAATACATGGTACAGAGATACAGAAAATGCAACTGACAAATTACAAATCAGTTTATCTAAGAGATGATTGTTGTCTAAGCAATACTCATATTATGACAATCCCACCTACTTAAATGCCCTCACTTTCCTGTCATGCCCAGCCCTCTCCAAATTATCCAACTAAATATGCCAGCATAGTTTACACTAAGAAGAGAGGAGAGAAGAGGACTCTTGTAGTAAGCCAGCAAATAAGTGAAATTGGTATCATGCTGGAAGGGAGCAAATATGGCAAGGTTGACTGAATAGAGTGAGGGGGATGCCTAAAACGGGAAGGGCAGAGGTAGCTATTACAAGGAGGTGAAATCAAGAAGAGCAAAGGAAATTATGGCATCAGAGGAAAGGGGAGTATGGATACTTTGATCTGGAGATTGTAGAAATGTAGGTAGGGAAAGAGAGAAGCTTCTTGCAATATGCTTGAGCACAGTGAGCTTTGGTGAGCAGCCTCTCCAAGGAGTACAGTAGGGATGCACAAACTACACCACGGTTATTAAAATCTAGCAAACTAATGACCACAAAGCAATACAGCAGCAAAGGATGTCAGTTGCATCTTATTCACTAGGGAATATGGACATTATGGAATATTAGTTAGGCTCAATATTTACTGGCATAAGGATCCTAAAATCTATACTACTCTAAGGCAGAGCTGGATCTCACCTCTACAATCTCCCAAGTGAAGGAAAATCCAGGCTGAAGTCTGCAATTTTTGAAATTTTTTTGTGTATATGGAGATTTGCTGCCTCACATGTGCCTGCTGAATCTGGATGTGGATAGGGACAACCATAAAAAGCTGATCTCTGAAATTACACTTTTGGTAAGCTGAATCACAGTTTCTTCTCCATGTCAGAATACAACAGGCAGTCAGACAGCAGCTGTCATGCAAATACAAAAAGCAAATCACAGTTACTCAGAAAAGCTAGACGAAATAAAAGACAGCTTGCTTGTGTCTACATCTCTAAGGAGACAGAAAATAGATAACTCACTCCCAGAATCCTGTCCTGCCATTCTGGGCTCTCATATGCCACAATTATTCATAACACTTCCGTGCCTCAAGGAGCCGAGAGCTGAATGTCTCCAGGCACTCAGTATTTGAAATACAGGAATCGCACAAATGCCAGCATAAAGCAACTGCTGCAGTTTCCAACCAAAACCAGTGGACTCTTCTTCAGAGTCTATGTTTATGCTTTCCTTTGGGTACACTAAACACCAGATTTTGAAGTGCAGTTGGATGCTGACAGCATCCACTGACAGGAAAGCAAATCCAAGTGCCCTCTTGAGAAGTACCATTTTTGCAGTTATTGATGAAAATCTGTTTTGCCCTGGCACAAAGTAATATTTTGCATGTACTGTTCACCAGTAACCATCTCTGAGCCTAAATATGACTGATTATTCAGGCTAATGACTTGTCCACAAAATGAGTCACACTATTCTAAAGTAAGTGTAATTATTTTTTAACCAAGTTAATTATTTCCATATAGAAAGTTAAAAAGAGTTGAGTTTAATTCAGATGCAATTTGATTTTAGAAGTCAGTTAGGAATATGCTGATACTAAACTGAAAATGGGAGTATCGAACAAAGGAGTTTCAACTAAGTGAAATAAATCAAAGCAAGTTTATATATAGGTAGGCCTATAAAGGCCATACTTAGGGTAGTAATTTACTCCAATTATCTTAGCAAATGTAGCAATTTCACACTAACTATAAGTTTTAGAGATGCTTCAGAGGATCATGAATGGTTTATATTCAAGTGTTATTTATCCTACCTGAGGCCTGAAGGTCAGTAGAGTGACTCATGAGAAGCTTATTTAAATATCTTTTTTCAGAAACTCACAATATTTTCTCACATACAAAACCTCATTTAATCTAAAAAATCAGATTTCCTTCTGCAGCTTTAATTACAAATTAAACCCAAGTTGTAAGCAAAGGCAAATCTATTTTTAAGGCTAACACCACCACCACACAGAAGAGCCACTAGCCTGTCTTCCCCAGGCAGTTGAACACAATTTATACTCTGCTTGTGAAGTTGTTTCATAAACCCTTGATTTTCAGTATAATGTGTACCAATTAACATAGTCTCCTGACTTAATAAGAACAGCATTTAGAATTTAAATAAATCACTCTTAAGGGTGTTACCATGGACAAAACTCTGCTGCAACACCRAAGATAAAAAAGCAACAAAAACAGAGCTCAGCCAGTATGCAGGCTCCTAGCTCTTTGAATGAGAAGACAGCCACAAAATCCAGATTTGAATACTTCTCAGATGAAAATACCTAGGTCTACATCAAGACTTTACATCTAACTAAAAACATTTATTCTTATTTTTTTTTTCATTTAATTTTAAATGCCACAGCTACTCTTCAAGGTTTTTCAACAGATTAAAAAGTAGGTATCTCACCAGTCAGTGAAAAAGGGCTAATGAAAATTGCACATTCCCCTCCCAAAATTAAAAAAAAAAAAAAAGATATTTTAATCAGGCAAATAATTCCCTCTGCAGATTCCTGGTGTACTAACTAGCAAGAAGGGATAGACACACATTAATTGCTACTGGCTTCCATACAAGAGTAACAACTTCAAAATTTACATTTCACAAAATAGGAGAGCTTAAATCTTGAAGAGCCTAAGTCTTGCATCATAATGTAATCTCTTGTGGTGACAACAGTCAGAATCTGATGGGACTCTCGCATGTTTTATTCAGCTTTCAGTAGAAAATGGCTTTAGTTTCTGTGTTATTCCTGTCACTTCAGCAGTTCCAGATGTAGTCATTTTCACAAGATATTAAAAGTTATCAGAAATTAAAGGAAGCCTGAACTTCTGAATACCACGTTAAAGGTAGGTAGCTTGACCTCTGGTATCCACTGAGCATTTAATAAGCATCAGCAAGAAATTTGTGGGAGGAAGATAAACTCTTGATTTGACAAGGAAACAAGTGAGAAAATTAAAATTTGCAAGATAGATAGAGACTTCATTGAATGACTAAAACCAGAAGTGACACAAGTGAGAAGAGTTAGGTATTAGTACCATGGCGATGGTCTGCAATAGCCTCACATGCTTGATTCTATTGTTTGGTCATGAGAAAACTAAAGACTTCCCCACAGACAACTTACAGAGTATCTATTTTTCTACCACTAATTCCAAGAATGTCACCAGCAGACTGCTATAAAAGCAATCACAGCAAAATGTCTTCTCTCCTTGCCCAAGCAGTTTTAGCTCCTGTGGCAACAGCATTTTAATGTTGCTGCTTTATTAAGAATGGTCATAACAGTGACACATCCCCAGGGATCGTAGGAGTACAGGTGCCCCTTGGTTGGAAAAGGCTTTAGCCAGTTGTGGTTTGCAGCGTAACCAAACACCATCCAAAGATGAACTTTTTCTCAGCTGCCTGTGTTATGTTATTGCTCAGCTGTTCAGCCACATCACCTGTATTTTCCAATACATTCTGCACAATCATCAGATAATTCAGATGATTTGAATAACTGACCTTCACACAGCCTCACAAAGCATCACAAATTCAGAACAGAAAATTGGAAGTGTTTCTATATTTTTTAATAATATTCTAATTTTGAAGTTCATCTTTAAGAAGGTGTTTAATTATTCTCCCYGGATTTTTTCTATATTGACTAGATCACAAAGAAAAATCATTGCACTAACAGTACAAATTGTTGTTTCATCGTTACTTGTTGCTTCCTTCTTTCTCTAGTATTATATTTGTCCAGTGTGAGCTCACAAAAATGACCCTGAACAGTTTGCAAATGAAGTGCACAGGACTAAGGTGCTTCCTGATATCAACTCCAACAACTTGCTACCATGCCCACTTCAGATAATCATTCCTTAAACTAAAAGAGTTGCTCTTGAACTCATCTTTTGCTTCTGCTATAGATACATTGTCCAAGAGTTTTATTCTTCTGACAGCTAGGAACTTTACTTCCAATCCAAATTCATTCACTGCCAGTTTATGCCCATTACTTGAGCCAACATTTATCTTGCAAAACTCTTTCCCTGGAGTTTGTTCTTTAGGCATATTTATATAGTAACACATCCATTCTCAGGCTTTGCTTTCCTGAGCCAACCAAAGCTTCCTCACAATATATATTCTCTGCTCCCTGATGAGCCTCGCAATTCCTTCTGCACCTGCTCCAGCCTGCACTGAAAGGGCTGTACGTACTTGCGCTGTTACGGTCTTAACAGGGCCTTGAGCAATGGCCCTCAGAGTCACTTGCCCTCACCCAAGGTGAGAGGAGAAGCAGCAGCAGCAGCGTGATGCCAGCCTGCAGGATGCTTGGGCAGCACAAGAGAAGCAGGCGAGTGTCCCACACCTGGGGCCCCACTAGCTCTGCAGACCTACCGCACCACAGCCCCAGCATTGGCATCAGCAGGGCCCTGCTGGCACTCCCTGCTGTTAGAGCATCCCACCCATGCATCCATCCAGCACCAGCTGGGCACTGAGCCAGCTTGCATCCAGCAGGGCTGACACCAGGCATAAAGCTCAATCACTCACATCTGACCCAGTTCACTTAGCTCAAACCTGCCACAGGAGCTGTACAGCCAAATCCCCGCAATGCAGGGCCACAGCTGACAGATCCCACCAGAGCCAAGCTGGATCCATGCAGTCCTAAGCCAGGTATCTCTGACAGTGTGACCCCATCCACCTGCAGCTGAGGTTATTCACCCATAAATAACAGAGGGTCTGCTGTATGCCCCTCCAGAAACATCTCTGTGTACGTTTATGACTCCATCACACTGGTGTCTCATACTCACACTGGGCTGCTACAGTGCAGAAATCAAAACCAGTCATATTCTGTATTTCCTGTGGGACTTGGCCATTGGTTCATTTCTTTGGTGGTTTATCAACAGAAAAAAAAATTGGTGTGGGTTACAATAATTAATTCCTTTCTAATCAACTATTGATTTTTCAAGGTGGTTGTTTCTGGACAGTAGCCAGCCCCACAGGGCAGTAGCCAGAACAATTTGTGGTGGGTGCCAGCAGGCACATCTTCCATGTCCCCCCAACACTGGAAACACAAGAGCAACACAGCTCAGCTGGAAGGAGACCTTCTCACTGCAATCCAATTCTGCTAGACCCTAAAAGTTCAATACAGTTATTTCAGTTATGTTCTTATGCTGTATCCGTCATTGTCTGCCATTTGCACTTTCACAAATACAGATGATACATTATACAAGCTGCAGTCTGCATGCCAGATTTTGAAATCCTTTAGCAGCTGTTTCAAYTGACGATAATGCCATAATTCATCAGGGTGTTGAAACAGTGGTGTGTACCTATATGTCCCTCTGGCAACACCCATCTGGTGTGACATTTGCCTGCTGCATCTTTCAATCTAGGAGAAAAGCCATCCTCTCAGTCACATTGTGTTCAGTAAAAAGCTATGCTGCAGGAACTAAACCATCAGAGGCAAAAGGAGAGACAGAAAGGAAGAAGCTGAGACTAGCTACATGCTGCATGTAGTTCCTGGCCTTAACAAAAGTCACAAATAGAGTCTGCCACTCTGTAGGGACAGATTAGTAGAAGGTATCCTGGATAAAGGACGGAGATGGCACTCCAGTGATGGAGGAGAGAAGAGAATAAATAGGGGAAAAATGCAGAAAGGAAACAGGAGAACTGGGACTCGTAGAAATAACATTGAGGAAAAAATGAAGGGGAGGAAAGCAATCGAAGATTAGCAAAGAAAAGAACATGGAAGACAAGGATGGGGACTTGAAAAGAAAGAAAAGTGACTTTATAAACAAAGAGGATGAGTCAGAAAAGATTTCTGATTTCATTTGCAGCCAGTTCATTTGCAGAATAATTGCTTACAAAGCTGAACTTGTTTTGGCAGCTGCATAGCCTGAGACTGCAGGCTTCACAGGTGGCAAAGGGAACAGGAAACTTTGCATGCTATTGAAACAAGCTGAGGGAGAATTGCAAAAGGGGAGTTGAGACTCCTTCATTCCACAGAGCTACACACACACTAATTTCCCTCATTCCTGTGTGTAGTGGGGAAGACATCCTTTGCAATGGCTGGATAACAAGGCAATTTTTTTGCAGGAAGAAAGTTGTATTTTAAGAGGTCTCAAAATTCAGAAAACTAAAGTTTGTTTTGCAAAGAATTTAAAAGATTGGTTATCATCTTAAAAGGAACAAAAGGGAAGGTCCTGTTACTGCATGGGTGCTGAGCATGATTACATTTCTTTCAGTGGCAGCTCTAGCATAAGCAGCTCCTACCACCATTTCCATTCTGRTTGCTGCTCATCCCTATCCCAGGCTCCCTCTCCTGGTCTTTTGGGACAGCAGTCAGTGGGAACCCTGTTGTGAAACAGGCCCAGAAAACAAACCTGGCCTCAAATTCATCGCTGCTGTCAAAAGAAATGGACATATACCTCTGAATGCAGTTCAAACCCCAAAATCATTCAAGAAAATTTAAAAAAATGTTACTATGAAAATTAAGAATTTATTCCTTGATGCAGTGAGCAAAATGGCCTCATGGCTAAAACACAACTCAGTTCCTAGTTCTGCCAATGAATCCTCTGTGACCTTGCCATTCTCCTCTGTGCCTCAGTTTGTCATCTGCATACTACAAGCTTTGTAAGAACTCATTCAAGATTGTTTGAGACATTCACACTCTAATCATGACAGCCAGAGACAAGCACACCAAGCTTTCAAACAGAAGGAAAAATTCTAGGAATGAAAAAATCCAACTGCCAAGCACACAGACCAGAGAGGTTTTTCATTTTGTTGGAGCAGGAAACCAAGAGTGTGATGAGGAAAGGGAGGAAAAAGAAGAAAGAAGACTGAACACATCAGAAGTGCTGAGTTGGATTAAGATACAATAACAAGGTGCAATAACAGAATGGTTGCCAGTGTGGTGGATAACATGGGAAACACTAAAAGTTACTTTCAAAACAGAGGCTGCTATTTTCACTCACAAGAAAAACAAGCAATTTTTTCTCCAAATCACCAGCTGCTAATAGCATATAATATGAGCCAATTAACAGAAAAAAAGCATTCTGTAAAATACAGTTTACATCAGCTGGGGAACTACAACAAAATCATTACAAATCTAGAGATAATGGGACATATCCTTTCTGGTGCCGATTAGTTCCCTTTGCTTCAAATCCAGTTTACATCAGTTAACTCTTGCGAGTGGCACCACCAAACATGTTGTGCTAACAATAACACCAGGCATGTGATCCATCAAAGGGCTGATGACAGGCACACAAATCAATGAGCACCACTTGTTCTAATAACTGCTGAGAACCTGAAAAACAGGGAAACATGGGGAACATTCATCTTACAGAAGTCTACATGAAAAATGTGGAATGGTACGAGTCTATAGGCATAGTCTGGAGATGGTAGAATTAAGTCTAGTGCATTTTTTCCACTTCTGTTGGGGCGTCTGTGCAGGGCTAGAGTGCGAATCCTCAGAGGGATATCCAGGAATTGATTTGTGAAGTGAGATGTAGGTGCCTCACTGGAGATTTCACCTTGCCTGACTTTTTCTGTACCAAACAAGTTGAGTGCAGACAAGAGGCTGCCTCTTGGCATCAAGGCCAATCTTTCCATTTTTCCTACTGCTGGCATTTATCCTCTTGCTCTAATGAGATTTGGAAATCAGTAAAGGAATTCTACTATAAAGTATCTTAACTTTAACCTGGAGAAAAGCAAAACAAAAGCATGTGATGAAGTGTATATTTGCTTCAGTAGGGCTGTATCACTGCACAAAAGATGCAAACATCTTCCTAATTATATCCCAATACTAAGTTCTGCTCTGCGATCAAACTTGCTTTAAAACTGTATTTCAGCTATACATGAGAATAAGACAGTTTGTATGTGAAACTGCCCACAGAACTGCAGTTTCCATTGCTTTCAAAGCCCGCTCCATGAAAATGCTCATTCCTCTCCCTTTACATTCTTCTGGTTGTGCTTTTAATTTTACTCTTCCTTAACAAGATTATCAGCATTTTTTTCTAAGGCAAGATGAATGAGAAGGATTGCTCTGTCCTAGAGAAGGTACATGAGCAGTCACGCTATCTTTTTAAATCAAAATCACCAGTCAACCAATGTGTGTTTCTAATGTAATCGCACTTGTCTTTGATAAACCTCTTTCTATTATTTTTATTGAGGTTTTCTCCACAGCTGATTTTGGCTGATATGCTTGTAATTGACAACTTGACACAAGTCAGTACCTTTTCTGAATATTAATCATATGGTCTACTCCCTAGTCCTTAGAAATGTAATGCTAAAAGCTAAAAATATTATTTTTCCCCTCTCAAAACTCAGAGACATGGTGTCAAGATTTTTAAGCCTGATTTGCAGCTGCAGCAATATTAAAACTAAAGGAGCTTTGCTAAGCCTCACCTTTAGATAGGCAAATCACCCACCAATATAGTCCTGAGGGGGTAACACTGGATAGTTTTGGCCAGCAGGATCAAGCTCCCAAAGATCACTGACTCACATTTTCCATATTTGCCATCAAGTTACATCAATATTTTCTCTCAAGACACAGGAGAAATTGCTTTTTTTACTAGCTACTTGCCTCCTTGGCAGGTGAGATCACTCCTTACGTGGGCAGACTTCCCAGGGTCAATGGAAGATTTTATAGAGCATATGAAAGCAGGCATCACTAAAGACAAAATATCGATATGAGTGGTATTTCTTTATTGCATATTCCCAGTTCCCATTTATCAGAGGACTTGTTATCTCTTCTCATGCCCTAGCTGCAATATACTTTCAGCAGTGTATTGTAAACAACCAGCCAGGGCTTTTTTTTAGCTGTGTAATTAGAAGCCATTGCTTCTCTGTTTAATTTCTCCTTCTGTAAGTGTAGCTCCCAGTCATTACCAGATGGCTATTGTTACCCTTATGACTGACCCTGCTGTCTAGATACCTACTTACACTTATTAACCACTCTTATTTTTCCAAATAAGTACCTTAATGAGGACAAGCATAGTCATTATCTCTACAATTGTGTATTAAATATTTCAACTTTAAAATTCAGATTGTAAACAGCGAGAGAGCATATGTTCAGAAAATTTTTTTAAAAAGACCTCCATTATTACACTGTCAAATGATTCAACACTAATGATATTTTTGCAGTCACTAGAATGCTGATGTTTTATAACCTCTACCTTATTTATTGTACAAGGTTTATTTCCTTGGATTTGCTCCRAAATAGCTTTGGGCTGTTCAACAAATTAAAAAGATGTTGTTAAAAAAAAAAAGAAAGGAATCCTGGCTTAGCTCAAGAAATGTGTTCACATCTTAAGCTTTTTTCTTAAAGGTTGTTTTTCCCCTTGATTAATTATAATTAAAAATCTATACAAACTGTATTTTTCTTCTCCTACAAGCTCCTCTTAATTATAAAGATTTCCTGATCTTCTTTCTGTCACTGTCATGGGGATGTAGAGGGTCCCAAACAAAAAAGAAAAAAAAAAAATCACCTCATTACTTTCAGTACCCATGACTTCCATCCAAGTTGTCCCTGCTGTGTCAGCCAAAAGAAAGACATCATTTCTCCCCATCCACCAGCACCATCCATCAATGCCCTTTCTGCCACGCTTGCTTTGTTTGCCTATCCCTTTAGTAAACTTTGCGCTTCAGCATTTTAACATCTGAAGGTGGCTCTGAAGAGCTTGGTACTAAGCAAACCTACCCTGCACCATAGCAGGAGGGCAGGTAAAAGCAACCCCCCAGGGCACCCTGCTGTGGATGGCCCCTGCACTGGGATGGCCCCTGCACTGGGATGGCCCTGGGAGGCCAGCCCAGTAGCTACACACACACATACCTGATGAACAGAGGCATCTGATCTTCCAGGGAAAAAACACTTTATGTAAGTGGATGATCTGCTTTTGTAGCAACTCACTACCAGTTGYGATTTAACAATGTGCCAACATGAGCTGAAAGCTGTAATTCTGTATGTATTCTTGAAGCTTGGGATACAAAGCTCAAGATTACATAGCGAGAATTAGTGAGGTTCATAGGCAGCATACTCACACACAGAGGCAAGTTTTAGTGATATATAAAAGTATATCATTAATATGTTCATAGCTTGGATGAGTATGCTGTGCCACTAATATTAATACTGGATATATCTAGGGAGGGGATTGAATATTTTTCTTCAATTTTTAAATCAGATATTCCTGGCAAAAAAACATTCACCATATGCTGGCCTTTCATATACAGGGGAACATAACAGTAATACATTAAAATAACCAAGTTATGTTCCTTACAGGTTTTAGTCAGCAAATACTAACAAGCACCATTTTCTGCTTTGCACACATTCTTCTCTCAGTATTACCCTGGGGAACTTAAGAGATAATTGAATTTATTGTCCACCAGAGCCCACCCTGAGAAGGTTCTAATTAGTTATGAAGACACAAATGTCTAAGCCCTAGTATCATCTTGTACAGGCCACTGTACAAGAGAGTGAAATCTCTTGAAGACAGCTCATTTGAAACTTAGTCTCATTAGCAACACAGATGAAAGTACAGACAAGACTGTTAATGATACCTGGCGTATTATCCCATGAAATTTATACTTTCCCCACTTCTATAAGTGCACCGCTTATTTTGGCTACAAGTCACAATTGATCAGAATCACAAATTATTTCAAGACACCCTTAAATTCTCCTCCCCCACCCTCATTTAACCTAAATTGTTTATACTGTGTATCACTAGCAGCTACACAAATTCTACTCTATTTTTTCTTCAACAGCAAAGGTATTTGCTAGCATCACACCAGGACATGGCATGAATACTTATGAAAGACTTTATTAGCTTAAACAGGTACATTTATAGATTCATTTGTTTTTGTCGAAACAATTTGTACCATTCATTCCAACTCCTACCCTGAATGGCTCTTTGCTAACTCAGAAGCTTGCATTTGCAATGCCTTTCCAACTGGTACCATGCTGAAAATATCTCTGTCCTGTATCAAAAACCAAAAAAAGCCCCAAAACAATCAACCCCCCCAATTTTATTGAAATTTCTCCAACAAACTACCCTTGAATCAGCCAAGAACGGTGCTTTCACTGAGAATTAGTAAGTAAATTCCTATCTCAGTAACATTGCAAAGATGCTCTCAGTTACACACTGAACAATTCAGTAACAATCTGGGAATTTGAAGCACATGAAGCCTGGCTCTGACAACAGGACTGTAATCAAGAAAGATTAGAGATCTGATGACTCAGCAAATTAAATTTCCATAAGGTTTTGATTTCATTGACTATATTTGCATCAACAGAAGAGAAAATCTCAGAAGTCGTAACGCTGATTAGCGTAGTCTAATGAAGCGCACARCAGCGGAGAAATCAAGTCAACAGCGTACCCTCTATTTCCCTTATTTTAACCAGTCATTTTATTAATCAGCAAGTCAACAGCATTCTCGGTAAAAACCTCCAGGATGAAGTATTTTGCATTGGGTTCACACGCAGGAACTGCTATTGAGCAGGAAGCCCCACAACACAGAAGCCAACATGTGGGCAGCATACAAGCCCTTTACAGGTTGCACTGACAAATGCAGGGCATTGATCATGCTTTGGGACTGGGGCCTATCCCCACATCTCCAGCAGCTGTCTCAGTGTGTGAGAAACGAGGCTTCTCCCTCCTCTTTGGGGCAGGCCCAGGGCAGGCAGCACACATCAGGCATGCAGAGAGCACCTGCAGCCATCCCACAGCCCAGGCAGCGGAGAAAGCCAATTTACAGCTTCATTCAGTACCAGAGCTGGCAGAAAGGCAGAACTGAGATGAAAGGGAAACACAAACTCAGACTTTCTTGCCATTTTTTAAATTTCTTCCATGATGTCAGGGTACAAGTGCAAGTTCTTTAGGAAAAGAAACCCCCAATTGAAAATACTCCAGTTAGGGGAGCCAGGGCTGAAATGAAAAACACTAGCCAGGACAGTTTAGGACTTGTGAAAGGCTCCAGCCCATGAATCTAATCTCTTGCTGTAATGTCAGCCCCAACTGAGTAATAGTCATGCTTCAAAAGCCAGAAGCAGAGCAATCACTCTTCCGTAACCCCAGGATATGGTGGTGGGGATGTATCATCTTCCGGCAATTTAGGCCCCCAGTCCTGTCCCAGTCGTAGGGTCCTGACAACAGGCAGAGTTAGGAGCGCTCTCAGAGGACCCAGACCCAGCATGACTGCTTGTAGGCAGCCTTGTTGCCTAGAGATGGCATCCCCTCCTTCTTATATCCTAAATAAATTCATTCTACGCCCATTTTGTCCACAGTAATTCTAAGGGAACAGTAAGTCCCCCACAGTCCACCTCCAAACGAGCCTTTAATTATGCATCCACAACCCCTGCAAACAGGCTCTGCTCTTTGATCTTCAGTTTAGTGCTGCCGTAGATGTTCTTAATCCCTTTTTCTTTCCAAGTACACTTGTAAAGGCACGGAAAGGAGAATAAAGCAGAACAAGTTCCTGTCAAACCTTAGAGGATTTTTGTCCCAAGCAAATAGCAGACCTGCTTTGCGCTGCTGGGGCCTCCTCCCTCCTGTCTCCTTTGACGAAATGGAGATCCGCATGTGRAGACTGGGTGAGTGAGCACCCAGCAACCTGTTGGTGCAAAATGGTCCGAAGATTGTATGCATTCAACAGGCAGAGGTTACATACACCTAATCTCTTCATTTTCAGTTCTGAAGTGGCCTATCCTGAATACTAATCAATGGAAATTAGAGGAACCAATTATTTATATCGGCCTTCTCATTTATCAAAGCAAGAAGCTATAGGTTCGGCACGCATTATGTCAGAATGCAGACTAGAGGGAGCTTTCAGCTTCTTCCAGCTACCAAACTTGTGATTAATTCTGTGCCCACTTTTCTCAAACAGCTGGGCACCCATCAATCACAGCCCCCCCTAGGAAGTGCGCTCCCCTCAGCTTATCTCCAAAGAGCAGTTACGCATGCACAACATTAGCTACTTCTGGTAGACTGCATGCTGTTAGCAGGCTGTTTGAGAGACACAACCACTGTCCAAGCAATAACCACTCACTGTTCAGTCCCCCACCACTCCCATCCTGTCTGCATAATTAAAAATCTGTTACCTTCTCTGACTTGGCTAGCAATTGGAAGCTCTCTCACAATAGTGCTCAGCAAACATAGGGCTTTAACAGATGGCAAGACAATGACGCAGTTTAAAATCTAAATGTGATGCCACAAGATCAGACTGGTGCAGATCTGGTAACAAACAAAATGAAAAGCATAACAACTGTGGGATCAATAAGACATAGATGAAAAAATAAATTAAATGCATCTCTCATACATTAGGGAGTGGGTGTAATTTGTGGAAGGATAAAAATAACAAGCTTGCTTCTCTGGTATGTTGCAGTACCTGTAGAACGTCTTTATATGTTTCCCATTTCCCTACTAATGATGCTGCAAAGCAATATTAACCAATAAAATAGCTCTTCATACTAAACACCCAGGCACTGAGAATTAAAAGATGTAGTACACAGCTTTCATTTAAGTAGTTATGCAGTATGTACCATCAGCTGTTTCTTATAGAGGTGATATACCATAACTAAAAATGAGGACTGAAACTGTCTTAAACATGCTCTGATTTCGCACCTTGCTGCTTTGCTAAAAGTGAAAGCATGTGTTAAAAGATTAAGCAATTGGATCTTCTTTTTCCATCTATCACTATCAATATTCAGAGAAGACAGGCTGAAACCAAGAGACTAGGGAACATCTGAGATCAGATCAGGATAACTCAAAAGAAATGCTCAAAAATGGATGTGAAAAACAAATGTCAAGAACTTCTTCTCTTATTTATGAGTTTGTTAACTTTTAGTCAAAAATGTTTAACACACCAGCATCTCACAAACACTGTGCTTCCTTCATATCAACCTACATGAAATTATGCCTTAGTTCTTGATCTTTTTGATAAACAACCAGTATACCACATGATGGATAAGTACCTAAACACGATGTGAAAGATTCCCATGAAAACATTGAAAATGCATGACACATTTCAGCACTTAAACCATGTATCAGGTCTCCCCTCTGTCCGGAATTAGAGGCAAAGACCACCACAGCCGTTATTTCACATCTAGCTCTTGGGGCCTAGTGTTTTCTGCTGCTGTCTGTCACCATCTGAGAGTGGCATTACATCACCCAGATCATGCAACAATGGTAAGAAAGTTATCACGCAGGATTTATTACCTATGCCCCCATAAAGACTTCCAGGCTGCCGATATGTGAGGTAACCGAGTAAAACGGCAAATGTAGAGATACAGACAAGTAGAGCACTGTGTCCTTGCCCCAAGGGAAAGCCACTTCATGCCATTTTAGGTCATTTTAGTTCATTCAGGAAGTTAATATGCTTCCTTGGAACAAAAAATTCAGGTCAGGAATCATGGACTTGGCTTTCACGTGAACACTTTTTATGTGGAGCTTTCAAAATGCAGCTGAAGTATCGATCATGTATTACTATTTCCCAAGACATGTTTATCATAACAGCACCTATGGACTAAGGATCAGAAACCGCCATGCAAGGAGACAGAGGACAAGTGTAGAGGGAGCTGCGGGGGAAGCTGTGAAGGATGATGGTGACGGCTGGAGCAAACAAGCTGCAGGGCAGTAAGAAAGTACAAGAGAAACTTCTTATTTATTGAAAACTGTTGCTCTAGCTGTTACACAGCCTGCACAAAAGCTGCTGTAGAGTCAGTCTCCCTTGAATAAGGGATGCCCTCAGACCCAGTTTGCTTCTTTCTAGCCCAAGGCACAACACATCCAAGACAGACTGCATGTTATCCTTGCAAAATATTTAGTTTTAATTTTAAAGATAGAAAAATAACAACAGCAAGGAGCCCCCATTGCACAAAAACCCTGCAGCTCTAGTGCTCAAGGTATCAAACAGTGCTTCCTCCCCTCTCCATGGCTCAGCCCACACACAAGCCCACTGATTCCACCCAAGATTACTACTTCATCTTCAGAATCCTGAAATTAGTTTCTGAAAACTGATGGTGCCCCTCAGGTACTGGGATTAACCAGGCCACTCTGGCTCCCACCTTAGGTCCATGCACTCTGAAGGATTTGGGTAAGTTACATTATATCTTCCCTGATCTCCCTCCCCACATGTGCTCTGTGCTCCCAGGGCACTTGGACGCCCAGACTCCCTCTATTCCTTCCCCAGGAAAGACAACCTTCCCCAAAGGATCCTTCTAGAGTACTGTAAACTCAGTTAAACTGCAGGAGAACAAGTAATTGAAACAGATTCCGCACAGCATTCAAAAATCAATCCTTAATTAAACCTCAAAAAGGTCAAAGACCAAGGTAGGTGAAATAGCCTCACCGAAAAGCCATAAAAATGGATTACAAAAGATTAGAGGGGTAAAAAAAAAGTGGTTTAGGTCTGTTTTGACAGAACTTCTTCCACTCCCCCACCACATAAAATCTAGGACAGTTGATGCTATAACTGTCTCAAGTTCATCGGGTATTGACTTTTACTTTTTAGAGCTCTTCATCCCTACATCCGCCCACACTACCTTCAGAATTAAAATTTGTTCTGCAAACTCTAAATCCATAGAACAAAAGCTTTTTCAGGGCATTATCCCCAATGTATCATAAAGGTGTTTCGCATCCTCTCCCCAGCAGAAGCTTTAGAATATTACAGAGGAAAAACTACAGCAAAAAATAAATGTGCATCTGATGAAAAAAAGGGAGTGGAGTTCTTTGTTAACTCCCAAATTCAACAAAGCACCTAAATATGTGCCTAACTTCACGGGGAAAGAGGGACTTGAGTAGTTATTTCAAGTCTTTGCTGAATTGAGATCCTACACATACAGATTTCTTCCTTTTCCCTTTCAGAACTTTAAGTGATTTTTCTGAAGTTGCATAAGCATCTTTAAATAAGTATTCAGCAGAAAAGATTAAGATCACAAGACAACCTGAAATAGCATCAGTAAGTTCAAGTTTTTGATAATGTTTACCTCTATTCATTTTCAAAGTACACAGAATGCCAAATCTGACTTGTTTTTCATATGTAATTAATCCCACCAAAATCCTTTGGGACTACTTCTGAAAGTAAAACGAGCAGGATTTAGTTTATAATCCAACACCGACAGGAAAGGAAAATATGATATAGTGTTTTATCCCTAGCAAAGAACCCTGGCACTAAATCCTCATGAGTGAGTCAGTGCATTTTCTGCAGCTTACCTGGCAATGGGGCCATTTCCTGTTTGTAATTTATACTTTTGCCCAAATGACTGTATAGAGACAGATGGGCACACCAAAGGAGGGCAGTTCTGGAAAGAAATCTCCTTCCCTTAGGAATACTTCACAAGATCAGTCTGGGGACTGCCAAAGCAAGATCTTTTGCCAGGCAGCCAAATCACAATACGTTGAACACCTTGTTCATGTTCTAGCTTCTGTATCAAATTCTTAACCATCTAATAAATATAACGCTGAGGAAAGAAGAGCAAAAAGACATTTCCATGACTCGATAGGGCTTTCAATGCTAATGACTGGATGTTGAAACTCATTTCAAGTTTTTATCGTCCAAGAAAGGAAAGCTTTTCTGACTGCATTTTCTGCATCTTTAGGAGTACGCCCTAGGTTACTGATTATCTGGGATCCCATCACCAAGTTCTCAAGAAAGATACTTGTTTCCTTCAGGCTGCAATGGCTTAAGCAGATCAAGTTTCTAAAACACAGGCCATACAAATCTAATTTCAGCCAAGGGCTTTATTCTCCCTCATAATTGTCCACTGTTTTCTGACACCAATTAACGGGGCCTTCTTTGTTTTGTTTTAAAGAGAAAATGAGGAATTTTAAGAATTATCTATGAAAACACATGATATAGTTAGTATAGCAACCCATATATTCTTTGTTTGAATGCTGAATTTGCCTTTCTCTGAATTTTCAATATGCCAGAAAGATTTTGATCATCAACAACAACTTCAGCTTAAAAACCTTTAGGGTTGTCAGGTAGGAAGAGTGATTTTTGGACAGCGAGATGAAATCAAATGCTGCTGTGATCAACAAGCTGAAGAGTTGCCAGTTTTGATTTTGATTAACCCAAGTTTCAGAATTAAAACCAGATTTAGAGTAGTGGAAATCTGTCTCACCTTTTATCTATCTGTTTTGCTTGTCTGCAGACTGAATAAGACATCACTTCTTTAAGGCATTCATACTTAGCTGAGATACATTCTTCATAAGCTTGAGGGCTAAGGAAAAAAAGTTTTAAATTACATTTTAAAATACTGGATTACATTTCATGCTATAAATCATAAAATCTGCAACCTTGGAATCACAAAATACATGTGACTATATCCTCAGTGAATAGTTTAGGAATATTTCAACTCTTTTGTCCTGTCTCCCTAGGGATAATAAATATAGAGATTTCAGTGCTAAATTTGGTTGCTTACTAGACTTACACTGGTCTATTACGATTTCCAAATTACATAAGCAGAGAGAGTTTCTGAAATGTGGCTTAAGGGAAAAATCAGATAGAATACAAAGTGTTACTAGATATAAGAACTACTAGAATTTCCAATTATTTAACTTGAGCAGAAGCAGCAGAAATAAGTAAGATGTCCCACGACCTAGGCATTCACCCAGTAAAACAACAGTCAATTTCTTGTTTGCATGGAAGCTTCTTTATTCCCAGTCAGGTGTTTGGGGTCAGACCAACAGAGTCATTACTGAATGGCACCGTGTCTGATTTGTATTACACTGATTTGTATCAGGCACACACATTAACAGTCCCTTCTAACTTCCACAGCAACCAGTAAAACTCTCTCATGACTGAACCTGGCCCTAGAGGCCCCAGTCAGTGACACAAACCTATCAAAAAAAAGATGGAAAGGAGGAACGGAGAACTCTGTTTCAGAGCTGGGAAAGTAAGATTGAAATGACATAAAAAAATGTCCTGTAAGCTTCTAAAATAAAATTAAGATTAATTGCTGGGGTAAGTCCCACTTCAGTCCCTTACTATGCATGGAAAAGTTGGAAGAGAGGGAATGTACTCCTTGGGATCAGGTAGACCATTTTAGACAGGACTCAGAAAAGCTGAGCAACTTGAATAAAATTACTGAGGAAAGCAGAGCCAGGAATAAAATTCACGTCTGCTGACTTGTAGCTGTCTACTCACCGCTCAGCTATTGCATGTAATGTGTGGGAAGGGAAACAGCATACTGTATTTAGGATGTCAGAATTTACTTCTAAAAAGGTAAATGATTCATAAAACTCCATACCAGTGAACACTTCCCTGCATCTATGATCAGCTATGCTCAAGCATTTAAGACAACAGCACCACTCACTTCCAAGTCACAGTTCTCATGAACGAAGAGCATTCAAGGTGATATTCTTGGCTTGTTAAGAGCAGCAGATGCCCATCTGTTGAGATCTGTTTTGACAGAATTTAATCCCTTTGCAGTTCTTTTTTGTGTGCCTGTTTATTTTTTTATAATGTTGTCTATCTCACTTCTCTTAAAAGCAAAATCCTAACCAAGATGTCTGATGCATTCAGGTAGCCATGGACTTGTCTGCTCACTAAAGATTTAGAAAGAGAAAACATAGTGAATGACCTGGCAAATTCCAAATCAAAAGAAATGTGAACAGTGAAAGTTATTTTCTTTCTGCAAAACATGCAGGAAAGAGGTATCAGTGGAAAGACAGTTAGTTACAAAAGAAACAAAGAAGAAAGGGGAAACAGTGTAGACATCCAGGGCACATCCATATCTTGAATATTGCAAGAATTTCTCATCATTCCATCCCACAAACCAGACAAGAAGAGTAGATGTAAGAAAGAGCCACAAAGATGCTCAGAGGAGTATGCCTTCCTACAGAACAGGATAACAGATTAGGACCCTTTGGTTTAGAAAATAGGTAACTGGAAGTCCACAACACTGCGAAGACTGCAGAGAGGGTGACAAAAGAATGATTATTAAGCTTCTTGCAATACCAGAACTACAGAAAACCCAATGGTATCAAACCCAAATCACAAATAAGTTCTTCCTCACAATAAGCAATTAAACAGGAGTATTCATCACCACATTACATCTGAGAAATGAAAGTATAGAGGGGTTCAAAATTACATTAGATACAGTCATAGGAGACTGGTTCACCAGCAATTTCCACAGAAATCCCTAGATTACTGACTGTTTGAATTTGCGAAGATAAACCATGGAAAAGGTCACTCAGATGCATGCTTTGTTATACTTCTCTGAAAGGATCTATCATACTGGCCACCATTGGTAGTACTAGGTTAAATGGACTTTAGATATGAACCAGCACGAAAGTTCCTCTATTTTCAGTCTAAAGGCTTTAAATGTTTCCAAAATTGGACTCAACATGATTGTCATGAAAAGTGAAAAACTATTAACAAATTTTGGACAAACAGATGAAACTCATGTAATTAAGGCAGATTTAAATGACTGCCAAAAAAACCTACAGAGTCTGGGAGAAGTAGTTCAGCAAAAGTTGGCATATCCTTAGAAAATAGGGAGTACGGTTTAGATGTTCCTCATATGACCAGGTTCATGTAGATCATTACATATGATACAATAAGAAAATAAATTGAACTGAGTGAAGTGCAGACCGTGATGATCACTGGAAAAGCTTGCAATATTGCTGCCTGCAGACCCTATTTTCCTATCAACAGAGGAAGTGGATAAATTTGTTATTAGAGGCCTACAGGTTTTTGCCCTGCTCAAGCACCATTAGTTTGACCTAAGAATGCCTCCTGTGTTCACAGCTGTATTTTTTTAAGCAGAACCTGAATTCTACGTACCTGCTGTAGAAAGCCTTCAACAGCCAGTAAAAGCAATTTTCAGAGAGCCATCTCCCTCCCTTTTGAAACAAATTAATCTACATCAGCTGTGAAAAGTGAAGAATGCTTCCTGTCATCCTTGTATCACAGCTTTCTGACAGCACCAGTGACAAAATCTGGCACACAATCTCCTCCCAAGTCAACACCAGACATGGAGGTAGACATCTATGGAGAAAAAGCAGAAGTTCTTTAAAAGCAGCATCACAGTATTCCCCAGATATCCAGGGGATCCTCTATATGAGGCACCCCAAGCAGTAGCAAGGCCATGCCCTAAAGAAATCTGGATTAGAGCATGCTTTGTGCATAGATCATTCTAAATTTATTCCTAGCTCAAGGATAAACACTCTTTCTTTCTAAATATCACATGTGAATTAGGATCACGTTATGATATCTGTATCTTCTATTTCAAAAGAAAGATTTTCCTGGAGATTATTCACAAGCTGGGTAGAGCTAGTCAAATTAACCTTGAATGACTTTCCTTCCTTCTTCCAGGCACAACTAACTAAACAGAGAAGGCAGGAGCAGCCCAGGGGGCCAGCCTGGCTGGTTTTTTCTGACTTCCAAACCCACCATCAGTTTGTTAGGCTTGTTAGAAGAAAAAGCTGTCTTCACAGCTGCATCTGAAGACTGCTGGGTTCAGGTCTGCCACCCTTATGAATCAAGCTAAACCTGTATGGCCTGTACTACTCTGTCCCTGAGTTTTGTGTCAGGGAGTACGTAAAGCCCGAGTACATGGGGATTTGAAGTGCAGTCTGAACTTGCTCAATGCTGGGAATGGCAGGCAATGGTTGTCGTAGGAGAGAAAACCGTTTGGTCTTTCCACTACTTACCATACCCAGTACTGCTTTTTAGAGTCAAACTCTGCAGTGAGGCTAAAAGAATGAAGACATTACCTTTGGCAACATCTTGCCTAAACAGAGATGCTGTAACCAATGCTAGCTTCAACACAAGAGAGGATTTCTGACAGCTTTTATTTTGTCAAGTACTAAGAAATCTCTCAAATTCTCCACTCAGGAATCACCTCAGTCAAAGTGGATTACCAAAGCAATTCTTTTTAACAGCAAGTTTAGTGCACAGTGGAGCTTTACAGAAAACAGCTTATATAACTGTAAACAAGAATTTCTTTTCAATTACACAGAGACCTGTGCCTTGATTCCAGGTGTTAAGTTGTGGATGCACAGTATTATTGCCTTATAAATAACACATCTGTTTCCATTCAGGAGTCAGTCCCCTGTACTGAAACAATGTCACTAATAAGTCTCTGAGTACTTTTTAAAGATGAAGCAACAGCAGTTTAAGAAACAAGAGTGACTTTACCAAACTAAATATAATACGAAAAAACTAAGGTGGCAGGGGAACCAAACAACCAAAACCAGCAAAGAATGTCTTCCAACTCAACTATCTCCACAAATCCTTATTTCTCGCTCTGTTCCTACCCGGTCTCAAGTAATGCTGCTTGTTCAAAACACTACGGCTATAATGAGGTCAATTAGGTCACAATTAGAAAAAAAAAATTCCTTGTATTTAGCAAACAACACCAAAGACTAATTATTACTGATACCAATAAAAAAAAAAAAATCCTAGGCATTTGTCTGCATAAGGTCTTTTTAAATTGAGATCTAAAAATAGATAGACAGACAACAAGCAGACTTAAACAATTTTATCAGTGGTTCATTTATTTTGTCTTTCTGCTCTCCCTGGTCGCAGTTCAGTGCAACCCATAAATAAGTTAGGCTGGTGAAGGAGATTGAATTTTTGAGGCCAGAACAGTAATTGAAGAATTGAACAGCCTGGAGGTTGAAATATCGTCTCCTGGGACATAAGCCTTTGGACCTATTAGCAGCTGTCTATATTGCTTTTCCAGCCATTGACACATGACCATGTCAACATATTGAACTGATTCATGTTTCTTTGTGTCGCAAAAGGACAGATCTCGTATGTGTTCTGGGCTCCATCGTGCTGTTACTCTAAGAGTAAGAGCATCTCAAGTCAGTTAGCTATGTAAATTACAACACATGCCAACATTTTCCTGCAAACTAAAAGTTTCTAGTCACCATCAAGTTTCTCTCAGGAACTGTTTTTCAGTATTTAAAAGGCATCCAACCAAATCTAATATTTAGGAGGTTAGAAAAAAATGTTGAACAAAGTTTTTAAGCTGTAAGCTTTTACAGTATAGTTACAGGGGGGAAAAAAAAAAAAAATCTTATTTCCAAAATGCGTTTACTGTATTTTGTTTCTCAGCTAATTTGCAAAATTACCGTTATCCACAGAATCTCAAAGATCTTTCCTTTGCCAAGTACTAAAAAGTCACATCTTTCAAAAATATGGGAAGGCCCAATTTCCTGTGAAGAAAATCTGCACCAGTTCAGCACAACTCAATTATACAGAAAGCAGTAATTTTCACTTTTTCCACACTATATTTGTCAGCACTTGCAAAGGGAAGACTGAAAGGGAAGCCTGAGAATGTTTTTGCTTTTTTTCATAAAAACAAAACAAACAAGCAAAACAAAAAACCCCACCATCACCCACTTCATTTTTTCAGTCGTTCTCTCAGGATCAAAATATCACAAGGAAACAAGAGACTCCACAGACAACCGAAGCAACAAGCGACGGATTGCAAAACCAACCCATGACCAAAGGCAAAAAGAAGTATCTCCAGGTCTTACTTCGTATGAAAACATGGAAGCAAAACATGAAACATCAGCAAAAACACGGGCCCACAGAGGACACCTGAGCTCTCTGTGGGGCACAGCGGCTGTTGCGGGGTGGCCTCGGGGGCTTTTTTACCTCAGGAACACGCCTCACCCCGCCCGCCGCCCGCCCAGCAGCTTGCTTGGTGCTGCCACCGCATCGCCGCTCCTCCACCGTTGGGAATAGATGCGTGTTTGATTCACAGCTCAATACACGGAAATAAATACTTCTTTTCCGCCCTTACTAACTTAGCATCCCATGAAACCTGAAGCAAACGTTATTTCTAAGATGGCGTCATTGAGCGTGGGCTACAGGCTTCCCAGGCATGACAGAAACAGCTCCCCACACAGCACCACTGAGCAGTGTGGTTTTGGATACTTATGATAATCACATACCAAAAAAGAATGAAACTTGCTAAAAGATCTAAAAAGCATCTCTGGGGTCTCAGGGCAGTGCTGTAAACCCTGGGGGGCCGCAGGCCTGCTCAGGGCTCTGCAGCACAAGGAGGTGAGGCAGTAGCCAAAATGCGTTAGCACGAGGTTAACCTTCTCCTGAAAACAAAGCCAGCGTTTGACTTGAAATCATTAATGATTTCAAGTTCATCACTTTAAAGTGATGGATTAAAAAGGAAAAGGGGAAAATACGAGAAATAGTCACTTCACAAATCACTATTAAAATCCACATTTCCACCTTTTGCAGTCAGTCTGTAAAAAAAAGAAAAACATACATCTGTTTTTGTTTTGTAAGAAAAGATGACGGCAACTGAAACTAAAAAGCTTTCTTAAAAATAGAGTATCATATTTGTTCTGATCGAGCCCATCATACTTTGTTTTGAAGAAAGGCTCCCAATGGCATCAAGTACGAACAGAAAACAGCAAAAGTTTGTTGGATCTAGTAAATGCCAAGCAAAATGGACTGTATACTGGAATTAAGCACTACCAGTTATACATAAATAAATAATTTTTCTGATTAAACATTGAATCAAATGGACACATCATCTTCATCTGTCTTGTAACAGACTGTACACAGCACCTTGTGCTCCTCTCCTACTAGATCTCAACACAGACAGGATCAGCGATTTGGACGTATGACACCAAAACAGAGATCTCTAATGAATAACGATGTGCTGCTCATAAAATAGTCTCTCTGACTTGCTATTGGGGGAACTGATGGCAGGTCCTGCCTCCCCAAAGGATTGGGCCCTGCTCAGTCCCACAGGCAGGAGGCGGACGAACACTCCCCACTTGCACGTCACCACACTCCTCCGCAAGCCAGCATCTGAGCTAGAGCTGTTCAAGTGGAGCTTCCATTTACTTCCTCATATTTGGCAGTATTTCTCCACGACCACCAGAATACTGCTCAGTTAGGCATTTTCTCTCTGAGTCTTGTAAACAAAATCCAAAATCTAAAGGAATTTTCAGTCAGCTTTGGCTTAGTTGAAAATTTTCATCCTAAGCAAGCGAAGAAAATAACAGCTCTTCACCAAAATGTCTTTGAATAAGAACAATTCCTATGAGAAATGTGGTTTGACAGCCAGCCCCCTAGAAGAAAGAAAAAGAAAAACAACCACTCCTCCRCAGCTCAGCAGCTCCTCGGGAAGGTCTCTGCATGCAGTGGGTTATGCAGAGATGTGCAGGACAGAGGATCACCAGCCCCGTGTTGTTCTTCAGCTGCAGTTGTTCCCCCCTCACCATGTGCTGTCTCAGCAGCATCCTGCTCCAGCTGACACAGGCAAGAGAACAGGACACCGTAGCAATTAAATTTACCAAAAAAAAACCCAAAAACAAACAAACAAACAAAAAAACCCCCAAAAAACCACAAGGGCACCTTCAGAACAGGTGCTGTAAGCATGTTACTCATGACAGATTTTTAAACTCAACTACCTCCTATGTACTCACAAAGTATACGCAGCAGGCTACAAGTCTGCTTCTCGGGGAAATATCACACCTGCACAATGATGGAGAACTTCAGTATTAACTTTCAAAGCCCTTGCTTGCAACTATACTATTACACAGGCTGTAATGAGGTACACAGGCTAAGCAACTCAAACAACTGGCAGGATGTTTAGGATTTATGGTTGTAGTGTACTCCCCAAACGGCTCTTCTCAGCTGCTGCACAATGACTACTTCGCTTACAGACCTTCATAGGAAAGGGTTAACAATCCCATAGACACACTTTTATAGAGCACGCAAACAAGTTAAGTATTGCAGTTCATTTAAAGATATGTAGGCAGAAAACCTACAGATATTATGTAATATAAATTATTTAATGCTAAAAAAACTCATATGAAGTAAAAGATTGTATATAAATACTACACAACATCCAATGGGATTCATTGCCTTTCTCTGCTTTGCACAGATTTACTTTACTATTTTTGGAGAAAATTAAAACTTGGCACTCACTGAACATCATATCTTTAAAACTCAGTTTAAAAAAAAAAAAAATCTGTAATAAGATTTTTAGATAAAGTATCCCACTTCAAGGATTAAGGACACCAAATACTATGGTAAAACAGGCCACGCAAAAAACACATTTCCTGAGCTGAAATATTGAGTTAACTTGTATAGTCACACATAAACATACTAAATAGCATTCCTTGAAGGTCTCCCTTCACTATGTCCAAGGATTATACTGTAGCATCTTAGTGATTTCACCCCATTGATGTATGTTTTCTGGCCAACTTACCATATGCTTTTGAGATGTTATTTATATTACAGTTCACAGGGGAATTACTAAATATTGTACATCTAAAATACCTATCAGCTATCACTTTATCAGCAAATTTTAAATTATAGCAAAATTTTAATTTCATGAAAATATGAAGGAATTACATCTTTTTATTACTAGAATTCAGTTATTTTTATCTCACTAAAATACATCAAAGTTTTCTAAATATCTAAACATAATTCATAAATCAAAAGATGAAAAACTGAGTACAATGCCTGTTATTTCACACACTCCCCATTGCCCCTTTTCATATGTTCAAATATGACTCTTTTCTGAACTACACAATACACATGTAGGTGGTAGGTATCAGGAAGTTTTCCAGTGCTTTCAGGTTTAGAATAGAACTAGAAATTACTATTTTTCAGGACAACTAGCATGGACAAGAAAGTAAATACTATTTTAAATGCCTTTGAAAGGCTTCTCTGATCACACTGTTGTAGATAAACTGCTGACAGTTTAAAAAAAGCAGAGTATTTATCTCAGTGCTGACGACACACTGAATAAATACCACCACAATATGCAAAATACCTACGCTTTAACATGATCTTCTTTTCTAGCAAAATAATCCTGAGCGTTAGGTAAAAACAGTAAAAAGTGTTATTTATTGAGCATCTCAATCAGCCTAAGTACATGTCAGATTTGAATTTCGGTAGGTCAGGAGGATGGCAGGTCCAACTTCACACTGGATGCAACCACCATTACTATTTTCCAAATAGCAGTAAGTCCTACATCAATGTTAGCTTTGCCAGGCTTAGGTGTCAACTGCAACGTAATCCTGGGGAAGCTGACTTAAAAAGGACATAAAACAAACACTATATGCATTCATGACAAACTGAAAAATTTTCCCAATGACAAGAGTGAAAATAAGTCTGGACTGCACTGGACTGATTAAAAATAATACATCCTGCCCCACCTTGTAACCATTAAGACAGATTTTTATCTGCTTTTACCACTGTGAAAGAACAACAGACAAAATAAGAAAAGCTCAGGGCCAATATCTTTTATTCCTTGAATTATCAGGGAAAAGTTATCCAGAAAGAAAGTGTAACTTTCCAAGGAGCACATAGTATCTCAAACAATATGCCTTATTCTCCATCCTGCTGACAAGGTTTTCTCAAATTACATAATTGTAAATACTGCCCAAACCAGTATCCACCTTATTATTTTTTATAAAACCAAAAAACATTCAAACTGTAAATGACCACTATTCATTAAAATGTATTTTTCTTCAACTGTAAGCACAGTTCTGAATGATGTCAGGTGAGGCAGTAAGGAACTGTTAACTGCTGAAGAGATATAAATAGAAAATAAAAGCATTTTAAGAGTCTTCTTCCATAGCCACATCCTCTTGTAGCTTCTGCACCATTTTGTCTTCCAGCTGTTTTGGTGTGCCTTCAAAGCAAAGAAAAAATTAAATTCAAGATGTCTCTCTAAACCCAAGTAACTGTTCTTCTTTGAACAATATATGTGTCTATTCTAGGTGAAACAGCCTAAATATATTGCTTAAAGAGTTGTTTAGGAGTAAACCCATTAAGCTTACAAGTGTTTATTGCTAACCTCCATCACCACCTAAAACTACTGAAGAATTGTTTTAACAGAAAAGCTGATGCTGTTTTTATGCAAAATCTGAACTGCAGTCAAACATATGTTTTCATCTAGTATGATGAACTTTGATATAGCTGGCAATACCTAGCAGAACCTTGCAAAGGACTATAAAAATGCATTGCTTTCAACAGATCAACGGCCTTCACACATTAGTTTTTATATAAAGATTTAAGCCCTCCTGAATGCTGTGTTGGATGGCAATAGTGTTACCTCTCAAGACTACTACCAGAAATAAAAAAAAAAAAATTTAAAAAAAAAAAAAAAAAAAAAAAANAAAAAAAAAAAAAAAAAAAAAAAAAAAAATCCAGAATTGACATTTGATTCTGCTCTCTTAAGGCCCAGCAGGAATTGCAAAACACTGAAAAGGTAGCTGTTGTTTGACAAACAGATGTACTACATGCTACTGTGCATCATTCATTTAACATAAGCAAAGCCAAACAAAAGAAATAAACACTCAGGTTTATTCTTTTGAATTCAGATCTTTTTTCTTTTTCTTCCCTCAAAAAACAAGGGACAGATGAAACCAAAGTTTACATATAACCTGACAGAACTTTGTTTCACATATATACAATCTTAAGACTATAGTTAATGCAAACTGGAAGAAAAAACATAGAACAGACTTCTAGTTAACGTCTAATAGTATGTCACATCTGCATCCATGGAGACAAAACCACCAGTAATTTTTATAAAACAATAACTAATGGAAACATTTTTAATTCTCTCCATTGCTCTACTCCATTAACTGTATTTTAAAAAATAAGTCACCTTTACAATCCATTTTTATCAACATCATCTAACACAAGCTAGTACTTGTAATAGTTTAGAAACAAGAAAATTATTTAGGAGAAACACGTTTCTCCAACTGAGAAACTCAGTTAACTAACAAAGAATATAAATTATATCTGAACTAGGCACAGATTTTAGTGAAAATTTGTAAAATTACCATGATATTTTAAAAAATGTTAGGCTTACACTGAAGAAACAGTATTTTCATGTAAGTTTCATTATACGCAGTAAACTACAAAAAAAACTACTCTCACAATTAGCTAACAAATTCAAAAAGCAGAGTTTAACTACTGTATTTTATATCAATCAGTGGTATAAGTCTGTTGAGTTCAAATAATCAATTCAAAGGGAAGACTTAGATAAATGTATTGGTTAACAAACATGCAGTTCATAGAGTACCAGGTATTGAGTGCAGTTTAAAATACTCAAATAAGGAAAAGAAAGGATGAATGCAGGACTAGATAAATAAAGAGGTATGTTTGATTCAGAACAAAGATACTGCTTACATTTAGTGGCAAGAGCATATCCAACAGACAAATTAATTGTAAGAAAAATGCACAGGATTATTGATCTGTAGAATTAGTCATACCAAAAAAATCAATATTCATCATAAAATTGTATACACAAGTTAACCTAAGCAAACGAGGTAAAGCAAGTTCTTACCTGCATGTGGAGCACGAAGAAGGTGGATATTCTGTTTGACTTCTTTGATGTCTTCTGCCTTCTGCAACTCTTTGCTCTTCTTTAATCTGGGGAGGGGGAAAATTAAATTTAATTACCCTCAAAGAGGAGACGTATGTTTTCATTTTAATGCATGACACATCTTTAGCTAAAGGTACATAAACTGTTAATAACCATGATTATGAGGAAATAAAGGTAAAAAGTATTTGAAAACCAATTCAAGCATATACTGGATACAAAAACAGAAAAAAAGCCAGCACTATGTCAACTCTTCCCAGAAATTTGTTTAAAGCTAAGACTCCATATTACAAACAAGGAAATATAGCTATTATCATCAAGTGTTCAAAAGCTACATTTCATGGACAGCCAATAAGGCGTAGTAGTTTCATAGCATAGTAGAGCCCACTCAAACTATTCTACCCCATCACTTGGATGACTGTGTATGTACAATGCAAATAACCATTTAAAACTTTTGATCATCATTTCTCTGGAAAGATTGACTGCCTAATACAGATTTGCAAGAGCTCCCATAATACAAATACTTCTCACCTGTTCATAATAAATCTAGCTTGGCGTTTTTGCTTTATTTCCTCCACTCTCTTCATTGCATCAACTGAAATAAAGCAGAAATTTTTTTAAATGTGCTTACATATCTACAGTTGAAAATACATACTATTTTGCAGAGCAACACTACCAGTATTCCATAATACCTCTATATCAGAGGCAACTCTTATACTATATAGAGGAAGTTATTCCTTCTTCAAAGAGCAGGGTAGGGGAATATTCTGTGTACCAAATATGATGAATTGTATTTTAAAACTTATTTATGCTTCCACTTCTGTGTCTACACATATTTTCTACAATTAACCACCACTACAAAAGACTCTTACTCTACTTGAAATCAGATGCAAGTTACCACCTTCTCCTTTATGGCATTCATTCATGACATAAGTAACTCTTCCATTTTATAGCAATTGATTTATTAAACAAACTGAAGTGGAATGAGCGGGAACAAAGAAACAACTGCATCAGTATAAAAAGCTTACACTGGGAGCCTCTTAAAAAGCTGGAGAACCACTAAGGTTTTTTGAAGATGATAATTCAAAATAGAGGAATGCCGTACCTCATTTTCTAACCAGTTTCTAAAAAACAATTAAATCAAGTGAAACTCCACATCTGTTTACAACTCAAACCTCCTCCACACACAAGAATTTGGTCATGATTCCAGTAATTTCAAACACGATCGCTACATAGTGTCAATACTCTAAGAAGTCTTCTGAAAACATGTTCATGTAGAGTAAAAGTTCACTCCCCATAGTTCATCTTTTGTTTTTTCTGAAATGACTCACCAGTCTTGTTCCACAACTCTCTCTGGTATTTCACTGGTTCATTTCTACGTTTTTCAAACTCAAATGAATTATCCTATATTAAGAAAAAGTAAATATATATTATATACAGAAGCATATTTAGATCAATACATTGTTACTATAACACTCACTCATATAACTTAATTTTACGTGATTTTTTTTTTCCTTTTCCAAATCTCAGTTCCTATACTTCAACAACCCTTATAGATTTCTAAACAAGAAGGAAATAGAGTGGAATGTTTGACCTCAAAGTGTCAGAAGTCACAGTGATTTGTCTGAAGAGAACTATTTACCAAAACATCTCCCTCAGCTATTTTCTTTTTAGCAAGACAAAAGGAACAGAGAAGACCAATGTGGCATAGGAAATACAGAGTAGACTAGACAGGTGGAAGGCGAAATTGAAAATGTGTAGAGTCAAAAGCATTTAATGCAGGTCAAATAAGTTCTATTCAACAGCCTGTAATTTTGAAAAGGTTAAAAAAAACCAAAAAAAAACCCACAACACCACCATTTCATTTTAAGAACATTGAAACAATATAAAATCATTTGAAATTGTGAAATATTTCAGTTGATGACATTGTGGTGTTTGGGGCAGCTGGGGGTTTTTCTTTTTGTTGTTTTTTGTTTTGGTTTTTTTTTTTCCCCCCAAGAGTTTAAGATGGAAAAACAGTTTCCTGATTTTTTTTGCTAGCCATACTTAGCTTTATACCAACTTTATCTGAGGACTTTTCCCTGCCCAAAGGTTCTTTTTTGTAGTGGTAAAGCAGGGCTATTAAACCAGCTGCTAATTTTCACTTGAGCTAAAGACAGGTCAAATGAGAGAAACTACACAGAATAGCAAGAAATGGCATGTACACATTCACAGGCCATGCTCCATTGGCAGGCAAATGTTAGTTTTCACCATGGTATAGCATCAAGCAAAATATCCAAAATACAAGCTGTAGAGCACACTGTATGCTAACATCTACATGCCATTCTTATTCTTAAAAAAAATTTTAAAAATTACCTGAAATTCATTTTAGGCCAAGCGTGACACAGCACCACATCAATTCACTGCAGTTTATCCTAAACTGTCTCAGCTTTTACGTATTTATAATATACAGCATTGTTTTGCATCATGAGAACACACCACAAACGGTGAAAAGAAGTCTCATAAGAGTACAGATGTTCAAAGTGCTGTGGCCTTCTAACCTACATGCACAGAGATAAACTACAGCTGCCTCATAACGGCCAACGGATCTTTTAAATTCCAATGCAAGGACTTTCCCTATACATTGTATGCTTTAAGGAGACTTCAAAAGGTAACTATCTTATGTGTCTACATAGAGAGCCTTCCTGGGGTAGCCGGTAACCCAGATTATCTGACTGTGCAGAAATACAACTACCAAATGTATATGTACAGAGAGCAGGAGATTTATAGATGGAAAAAAAATGCCTTGGACTTGGGAACCACCATGTATTACCGAGATAGACACCTGATAAACTAGCTTCCACACTGAAGCTGAAACGGGAAGTTCAAAGTTACAGTCCAGCTAAATGAATAGCTCACTCTCAAGAAAACTCTCACATCCTCTTCCACAATCCCTCTTTTGTCCACTTACTCCATCCCTCATGCTCATCTAATTAAATGATAACACATTAAGCTAGCTAAACTAACCTGTTTGCAACTGGAAGAGGCCAGATTTCTGCCATTTTAGTGAGCTAATGTAAAGTGTGAACCAGTTCAACTTCTTACCACTGTCAATTCTTTGCCAGCTGCTTTCCGGAATGCTTTGGTCCATCTCATCTTTCTGGGATTTCGCTTCTTTTTAAAGTTTCTGTGGCATTTTGACTTGCAGAATCTAAATATCTTAAAGAAGAAGCAGGGGGGAAAGCTTACAGTCAAATCATGTTATTCCTGCCCCATTGCAAATGTGATATCAAACGCTGAAGTTTCTCTAACAATACTGCTCATTGAAAAGGACATTCATCTTTCAAATGTCAATATTTTTAGTTCAAATATAGCTATTAACAAAGAGAATTTCAAGCACTATTCTTGTTTTTTCATTATAAAGTCATTTTCACAGCTGTCAGGGACATGCACAAATACTTACAATTAAGCTGATTATAAAATATACCAGAGTTGTGAGAATTATCATCTGCAAAAATAACTATAAAACCAAACCTGTACTATGAATAAACAATTTTCTATACCTGTCAGCGCTTTTAGATACAGTGCCATCCTGACAACAAAAAAAAATCCTCACACCTCTCATATAACATTTTTGAATGCAATACACGTACACGCAAAAAAAAAGTCTATCTTCTGGAATGTAGCTTTAAGCCTTAAAGACTACCCTGCAGCAGGAGTCCTAAGCACATTAGTTAAGTCCTGGACTGAATTTACTGAAAGCTGCTAAAGTATATGCCAAAACACTTTCCTGACCTTCCCCCCCCCTTCCATTTTTCTACATATTCTACAGAATGCTAGACTCATTTTAGGCACCTGCCACTGCTAGCCATGGAAGCGCCTTATGTTCATCCAGGTGATGTTTTCAGGCCCGCTAAAGATGCATAAAAGAAACTTCACTATCCATACTTGAAATTTCCCTTTTATTAGTATTGAAATTGTATAACTAACAGCCAAGCTAAAGAACAACCCTCTATCCCAAACTGTCCCAAATCCAACAGACATTTTCCAGTCAGAAAGAATATGCAGCAATATAGCAGTAAGATGGGGGTGGGGGCGGGGAAGGGACATAATCGTATCCCTATTTACAGTTCTTAATCTTCCCTAAATTTGTGCATCACTTTGAACTATCCTGGGCTGTCTAGTATCCAGAGCAGAGCTGAAACTTTACTTAAGAATACTCAAAATTACATTTGTTATTCATGAATTTTTGAAAACCCTATTTTTCTTCAACCATACTCTCCTTCCCATCTAATAGTCACTTCTAAAGAAAATGAATAGAAAATATGAAACCTCTAGTAAAAGTAATCATCTTCCAATAATTTTTTTTTTTTTTTTACATTCTTCTACCACGTTTTTTTCACCTTAACTCAGGCAAATCTGCCATTATATTTTGCTATTTCGTAGATTATCTGTTCACAACTAACCTGCCATTGTGCTACTTTTTTTTTTTTTTTTTTCCTACACACACCTCATGGCCATTTTCTAGTAAATGGAACTGTGTCAATCTACATCTACCTTTAAATTCCCCAAAACTGTGGCTCAGATAAGCAATACAGTTGAGCCGGTATTTGTTTTGACATCTGAGCATGAGAAGGAAGCTATTTGTGAAAGCTGCATTTCACACTGGGGTCTCCAATGCCCTATAAGAGTGATAAGGAGTACAGCAGAGGCTGGGAAACTATACACAACATTTTATGTACAAAATTGTCACCATAACGTAAAGCCCAAAGGGCTATGCACATCGTGTTATGATAGCCTCAGCTGGGTAAGTCACATCAGACATCTGAGTGAGTTACAACTTTTAGTAGAGTACAATGAGAGAGGCATAAACCATTAGCTTTAGTATACAGTAACCCAGATTGTTCAAAGCTTTAGAATCACCTGCTATTAATTGGAAGCCTCCACTTCTCCAAAATCAGAACATTAAAGGATGAAGATTTTGTATTGCTCTGCGAAGCATATAGTTTCTTAGTAAAAACTGAAAACAAATAATTCAGCCCACACTCTTCCTGACAGCCACAACAGTTGCCAAATTACAGTATCACTCCACGTAACGGCTCCCACATAGCAAAGGAATCTGCGCGGCGGATGACGCCACCCAGCACCACCTCAGGAACGCCAAACTGCCGTGGGCAGAGACTACGGCGGCTCCAGCACGACGAGGGAAACGCTGCCGGCCACCCCCGCCGCGGCCCGAGACCACATGCCGAACGAGGCTTGGTGGGAGCGTAAGCAGTTGCATCCCGAGCCGGGACAGGGGCACCAGCCCCGGGGGGGCTCCTTGGGCCTTGGCAACGTCTGTTACCGAACCGCGTGAGAGGCGGACACGGCGTGCGGGCGGGCGAGAGCTTCCCACCCCGGCAGGGCGGGTACCTTTCAGGCCCCCACGTGCGCAAGGGGAAGCCCCTCCGGCGCAGGTGAGGCCGAGAGCGCCCCGCCACTGGGCCAGGCCCAGCCGGGCAGGCTGCGAGGGTGAGGGGGCCAGGCCCCGGCCGCTGCTGACAGCTGAGAGCCGCGCCCTCCACCCGGCGGGCGGTACCTTGCAGTCGTTGCGCACGAACATGACGCCGTGGCCCGGGTAGATGGGCCCCGAGCAGAAGTAGCACTTCTCGATCCGCATCGCCGGGTCCCCGCCGCGCCGCTCCGCAGGCCCCGCCGGAAGGGCGCGCTCAGCTGACCGGAGGCGGCGGGGCGCCGCCCGGGAAAGCGGCTACGGCGCCCCCTGCCGGCCGCGGAGCGCCAAAGCGCCGCGGGAGCAGGCGCAGGCGCAGACGCTCCCCAGCCGGCCAGCCCGCCGCTGCGCCGGCTGGAGCCGCCTCCCCGCGCCCCTCACAGGCCTCGTGAAGCAGGAACTGCGCTTCGTTTGCAGCGTTTTACTGCACTCATTAAACAACGCAGCCCCTGCTAATCAGGAGCTTTAACAGCCCCGACGCAGGCACCTGGCTGGAAACAAGCAAGTGCTCGGTCTGGGTTTCCGGCTGAGCCAACCCGACAGGAGTTACCGGGGTTGACGGAGCGACAGCAGCCATAACGCGGGCAGTGACACCCGCGAACTGCTTCCTCAGCAGGCGCAGGCACAACCCGCCACAGAGCCGCCAGATCATTTCACACCATAGCGCTATCAAGCCAGCAGCGTACTGGGTGTTAGAAAACTCACTCTGCCGATGGGTATTTGGTGATGCAGCAGGAGAGCTGGCAGCCAGCCCAGCCCCAGGGCCCCAAACAGCTCACGTTGCACCAAGAGGTACAACACAACAGTGCCATCTCTCTTCACAAGCTACTCGCTGGAAAATGGCACTTCAATTGTATCAGGGGCGGTGGAAGCCTCTCCTCACACCCACAATGAACAGCCTTGCAACACATGAGTGGTAATGCTCCTCTGTCGCACACTACAGGCACCTGAGTGACCTACCCTGTGAAGAAAGCAGCCCGAAATAAAGCCCTGTAAATTGGATCACATAAAGCCTATCCAAAAAACAAAGAGCTCCTTTTCCTGAGCATGGCTGAAGAGACCAGACACAGCCACTGTTCTGATGCAGTCTCTGCCAGACTGAATGGGAAAGGGGAAAGACAGCTCTTGTTGGACCTAAACCCCTTTACAGCACAACATAGGACTGACCCGTCACCTCACCAAGACGAGCATGCTCCAGACCACATTCCCTCCCAAGGAAAGCAATTCTGGAAGAATGTGTCATTTTTTAATTTGGGGATTTTGGTTTGGTTTTAACTCTTGAGTAGTAGAGTAGCGTAAGCTTTTCAAATTGGTCTTCATTTCTTTGGCAGGCTTTAACTGTCATGAAATACAAGGAGGACCATAAGACTTATTATGTCTTAGCAAGATCTTTTAACAAAAATAAAACAGATCAGTCATGTATAAAATGTGGAAGAGATTATTGCTCCAAAAATCAGAAACTGGGCCACAAGGCCACCACATGAACAATGCTGAGACTATAGTTTGTGTGGAAGTTCTCATTGCTGTGCTTTCTTTGAAGCGATAAGAAAGCTCCATTTATTGGCTGATTGGAGCCACAATTTCTAAATCATTACACAAACAGGTTACTGGGGGGAAAAGGGTGAGAAGAGTATCTACAAAAGCATTAATATGCCAAAAAACACAAACACACTACATGCACTCACCGGATATACACATCAGCCGCATGCATGCTAACTGCAAACCATTGTATCAAGAGCGTGGTCCGTCCTTTGATTTCACCAGAGAGAAGCCTGTTGAAAGCTGAGAGATACCGTGCTCATGAAAGTATTAAAAAAACAGAAAACCAAAAACCAACAAACCAACCCATACACAGAAACGAAGTTGGGATGAACTATTAGACAATACTGCATCTTCAAAAGTAAGCCGAATTTTCTCTTTCCCAGATGACTCTCTACTTCACTGAAACATAACATTCATCTCTTAGTATGGAAATTAAATACAAATTAAAAGATTTGTGATCAGCTTGTGTTTGATCCCCTCTGGCTTCTCATTATAAATGCAAAATTTTTTTCTAAGTGTGAAAAATGAGTGAAGCTGAAATGGCTCAGTATTAACATAAGGATAGAGACAGTCACCCAAGGAAAGGAAAGGGAGTCAGACACAGATTTTTAAATCTTCAGTTGATTTAATCTAGAATTCAGGCAAATCACTTTCTGCTCCATTTCCATATTTGTAAGATCCAAGTCTTCTACAGAGGAATTAATTTTTAAAGCAAAAGTTGAAGTACTGTCTCAAACTGATGGCTCTGCACGCATTACTCTAAGGAACCTATTACTCCTTTTGTTCCCCCTCCTACAGAGTTACCTGTTTATTGTGAAAGGACCTAAATGCTAGGCCCTGTACCTTCCTAAATTGTTTGGAATTGGAGAGGGTCTCCTCTCTGTTCTTCAATCTTAGGATGCCATCCCAGCTCAGTCTGAAATCTTCCTTACCATGTAAGGCTTTACCACCACAATTCCTGCTTCTCCATTTGAAAGAAATTAACTGTCTGAGTATTTGGTGAAAAATACATGTGTTGAATTGCATGTGCCTTTAGGGCAGTTTTTGCTTTCTGGTTTCTAGAACAACAAAAAAGGCAGTCAGCTTGGGGCTATATTAAGAAAGATGGAAAGAAGAAAAAAAATTGTTTTAGCACAGTAGAGTCACTAACCTTATCAGCACAGAACTTGTCTCCCATCTTTTTGAAAACCAGACCTCAGCCACATCCTATTGCAGGAGACACAGGCTAGAGCATATGACTGGTGACTAGTACGCACCCCCAGCCCTAAGGAACAACAGCTCCAAACTGACTCAGAGACAGAGAGCAATATAGGACTGTACAGGATATTAGTCTCATGCTGCACGCCAGAGGGAAGGCTCTGTGGCTGTGACAGAAGATGGCAACCCAGCTGATAAGAGGCAATAGTAGAGATGCATACACAAAGCAATTTTATGAGGGAAGCTATGAAGACACCAAGTTTACAGCTAGAGGCAAAACGAAATAGTAAACAAGTTTGCTTAGGTCTAGGGCTGCTGTGCTTTGGCATATGCAATTGCAATCCTTCTTTTTCAGTTTGATTACTCTGAGTTTCTGCCCATATGACTTTTTTCCCCCACGGGCTGTATGTATTTCACTGAAGACAGCTTTTTCCTGGCAGAGTACTGTATTGTGAAGTCTTTGGTAGCTTCTACAATTTAAACACTGTAGATTACAGACTGTCACCAACGCCTCCAGCAGACAGATGGGATGTGAGAGCACAGTGATACTACAAGCATTTACAATTGGATTTTTTTCCCCCCTCCTTTTTTCATATCAAGGCGCTAATCTCCTCTTCAAGAAGAAGCCATTATGTTGTGGATTGGAAGTGCTTATTCCTGATCTAAAGATAGAAGGTTGCTGGAGCCAGAATCCAGATTAATTATCAAAAAAGAATATGTACTTCTACTCCATTAACAGTTATTCACAGACAGAATTAGGTATCCAGCTGAAAAACAGCCTCACTGGAAGAAGAGGTTTTGCAGCAAATTGAGTGGCTCATTTGTTTGATTTTTGACACAGATTACCACAGCAAGAATTGCTTCACCAAACATCTCAACTCAATACCTTAAACTTATAATAAAGCTCTGGTCTGCAAATATTTACATACTTGTACAAGYTTCATAATAGAAGTAAAAGAACTGTCATATACAGTTCATATAAACTGTCATATACAGTCATATGAAAGAACTGACAACTGTCAGGCATGTGCACTTGTAGGATCAGGTTCATAGAGCATATAATCATGTCAGTTGGAAGACACTTCTGGAGGTCATCTAGACCAAAGTCCTGCTCAAAGCAGGACAAATTACACCAGGTGGCTCAGAGCCACATGCAGTTGAGTTTTTAGTGTCTTCAAGGATGGAGATTCCATAACCTCCCTCAGCTCCTGTTCCAATTTCTGACTGCTTGTACGGTGACAATTTTTTCCTAATGTCTAATCAGAATTTTCTATACACCAGCTTTTCTCTGTTGCCTCTTTCCTATCCCTGTGCCCTCTGAGAAGGGCCTGGCTCCATCTTCTGTATACCCTCCCATTAGATAGTTCAAGACAGCAGAAAGGTCTCCCTTAGCTTACTCTTCGTAAAGCTAAGCAAACCCAGTTCTCTCTCCTCCTACCCCTTGTGCTCCAGCCCCCGATCTTGGTGGCATCTGCTGGACTCACTCCGGCATGTCAATGTCTTTCTTCTACTGCGGTGTTCAAAACAGGACACACAACTCCAGATGCGGTCTTATAATTACTGAATATAAGGGAACACTTACTTCCTCAACCTGCTGGCTTCATTTTACTAATGCAGCCCCAGATGCAGTTGGCTGCCTTTGCCACAAGGGCACACTTCTGGCTCCTGGTCAACCTGCTTTTGAACAGAATGCCCATCCCCTTTCCTGCAAAATGTTTTTTCAGCCAGTACTACTGCATGGGGTTATTCCAACCCAGATGGAATACCCAGTCACACTTGCTCTTGCTAAACTTCATGAGGTTTAGTTCAGCTCATTTCTCTTGCCTGTCAAGGAACCTCTGAATAGCAGCAGTGCCCTGCAGCATATCATAACCTACCTGGTAGTCTACGCTGCTCTAGATAGAAGCAGCTATTCTGAAAAATCAGGCTTCTTACCTTTGTAGAAGCAGTAGATTTTACAAAATGTATTGCTTGATTCCCTCTGCTCTGAACATGCTACATGCTCACATTAGCAGCTTTCTGAACGTCTTATGAATATATAAGTGTTGCCTCTATTTTCTTCTATGGGTTTGAGCTCCTTCTGGCATCACCCAGGATGCATCAGCCCCCAATCCGACTGGTCCAGTCAGTGCCAGAGGGTAACATCAAGAAGTACCTAGGCCACAGAAGAGAACTTAGACGCATTTGAACTAAAAAAACCGTAACACATAGGGATCGTGCAGAAGGACACAGACTGATACTGAACTGAGACAACAGGAAATGTTACCATTCAGTTCAACAAATGCTGGCAAGGTTCAGATGAGGAATGTTTAACCGTTTGATATTAGTAAGAAATCCTGGAACAAAGCATCATAATGGAAATCCTTTCCAAAACTTTATTCCATTACAGATCAACATTTTCATCTGACACTGGATGGAAACAACTKTTCTTGAAGTAACAGTTTCTCATCACATGAGAATTCTTCTTTGGTTGTTTTTTTTTTTTAAAAACAGTGCTAGACTAGTAAGAATAGTGTAATTCACTGTCAAGAAACATTTACCATGATTTCTCAGGAGAGCTAAAAAGGGAACAAAAGTTCTGTCACAGAATAATTCAAACAGATAAATCTTACAGCACATTTCAAAGGCTGACATCAAAGCAATTTTATGTAGACTGTCTTTATACAGTAAATAGTTACATATAATATGCATGACAAAAATATGAGTTTCAGTATTTAATATTTAATATCCAATCTAAACATAAGTATTCAAAAGGAAATATTTTTACACCATTTCAGTAGTCATTTAGCTCAGTAGTTGGTTGCAATAATCCTTACTGTTTTCAGGAACTGGATGGAGCTGTAATTACAAAAACTCCCATTAAAGTTAATGCATGACAAAATTCCACTGCAACCCTCTGAAAAGCAAAGAGTTACATTAAAAGAAATTCAGACACTGAAGTACATTGAAATGTATTGTGTCCTACAGTAGAGTTTGATACTCTGCTGGTCAAAAACATGATGGTAACTTCAAAAGGCACTCTGAGTTAAACTACAGTAACTCCGGTCCACAAGCATTTTAGAATCTTGGTATTGTATAGTAGAAAAAAACCCTACATTTATTCAATATAAATTGCTTTAATCTCTGTCCTAGCCCCAAAGCAGTCAAATTATATTGCACTTTTAAAATATTCTGTGTAGGCTGTGATAAAAATCTAGTATTTACATGTTGTGTTTGTTAAAGAACAATGCATTACTTTGTAAAGTATTTTAAGAACCAAGTTTTAACACTTATTCTTGCATTACTAATATAACCAGAGGCTACAGCAAATATTTTTTTTTTTTTTTTTTAGCTCCTATTCTAGAAACATTTTTGGTCCTTCAAAAAGATTTGCTATGCTGCAATTCATGTTCACAACTATTMTCAATGTTTTCCTGAAATTGCAGTAGTTAGATTATTTAAATAAATAAATATATAGTTTCTAAAGAAGTAATAGCTTTGGAGTTTTGTAAACAAACTGCTGTGGAAAGTCTGTAAAAAGACTCAATTTGGCATGTTATGACTTTAATTGGCAATACTTTAGAGTTATACAACCTCTGCCAGGGTAGAAAACAGTTTGGCAGGCACATCTTACAAATCAGTCTGGAAAAAAAAGACCCCAAAAATACTGATTGTTCCTTAGGTTGTATGAATAAATAAAAATGATCCAAGAGTAACAAGATCCACTGAAACCAAAATTGACATTTATGTGATCCATATGGGGAAAAAGAGAAAAGCAACTCTATTCTTTTTTAAATACAACCTAAAGGAAATGAACAAGCGATAAATGAATATATGATAACCAAGATATACAAGACACAAAGGTTCGCAGAATAAAATGATCATTATAAATTTATAGAAATACTGATCTAGACAGAACTGGTATTTTAGCTGCATCTCACCAGAAGACAATCATCATTAATTTTTCAATCCAAATTTGAAGAAACATTCCAAATCTGTGTTTGGTAAAACAAATTCAGTGCAAAGCAGTAGCTCTGATGAAATTTTGCTGACATCTAGGTTGCCCTACATTCCTGTTAAAACATGAGTAGTAACATAAACAAAACATAACAACAGATGTACAGTTATGCCATTTACATATAAATATATGTATATGCATGTTCTAGAAATTCAAATTATGTCAGGAGGACTCATAAGCTATGTTGGATATATTTTATATAGTACAGTTGTAGTTTACATGTTCAGTTTCATGACATACCCAAAGTGCTCTACATATGCACCCCTGTGCTTCTCTGTAGGTTTTTTTTCCTATATTGAATAGTTTTCTTTTGGTTTTCATCACTAAAAACTGATGGTTTGAGAGAGCAAGGAAAAGCTACTCACAGGCTTTTGTGGAAAACACAGGATTTGCTCTTTAAGATTGGTGTTGATTGATGAAATGATTAAATGTTTCTGTTCAAAATCAAGAACCATGTTGGTAAGCTTGCTGTTAGTCGAGACTAAGAGCTGTCACAATATCTAATCTAAATGCCTAGTCTGTGTAGTTAATGGAGTCTTCAAAGGGCAATTGAAAATCCTTCAATTCAGAAGCCTGCCCTTTCTCATTGCCCATACATAGAGATGTTTCTAAATTTGGTAATGAAAACTCCTCTCCTTCCCTTCCCTCCAAAGTAGAGAATTAGAGTAATATCCAGTGCTACACCAAATTAAACCTCTGACCCATCACTAATAAACTGCATACCTTGCAAGCAAAGGTCAGTGTTGTTTGAGAGGAAAACAACAAAAATTCGTATCAAGAATTAATATAGCTCATTAAATAACTACACAACGTGATTTGTCCATAAGTTAAACAGTTAAGCTGCAACTGTACTATACTTTAGCATATACATTAAACTTAATTGTAACTGAGTTAACAGCCACATTTGCCTTTTTCTTGCTCCTCATTCAGTTGTTCTGTAGAGCTGTGCCCATTGGAGCGCACTACCCCTTCTGGGATCCAGGATTTATCCACGCACCGTTCCATGCGCTTCATTATGAGGTCAAGCAGAGTTTCAATGGCTTTGCTTACGTTATTCCCATTAGCTGCACTGGTTTCAAAATACGGTATTCTGCAGAAGACAAAACCCACAAACTTACACCACACAGTTTATATTCATAGGAGCAAAACCAATACATGCCTACTGCCACATACTTAGAAATCACACAAACACTGTTACTGCTACTCCATAGCAGGAAGACACTAAGTGGTCAGTGGTCTGAAATGCAAAAGAAATTAATGAAATGGCTGACTCTGTAGGTAGGGCAGAAGGATAAGCTTTAATGTACATCATGGAATCCACAATTTACAGAGGCACTGGTCAGTATGAGTTCCCAAAGTTATGGTCCCGAGAGGTCTGTTTTTTTCAGCTCTGTTCCCCACAAGAGATGCAATTACTTTATATGGCCTTGTGTGCATAAGTGTTCTCCTTACTGATTTCTATCTACATCAGCTAAGATGTCATTGCAAGAGAGGGAATGCTAGTATGGACCTAACCCTGCAGGCAAGGCAGTAAAGACTGCTAAATGGTACTCTTACCACTACAAAAGGTGACTGTTTCTTCTATTGACACCTCAACTATAAACTCTCTTACATACCAAAAAAAAAAAACCAAAACAAAAACAAACCAACAAAAAACCAAAAAACCACTGCTCAGACCACCTATGTCCTTGTTAAAAAGAGGTTTCTGGGCACCTTGGTATTGAAAATACATTGCTAGTTTTCATTATCGTTGTGGGTCAGGATGTTTCAATAGCAGGTCTGTAGGCTCTTGACCTTCTGTGCTCAGTGCTCCCCACGGGGTGGTGCTAGAGTGGCTACATCAGTGGTGCTCCCCAGTAATAGCTGAAACAATCACTTCACTTGCAAGATTCCATGAGTGGTCAAAAATACTATATTACTGTCTCAGTGTGTATGTCTCCTGCAATCGTTTTCAAAATACATCACTTACCAGTACAAGGCCTTTCCACAGAAAGAGGATATTCACTATCTCTCATGCTTGTTACCAGAAGACTGTTTGCTGCAGCAGGATTTATCTTGCTTCCCCTCAGCACATTTGGGAAACTAGCAGCTATCCTGTCTCATTTCTACAGGGCAGAGAACTTTGTAACTGCCTACAGATCAGGACGTGATCTACAACTTTGACTTTTAGCTCCCTATTCCTAAATTAAGTTGGCATTTTCAGCCACAAAGATAAACATTTCATAAATTATTTCCAGAAGGTGAAGTCTCATGCAAAGAGATCTCTTTCAAATCTTTAAGAAATGCCTACATGCCATCTGCTGCTGTTTAGAAGTTTTTGCTCCTTCACAAGCAGCTGGTTAAAGTACCAAATGCACCTGCTGTTGTGTGACATGAACTTCAACCAAGCATTTTCACAGAAGGAAAAAGAAAGAAGGTAATATTGCACTAAACCCATTTGTCCCTAAGAGACAGTTTGCTTCTGATTTGCCTCCAATGACTCTTCAAGGTCAAGGAAAGCTAATTTGTGACTATGTGATAGGAAACACAACAGGACTAGACCTGCAGAACAAGGCAGTTAGCACTAAGGACCTAGTGTTCACACTATGCATGTTTTGTGGGCTTTACTTTGGACCAGCTCTAAGCTAGTCCCCCACACTGAATGCAGATTACTGGTCAGAGCATATCATCTAGTTTAGTTTTCAATTGAGAAGGAATCCAGTTCACATGCTAGAAAGCTGCTCCACTGTGAATCAAACCACAATAAATGGATCAGAAGATTTGCTTCAAAAGTGCACTTCTGATCCATACTGAAATGCAAAAGTAATCCAGAGATGAGACCCATGGAAGAGTTAAGGGAGTACAGGAGTACTATGGGATTAATTAGTATCCGTTAGGAACAAAGATTTCACATTGTTCCTTTAGGGACACATGACCTATGCCTGTAGGGAAGGGGAAGGGCAAGGCTACCCTGTCTTCCTGCTGGTCTGGCTTGGTTTTCAGACTCTCTGGGAGTCTCTGAGCGTGCAGATGCCTGCAAGAAAACACTGCTGACTCCTTTGAGGCTACGTCACTAAGAATTCACCTAAGGTACAGTCCTAACAAAATTGCTTGAACAGTTGAGGGAAGATTGAATGGGGAGGGGGCAGAGAACAGGGGAACCGTGGTCTGGACCAGAACTGCTCTTCTGTGGGAACCCAGCACTCTGTAAGAGACTGTCCAAACGCCGGTAAATGGGTCCCAAGGCTCTCAAAGAAACTGAGCCCACATGTTTCCATGGCCATGCCAGAGAAAACAGCTACCCTACAACAAACTTTTGTAAAACAACTCAGCTTGTAAATTAGGATATCGTTGCTTGGTATTATTTTTGTTTTCCCTAAAATCTGATGTGACACTCATCACCTCACCAAATGCTCTTTCGGATTTCACTTTGCAAGAGACCTGGGTTTTCTGTGCCCCATAGAAAGCCTCAGCACAGGCAAGAGCAAAGAATGAGATCCCATCATTCACCTGCCTCTCCAGCTAAATTCTATCTCTTTTCTGGAAAGTTTGTAAAAATTTGCTTTGTTTATTGCCAAGGAAAGAAGAAGATTAACCAATCTCCAGTGCAAGATTATTGCAATACTAAGTATGAGTTTTTAGGCAATGCAGAAAACATTAATCTTTGACAGAAAAAAAAGATACCATACCAGCCAGTTAAGCATTCTAAAATGCTTATTCTCACAATAACCTTTCAGTATACAGAAAAGGCAATACAGAAAACATTTCATTCTGCTTTAAACACAGCAATAACTGGAAGGAAGTTACTTACCCATATTTTTCTGCAAGTTCCTTCGCCTCTTCTTCTTTCACCATTCTTTGGTCTTCCAGATCACTCTTGTTTCCACATAATACAATGTCAGGGTTTTCACAATATGCATGCATTTGTAGCTGACCTAACAGCAACAATGTGAATAGGGGTCACAACTTACTGTCACACATAAAGCTCACTAAAACACTAGCACATTTCAGGGGACACAAAGTCCTTCAGGAAAACAACTCTTTGAAAGACAGAAAACAAGTATGTTCTGTGTTATCTCACAGGACTTCTGCTATTGCCCTGAGGAGCCAGAGAACAGGTGGACATCCATTATCACGTACCCAGTGAAAAAGCCAGGGAACAAGCCAGGGGAGCAGAAGCCTGACAAAGTTAGCACAGAAGCTGTGTATTTGTAGCTTAAGGAGTTATGCTTGCCAAGCATCTTCAGTGAGCTGCCAGGAAAGGATATACTTCCCTCTCCTGATGGATGATGGAGTTTGGGAACTCCTTCACCTAGATACACCAGCCTAGTAACATTTGCCTTCCATTAAGTTTTGCTGGCAAAGCTTCAGGTGAGTTAAAATAGAGTTTTGCATAGGCTTTCCACACACTTAAATTACTGAATATCACCAGAGTCAGGGATATGATGTTCTTTCAGCTTGCTTTTATATAGGTTAAGATTCAAGTTCAGTAGGCAAAGCTGAATTTCAGGTAAGCGCTAGAAGCCACCACTGGCAGCTATTACAGTTATGAATGCAACATTTACTTTCTTTTACTGAGAAAGCTATAAAAACCAGTATTTTCAGTTCTATTTCTCAGTGAGACTCCATATTTACCAACATAGCCCCCTCCCCACCCGTGCAAAGAAAGAAAGAAAAAAGAAAGAATAAAGAAATGCCATACTTATCCAGTTCCTGACATTCAGAAAGCTTTGCTCATTTGTCAGATCAAAGAGTAGAAGAAATCCCATGGCATCTCTGAAGAAAGCTGTTGTCAAGCTACGAAACCTAGACCAGCGAAGTGAAATTAGTTGGCTCATCTGACAAGTTACTTTGAAAATATAATTGCATACAGTCATAAAACTGAGGTAACTTAGGACTGAATTAACTAGAATGAAATATTCATCATAATTGTTTTGCTGATGTAGGGACTGGATAACAAGAATTGCTAACATTACTGTGGCCTAATCAAGGCCTAAGGAAGTCAAGGAGACATTTCACTCAAGCATGAGAGCTTTAGATAGTGTCTTCTACTATAAAGCATGACTTGATAAAGATTCAGAAATTAAAATAAGAATGAAATTCAAACTTCGAACAGGAATTTGTCCCCTATACACATCAGTTCTTGATTTTAAGACTATCAACCACTAGGATGCTAGTCTTTTGATAAACAAATAGAAAAGAATCCTTTGAGGTGATTTCACCTGTCTGACTTTCTCAAGAACTCAACATATTTACAGAAATTTAAGGAAAACTGAAAAAAGAAAAGCTTTAAAAACATCCATATGCATTGGCCATGAAAAAATAAACTGAAAGTTTCCAAAAGACAAAAAGCAACAATTACAGTTTTAATGTTCTACAGTTGTAAATTACAATTGTAATTTAATGGGTATTCATAGGAAACTTTCCATCACTGTTAAAATTAAAGTAAGCGCACTTTCCCATCTTGAGTCATACAATTAAAATATAACAATCAATAAAGAGAATTCATGTACTCAGTTCCATTTGCATCTAGCTTGATGACAACTGCCTTACTTGCTAGGTGGGGGGGCGGAACATACCTTTCCTGCCCTGCAGTATCCCAGAGCTGAAGATGTATCCTCTGTCCTCTGCCACCAACGCCATCTGGCCCATTGGGTCTATACACCTGTAAAAGGTAAATTTACCTTACTGAGTTACTTTACTTACTAAGTGTTAGCAGTCCAGCCTCTCTAGAACACAAAATAACTGACATTTAAAGTCATTAAATGCAGCAAAATTAGCATTGCAGATGCAAAGATCCCAACTACAACTCAATCCCTCTGCTTTATAAGACAAAAGTAATATGGGTTGCATTTTAATTTTGCATCCAATTGACTATTTAAAAATAAGGGTAAAAGTGAAACTGGAAAAACAGTATCCAATAGACTATGGACTCCAAAAGATATTTAGAGCGGCCAATAAGTTTCATTAAGCAAGCTTAATTTTAGTATTTTGATTTTCTATTTTTTGCTATTATCTTGTATCATGTTCAAATTAAAATGTAATTATAAGAAAAAAACAATTGGATCATGCAATCTGGCAATAAATTTGTACCACTAAGAGAACCTCATTAGCAAACAGAATATACTCATAAAGACATCTCTTCTTAGCTGCCAAAAGATTGCTGAAAAAGAGCTGAGGGTAGATCTTATCATATCACAGCTTAAAAAGCAGAAATTGGATGATAATAATAAAAGCTGAAGAGTTTACTCAGCATGAAAATATAAAGAAGGGCATCTGTTAGCTTTGGAAGGATCAGATAAAAATAGATTCATTTCTTGTTTAGAACACTTCATGTTAGGTTGTCGTCTTTACCTTCAACTGTCATTGTACCTAAGATTACCAGAGTTACAAACATTATTTCTAGAGACACATGAACTTGCTGAATTTCTGGATTATATGATTCAGGTTGTAAAACCTAAATCTTATCCTGAATTACCAACTATGCTGAGCAAGTAAACCCACTATGTTTACTATCCCACAAAAGGAATACTAACTTACTCAAGAGACCAGTTTTGCATTTCACCAAGATATTTACTCCTTCCACTACTGTGGTGCATGTCATGAATCGAAAGCCAGTCTGCACAGTGCCCATTACACCATCCAGATTTCTGGACACTTGGGAAATCATCAGACTACACTGAAAGGCATTTAATACTTCTACGTAAGAATGAAAAAAACTTGTGCCAACTCAGTTTCTCAGTGCAGTAAGGACTAGCATCCAGTTGGTTATCATAATGCAGCGCTCAGCTTCATGTCAAAAGTTTGTTTACCTAGTTTAATAACAATTCAGGGGTTACTACCTTATTTTTCACAATTCTCTAGAAGTAGTAACTGCTTGGGAAGCCAGATCAGCTCCATGTATCGTGCTATCCCATTTCATTCACATGTTTTAAAACGGTTTTAAAATCAACATTGCAGTCTTTGTTCACTAGCCATTTCAGTTCACAAACAGCAGAAACATTTTTACTACAGCCCAATCCTTCCTCGTGAAGGAAGTTCAACAATAAAAGTGCTACTCCAGGTACTATGTGCACAACTCACGGAGTAGATACACTCATCAACACTTGCCGAGCAGTAAGAAGTGGTTGCTTAGAATCAGTTGTTCTTTCTTTAACTTTGGGGGAAATGAGGGGGGACAACACACAACGACGACAAAAATAACCAGGTAAAATGAGATCATTTTCTTGTCACAAGGTTAAGTACACAGTAGCTATTGACTGCATGCCAACACATAAGGATCGGTAGGTTAGATTTTTAAAAAATAGATTCTAGCCATCACCAAGACAGATACCATTTGAAAGTAGCACACGGTTTGTGAAAACTCACCACTCTCTTTTCCCGAAAGTCAATGCCCACCGTTGTGATAAATTTGGAATTAAATTTGCCATCTGTATATTGGTAAAGAAGGCTGGTCTTTCCTACTCCAGAATCACCGAGTGCTAGAAATTTTATGAGGTAATCATAGTCCCCATCAGACATAGTGAGAATTCAGGAGACACCTTAAAAAGCAAAGCAAAAAGGATCAGTTAGTAAACAACTCTGCCAAGGCTTCTTTTGACCAATGTTTAAAATACAAATCATTATTTGAACTACAAAGCAGTGGGACCAGTTCTGTACTCTTTTACATTGGTTTCACCTTACACTCTCAATTATGCCAATTATCAATATCAAATTCAGCTGTGACTGAAAAAAATGCATAGTTAATTTTATCATATTCGTCTTACTACAAAGAGAAGGCAACAGAGTTTTAACTTCTTCAGGAAAGACTGAAAAATCAAGGTCAAAGTATTCAAGATATCTGGAACATGAACTGCAAAACTGTTTTTAATCTGAGTGGAAGCTGGCAAAAGCTACTTAAACGTACCAGCAACACAATTCTGACCTCACATTCACTGTGACATTATTAACATACGCAAAAAAAATTTTTTCTCCAGACTGCCCACTACATTTAAATAAAAATGACAATCATTTTCTATTAATAGCTATTTTTCAGTCTTGAAAAAGTTTTTTCATACCAGGAGTAAAAATAACCAAGCAACATTTTTTTGTTGTTGTTGGTTTTGTTGGTGTTTTTTCTGTTTTAAGGACGAATTTTCAAAGTTTTTAAAGTTTTTATCATTATGCTAGTTAATCATTTAAACCAAATCTTGTTTCTGAATTGCTATTAAACAACACACACATTTTCCTGTGGCCCATATGCATTTAAGAAATTTCTCTCTATCCTTTTTGTGCCTTTGAAAAAATAACCATATTAGATATAATCTGATCAAAGTGCAGTAACAGCTAGAATGTATAACAAAAATCACTGGCAAGTTTCATATATACTATAAAGAATGATGTAAGTGCACTAGTACTTTCCTGTTGAGTAGCTACTGAGCCTCTCTTCCCCCAAAACAAACAGTAGAGAGCTGCCTTATGTTGTTTTCAAAGAAATGAACATCAAAAGATAAGCCTAAAATAACCATTCTAAAAGCAACATAAAACTGGCATTAAATTGCCTCTTATGAAGGAGGGAAATCAATACCAAAATACAAAAAATAAGATAGATGATGAAATAAAATACAAAAAAAGTAAAATCTGCTGTTTCAACTGTAAATAATTATTTTTTGAACTATTTGTAGCTTGAACTAGATAAAATTATTCATTTCAAGTCAAACACTGCAGTAGTTTGCATCAATGGCAAAACACGGATTCATTTCTTGAATAGCAACTCACAGCTTGAGGTTTGGAACAAACTCCGTATCTCAAGTACGTGGGTGTCAAACCATTAAGCTAAAACCATAACTATCTTTCAAGCTTCAACTTTATGTTAGTACTGCTCTTGGTTACAAGACAGAACTGTGATTAGTCAACTTAGCCATGACTGGACTTACCGCGATCAAACGCAGTAAGTTTTTACTCACCCAGATTTACTTTACCCAGATTTACACCCAGATACTCTCCAACTGAAGAGTCAGTGGAAAGCATCTGACACTTTTTTGCCATTTCCAGTTTTGAAGTCTCCCTTTCCCCAGCCAAGGCATATTTTACATTATGCCCTCCATGACAGTAAAACCTTGCAGAAAAGAGGTTTTAGGTGACAGAGTTCACACTCACTACCACACCACAGCCAGCTAATTCACTTTCCACTGTTGTGTTTTAATACAAAGTTTTGCAACAGAGTAGAAGATTGAAACAAAAAACCCCACTGTAATAGTTATCAGTGAGCTTTTTACGTAAATACACCACAACTGCAGGCCTGAAGGAGTGGTATGTTCAAATGAGCAAGTGGAACAGACAGCCACACACTGACATAAGAACATTTTTAGAAGAAATTAAAAGCCCTGATCCATTAGACACACTCCCACATATCAGGAAAAGGGGGTTTTGGGGTTTTGTTTCATTTTTTAAATCCTCCCCCCTGTTGGGGGGGGGGGGAGTAAAATTGCCTACCTTGTAGCTCTACAAAGGGTCTTTTCATTGAAATGCACTAGAAGAAAGGGAGAAAGTATTTTAAAAAGCAAATGAGGTTTTTACTGAAGACTGGATTTGATTTAGACTTCCATCTCTTATATGGTGTTTCTTTTGCCCTCAGATGTTCTCCAAGGGCAAAGGGCTATGTAAGCTCCCCCTCTACTCAAGTACATGTTCTTTCAGCTTCAATACCCCTAAATTAATTGTTGCTTAAAAAGGCTTAAATGCAAATCTTAGGGACAGTATATGATACAGAGACAAGCTAGCTTCATGTCTTTTACTATGCTATCCCACTTGTACAGAAGTATTTGCCTTGTCTTGTTTGTATTTTGTTAGCTAGCTATAGGTATATAGAACATACTTTTAATAAAAAGATACAAATGGTAGTGCCATCTAATCACTGCTAATTTATGTTGTAAGAAAGCTAATTTATCTTGCGCCCTGTGCAAGACATTATGGAAGAAGAAAGGGAGCAACAGCTCTTACTTARAGCTGTAAGAAACTGTTAACGGTTCGGCTGCACCCTTCCACTAGATAGAGCTGGGTGAAAGCTCTGGTTAGAACAAAAAGGTCAAGGTTAGACCTTGGGGAAGTAAAACCTAAAGGTATTCCTAGTGTCATATCTGATTTGTAGAGCATCTGTTTGGACAAACACGCCACACCATTCAGACCACTTAAACCTCAATTCTCCATATGGCTGGTAACAAATACAATTTGCAAATGACTGATAGAGGACTTGGAGCCCTTCGCAGGAAGGGTATAAAAATGCCTTCTGAAGGATTTGCTTGAGAAGGAAATTTTCTCCTTAGGCTTTTGAAATGCACACACCTTTCACTGCACCCCATAATGTCAATCTATTATTCAGATATCTCCAGGGAGTGGTTCTTGTGAAACCCTGCACAGTTAACCTATCCTTGCACACATGCAAAGAGCTATTTTCATAGCAGTTTCAAGCCTTGTCCTCCTCCCTGCACAAATATTTAAAAAGTGATCTCCACCCTGTACTTCCGAGACCCGCATTCTTAGGGCCCAGACACATCCAGCTCCGCACAACAGAAATAAGAATATATTCACAGCAAAGTATATTCATAGCAAAAACTGCTGTGGAGTTTTAAAAGTCATGGCCCTGTTACTGTAAACCCATCACATTTTTTCCTTCCAATTTTGCTTTTTTTAAAATTAGGCTTTATAGCTTCACACCTTCCAGTCTTTCCTTCCACATTTCTATACCTCGTATATCAGGAGAGTGGGAGGTAGAATCAGAAAAAATTGATGATGCCGTTAGAATTCATCAGGTCACCAAAAGAAAAAAAACTGAATTTATTTTAGAATGATCATTCCCAAATCTTGCTTCTAAGAGTAAGAACTCCTTGGCTGAAAAAATTCACTGATGGACACAGTTTTAGGCTCCACATCAAGCCCTCCAGGGTTTTTGTCTTTTGTAAACCCCTCCTTGAATCCCATTCAGCTCTGGCTTTGCACTTCGCCTAGCATGCAGATGGACAGGGGCTATGAACAAGTGCTGCGAAAACTCCACTGGCCTTTTCCATTGCTGACAGGACCCCCACAGCCATCACTTAAGCTGTGCCTGGCTGCCACTCTGAAGCCTCCACATACACACACATCCAGATCGTGGCATGCCAAGAAGGGATACTCTGCAAAGCAAGTGTTGCTTTTGTTCAGTCGATTTCCTAGTCCAAGGTACTTTCATGTTAACAGGCATCAAGGTTAACAGGCTCTTATTTTGGCCTCCAGGACACAAATATCACAACCCTATTGTGTGATAAAACATTCAACACTATGGCAGTGTTGTTCCTGAATAAATTAAGGAAATTGGCTTGGCATGCAGGACTTCMCTTGTGCAGTATGGGGACAGGGAATATGCTTTCTGAACAAACTGGCCTTGCACAAAACATGCAACTCCTGTGCTGCTACAGAGCTGATGGAGGGGAGAAGGAAGAAGGAAGAAGGCACAAAGAGATGAATAAATGACAACACAAGCCAAAAAAAAAAAAAGCATTGAGCTGCAAATAAAAATGTGTACACACACACACAGTGTAACCTTCAGGAAATCTAAACATGCTCTTCATCAGACAGCCCTCAAGCACATCAATTTAAAGTAAAGTATACCACTTACCCCAAACTCTGCTAAAGGAATAGTTAGGGCACACTGGAGATAGTACTTCCAGTAGGAGTATTTTTCTAGCACCACCTCTTTAGCACGCAGCCAAGAGGCTTACGTGTCACCCGTGTGCATTCATGTTGATGGGTGCTCAAAGATAAAGAGGTGTGCCTCATGTCTCCATGTCTAAGGAGGGTGTTGCCTGACAGCATGGCTGGGAAGCAATTACACAGTTCACATGTCCCATTTATTCCTAGAGGCAAACAGCATTTCAGAAGAGATTTGTGCATGACCTACCTAGGAGCAGATGTAAAGTACCTGCTAAATCACCCACACACCTTAATACAATTACATTGTTCCTAACAAGTGTTTTCATATAAAAATGTATTAACAATGGAGTATATGGATCACAGCTGTTCAGTTCCATTCATAGCTTTACATCCTTCTCTCTCAGGTGCGAAGAGGATACAGCAGTCTCTAATGCAAACTGCTGTTTTCTTTCTTTCTCTCTTGTACAGACTGGAGGACACCACGCTGCCCCATGCGTACCATGGTGAAAGCCATCTTTACCGAAGAAGAGAAAAATTATTCTTCGGCAAAGGCTGGAACATAAGGTATTACGCCTGACATGACTTCAGACCACACCTGCACCACCACCCCATTTCGCAGAGAAGCAATACATATTTAACAGAGGAAGCTTTTTGGGGTTAGGGGGGTCCTCCCCACACTACACCACCTAGCCAGCCCTCCCAAGAGCAAAAAAGCCACTATTCTGTATGAAACTACTCAAATAAAACCATTTGTTTGATTCAACCCACTCTTCCCCCTCATACYAAGTGAAATGATTCTCTCTACACAAACTCAGACATCACCCCAGCATCCCAGATCTGCAGTGCAGTCAGCCATAAAGCCAGTGACTAACACGGTAAGATATACCACACAACTATAAAGAGACAAACTAATTCGAATTTGCCAAAACACAGATATTAGACCAATAATTAATTCATATTTTAAGATACCACAGGATTTCATCACATTATCCTTTTGGGGATGGACAGCAGACGCTCAAGAGTTACAGTGAACTTTTAACAGTGTCCACCTTCTGCAAGTGTCACTCAGCTTTCAGGTAGATCTTACAGACAAAGACGAGTTGTGCCTTGGCCTTGGCTTCTTTGCTCAGAAGAATCAGACCCCACTGGAATAGTGGGACATTCACTAGGCTGTGTCCTGGAGGTAGGAGCCAAACTGCAGTGAAGTCTGCATATTCCCCCTGCAACGGAGATCCAGCCCTCAATGGATGGAGGGAATGCAACGAAGCGTTACATCCCTTGGCATCTATCACAGCAAGAGCAGTGTGCAACAGGCAAAAAAGTTGGAGTCTGCTTAAGAAGGTTCCACTGTATTCATATATAATCGAGCCACATTTGTAAATATACTGTGAAAAAGTCAATGCTAGTTAGAGTTGAAAAATGCTTTGCAAATGAAGGTTTCCCCAAATATGGCTTTATTCTTAAAAAGCAGTTGAGACTGCATGCTTATGATTTAAGAGTTGACATGGGCACTGGGGGAAGAGGAGCCCAAATCCCACACAGACAGAAAAGGAAAATACTGCAGGTCTCTCGATGGACAATGTGTAAATACAAGTACAAGGTAATAATGCATTTGTACAGGTTTGATCATTCTGCAAGTACAAGCAAATTCATACTAAAAAAGCTTCTCACCAGGGCACTACACAGACTTAAACAACTTAAATAGCTGTTTTATACGTCACCTGATCTGTTACAGCAGAAGCACTGAGAAAGTGATCTGCACCTCAAAGGAATACGTTCACTAATCCTCTCATACAAGGACTCCCATCACACTACAGCAAAGCAATAACCACATTCTTCCCTAGCATGGATGAAGCATAGCAAACGGCCTCACCCTGCTCTAAGGCTTCAGTAGCACCTTAATGCTTGCAAAACTGGTCACCATCAGACACTTGCTAGCTGTGTCGAAACAAGGGACAGAGAGTTAAACAATGTTCCTACTTAGTCAACACTTCATTAGAAGTGCCTTTGGCTAAAAGCTGCCAGATATGTACAAATGTAATATAAACAAATTATGACAACTATGCTGGGGGAAGAGAGTTAATAAATAAGCACTTTACCGAAATATTCTGAGCCGCACTATTTTTTTCTTAGGAAAACATATGACCTGGCTTGCTTTAATTTTGGCCAAAATGACACTTTCTGCGACTTCTGGGACTTTTCTGTAACGTAAATAACAAGAAGGAAAATACCCCTTCCTCTCACAAATGAGACAAGAGATTCAGTTGTTCTGAGCATTTATCTTTTGGTTACTCTCAATTGCTTTACTTGACATTTCACTATTATGACCTTTTTAGTTTCAACTATAGAGGAATTCTAAGGAATTGTAGGATCAACGTCTAAGGATTGTCTCTTTCTTGGAAGGATCTAAGTCATTTTAAGGGTGCTCAGGATACATATAGGAGTCTGCAAAAATACATGCGAACAAATAGGCTGTGAGGCTTTAGCTTCCAAATGCTGATGTAACTTCTATCTCAGCTGAAGATGCTCTAGGACACTTTGTCAGCTGTCAGCATTGCTAGAACTGCAGAATTTTGCAGAGCAAGAAGAACTGACAGGCACACAAAGCACTCTGCGAATGCGTTATAATGGGAGATGCCAGGCATAAAATCATGATCCTATCCAGAAAGGGGGCACAAAAGGGGTAAGTGAAGCAACAGGTCTGCAGATGCGGCGAGAACCTTGCACAACAGGCCGTGCAAGGAAACAGCAGATTCTGGATTTCGTTTCCAGACAGCCAGGGGAAACTGGGAATGGAGAAGCCAGGAAAGGAAACAACAGTTAGTTTTGCAACTACATCTGCATTTCAGCATTACCAAACCAACGAAAAGGAGGCTGAATTTCAAAGAATGGCTTAGTTACATAAAGGAATGAAAGGCAGCATGGAACTGGAAAAAAATGGAAAATAAAAACAGGAATGTTGCAGATGATACTCCAACATCACCCACACGGAAGGATCTCTGTACAGTTTCAACTTCTCTGCAAAAAGCACAGCACCATCTCGTTTCCCTCATCAGTTTCTAACATTTTCATGCTTCGTGGTAAGAAAATACTGTAGATAAATAAAGATTTGCAACGGTGTCTGATGAAAACAGTTGAACTCCCTGAGAGGACCCGTCCCCCTCCTGGGAACGAGAGTTTTTGCCTCCCAAGTTACCTCTTTGAACTCTCATCAGAAGTTGCTTTCAAGTTGTAGCAGTGAAGCAAACGTCTGTACCACGTGAATAAACTCCAGAGTAGACTGGGAAAAATAAAGCAAAGAATTTTTTTTTTTTTTTTTTATAAAAACCGCTCCATACTACTTACTCCTTCCTCAACTATTCAACTGTTCCTCTAATAAATACATTAAGCGATAATGCCTTACAAGTTAACATGCCATACTTTTTCACTAACTTATAAACTGGAAATTCAGAGCAATGCCCAGCATCCTTCCTTGATGTGACAATTCTGACCACTTTGGGACCCGGCTCATAGCTTACCCAAGCCTAATCTTAACATTTGTAACACATCACTACACTGTACCTGCTCTTGACAGTATCAAGGAATTATGAATGACAGTCTTACATAGATTTACACAGTTTCCAACTCTTTCAGTCAACACAGGAGCCACCAGGATTTCACCCACAAAGCTGGTCGTATTCACAGAAGGAGGGAAATATCCAGAAGTTTGCCCACCCACCCATTCAGCAACACTTCCAACTCCAGAAGGGCAAGGAAAAAAGAGTACACTTCTATTTCTGTCCTCAGAAATAGCCACTGAAAGATAAAGGAGAAGATAGTAAGAATCACACAGGATCATAAGAATTGAGCATTTCTTTAATGAGTGGTTGGGTTTTCCTGGAGATAACAAAAATCTCCAGCAGACACCTAGCATAAGCAGACACATGAAAAAGCAGAATAAAAGGAATTAAGAAGAGGTAAAAAACCTGAAAACTGAAAAAGGAAGCAATTTCATATGTGCAGTTAGAATACGAATGAAGTGACATCTCAGGGAAAACACGTGCATGTATTCATGCTAAAGAAAATACTACATTTTATGCTCTGCCTGTGTGGGCAATTCAGTAGGCTGCAATACACATTAGTCAAGCCAGGTTCTTTGTTTAAGCCTGTTAAAGCACATACTGTAAACAGCCAGAGGGAAATATTTGCAGCCTCTTTAAAAATATATATATATATATATATACACACACACACACACACACACACACTTTTCTCCTCCAGGGCAGGAAAGTTCTCAGCTGCCTTCCACCTTGTTTTGTAGGACAGATATGTGGAATACAGATAATGCTTCTCCAAAAGGTCACACTGCCAAGCTCATGAAGGATGCAAGATACATGCTGCATTAGAGGGAAATAATCTGGCAAAAATAAATTATCATGATTAGGTCAATTAAAAGTCTATGGAGAAGGTCAGGCAACAGACAACCTGAAGATACCTCCTAGTCACTGTTAGATAAAAGTGAAACCCACACAAATATGATACAAACGGGACTATAAAATAAAACTGCATCATTCATCTAACATGATGTGGGCAAGCATACAAAGGGGTGAAGCAGGAAAGAATTTCAGTGCAGAATTTAATCCACCTTTTCATCCTTTCCTATTGGGAAATACCTGCTTCTCTTGTTTTTCATAGGAGGTAAACTCTGTTCCTTGCTAACTCTGGTTTTTGACTGGAAGATGCAACAAAAGTTACTCTTTTTTGCAGCTGCTACCATTCTTTAGCATTATTGCTTTTCTATAATATTGTGATCTGTCCTTATTTTTGGTGCAAGTTATTTGATTTAGTTCAACAATAAATAACAGGGGGACACAGTATATAGCATTTCCCACATTTTGTTCTGGCTGTTTATTCCTCAGGAAGTTAAAAGTTTTCCAATTACTTAGATGACACTGAAATATCCGAAGATTTTTAAGTCCATCAGAAGTTAGTCTGTCTACACCTGCCAAATGAAAACAGTTAAACCACAAGGCATGGTAGCCTTTTGGAGCAGGACTGATGTGTCAGATCACACTTCCAGCCACCAGTGAAAACATCTTGTTCCTCAGAAAACTTACTGGTTATCAAAGTTATTGACTGAAAAACTAATCAATGTCCACTTCTAATGAGCTGGAAAATCTCTATTATCTATGAATATCGGGCATGACATTAGGAATTATAAGAAGTTATTTGTGGAAATTCTTAATCAGAAGGGTTTCTTAAGTCGATCTAGCAAAAAGGGCAAAATAAATTTATATTTATCTGTGGGAAAACAAGGGAAACTGTCAGTTGAGAAAAACCCTGTCTAGTAACTAGAAAAGGTTATTCCTTCTACTCCTTAATCTCAAACCCAATGTGATTGTCTTGAAATAAAAGGGACAGTCAGAGGTGCTAAGCAGGGAAGTGGTGCACATGGACAGAGATGGAAGGATGTATCTAGATTGATAAAACTGAGGCTCACAGCTAGCATTCACCTCTCCCAAACTTTTAAAAATCATAAAATCTTGACAGAAGCATCCTTGCAGGTGCCAAGCTCACTGGGTCTGCTCCAGATCATGCTGGCAACCACTGCAATGTGGAGAAGGTCGAGCACTGCAGGCTGGCAGCATGACACTTCAAATAAATGGAGAGATGGGTCAGTTGTGAATAATCTGTTCTTAAGAGGTCTAAAAAAGAGACTTGAGCCTTTGATTTCAGAGTCTGTAATAGCTACAGTCTGAGAGAGAGATTTTCAGCCAGTAGTGGGCAGGAWTTTTTAGTAAACATGTCTGGAAATAGTAAGCATATGTGATGCTTCCATGTTTCATAAATGCTATGAAAAGTTAGAATTAACTTGCTGAGAATACTCTGGGCATAATTTAACTTGTCCATTACATAATAAAACACCACTTCTGCCTGAAATAGAGCCAGGCAGTATTCAATAGGCCATGACCTGTTCTCTTCAAGAAATTACTAACATGTGACAGCAAAGCAGAAATCTTGATCCGTGACAGCAAGACAGTCATTTTGGAGCATGCTTGTGGCTCAAAAGTATCACTCTGAAACTCTTCTAACAAAGCAAAGCTAAAACTACAGGGTTGGTTTTTTGTTTTTGTTTTTCCCACAAAAATCGAAAAATAAGCCCATACTTTCAACAAGTCCCTGAATCTTCCACTTGAACAGTTCCAGAACTGCAGCATGTATTAACACTGTCCAAGCTTTCTATTGAGGCTCTGCAGTCTGCCAAAATATTCAGACAGTGCTTTGGCAAAACGTTTGCTTCAATTCGTATCCTAGCACGGCTTCTTTTCTAGAGCCTCAGGGAAGGGATAATTCAAAAGAAGCACCGATTAAGCTGGCTGAACTGCACAACACAAAGCTTCCATTCAAAAAGCCTGCTGTTTTTCAACCTGAGTTGCCAACACTATTTATCTTGCTACTCTGATCAGAATCCCGTATTACAGCATGAATGATAATTAAATCTTGATACACAGCAAAGACTGCTCAGATAAATGGCACAGCAAACTAGAATTTCTTACACTAATTCTTGTCACGGAGGTATGCATGAGCCCTGCAAGGAAAGCAAAAAGAGTCACAAGTCTAATGCCACAGTTTGCCCATAGTATTCATTTTAGTTATTCCCAGATTGAGGGAGGGCCCCCAGATGGCTGCAGAGTAACCCCCCTGGCTGAAACCTGGCAGCTGTTGCCAGCTTTTCATGCTGTAGATGCCCTCCTGCAGAAGTCTTTCTTAACATTTCATGCAGACACAGAGTGTCCTCAAGTTTCACTTTAACTGACCTACAATAACAGGCAATTTCCTACCTGTCCCCCCAGAAGTCTTCAATTAAAATTATTATTCAGAATGTTTCTGCTATAGCTAAGAAATGGCTTAGCAGCAGCAAGCTTACAAAACAACCACCTCTATAACCCAAGTTCCAGAAAAAATATGCAAAGTTATTCTAAGAAAATAAATTGCCAGTCAGACTGCTCTAATTGATCCATGCAGTGCAAGTTCCCTGTAGAAAACTGCGTCAGGAAAACGCATATGTAGCTTTCATAACACATTCAGACTGCTTTCTTGACTTAACACTAAGTATAAAACTCTGCATACTTATGAAGAATGCGAAAATCTCACACAAACTGACAAACCAACTTCATGTAAAGATTTGCAATTTTTTACATTCTACATTATGACAGAGAAAGGCATCAAACCTCTGAAATGAAAAACGGGATATAAAGGGTAAGTAGATATGAAAGAATCTATTCAGCTACGCACTTCTGTGCACAAGTCACAAGAAACTGGGAGTATGCAACGGTACTGTCCAACAAGAGTTTCTGTTTGAAAAGACTCATTAAAGTAGGCGCTGCTGTTTCATCTTCTGTTAAAAGACTGACTTTGGCTTGCAGTGTTTGGTTTGATTTTAAACCAGTGCATATGATTTCGTATAGAAGGAAATTAAAATCCAGTAATGAGATTCTAGTAAAAACAAATTCAGCATGTGAAAAAAGAAAATCTCAGCACTAATCAGTACAGCTACAGCRCCTATAGGGGAGCTATGCTAACATACATCGACCCACTCACTCCCAGAAAATTCTCACCTCACCAAGATCACAGTTCTGCTTCTGTTGATACCAACAGTTGCACCTTAGTGCATCAAAACTGAATTTTTGTAAAGAAACTTTATCCCTATGACACAGTGTTTAAACAAAACTCAGAAGCAGGAGGAGTTATATTATTCCCTAGTTATGAAGCCAAATATTTTAGACCAAAGAAAAGTTACTCTTAACTTTTTCTCCTTAAAAAGTTATTTCTACTTCCCTTTGACTAGAGCCTATTTCCCTCATTCCACTAAGATATATTCCAGGTCTTTTTCCATTAACTGCTTTTAAGATTTTTTTGAGTTCATTCTTTAAATTTTGTATAGTTTCAGAATTTTTGCTGGTCTTCTTTTTTTCAATTTATATTTTTAAAGGCAAAAAAAAAAAAAAACCACCAATTTCTCTTTGATGCCATTCTTAGTGACATGTTGAAAGAATTCCAGCTGAATTAGATTCCTAGTTTGTCTTTACCAGGCTTAATTACTAAGGGTGTTTTGTTTAAGATAGTGTAGTAAACGAAAGACATGCTGGAAAAGAGCAAATATACCGAAACCCACTGGGAGTATGGTGAGGGAAAGTGRGGCAGCACCACATGCTAGAATATTGTTTTGCTCTATACAACAGAATCCCAACATTATCAAAATTTAATCCTCAAATAACTTAGGCTATTAGAAATCACTACCCTAAAATGTGCTAGAAATAGTTTCTGTAATACACATTCAAAATGCACACGTAATGCAGTAATTGAAAAGCATTATATAAATTAMAATGAAGCAACTATGACAACCAATCCATCCAGCACAGCACAGAAAAAAAACACTAATTCAAGCATCGATGTTTACAAAAATCCTTCCTCCCAGTTATTTTATATAAGCTTTTTCATACACTGAGGATGTCTATAAGGAAACAGAAAGAAAACATATTTATTTAACTACATTTATGAATTTGTCACTTCTTTCTCATAAACACAAGTCAAGGGGTGACAATCAGGACTAGAAAAATCATCTTAAAATACTCTATGCTAGACATCAATTAAAACCCTGGGAAAGCCTTGTGACCTTCCCACAGAAGTGGAGGAGAATTCTGTTCTCTGAACAATTCCTCCTTGGTTACTTACAGTCTACAAGAACTGGAGTTTTGGTCCATGATTAGAAAAACACTGGCAAACACATGGGCTAGAAAGGATGCCTGATTACAAATTCATGCTTGGGGTGGCAAGGAATGACCTAGTCAGATGGGCACATGCATTTTGAGTTTCTTCCAGAGAAGATACAAAACACAGTAATAACATCCCACACCCATATTGCCTTTACCATAATTAATTTTAAGATTGAAACCATTACTATATGATTGAACAAGGAATGTGAACTGGATGAGCTCTCATGGTTCCTTGCAGTCCAATTTCTTTGGCTAATTAAAAATAACAGACTGTGCAACACACCATTTTTATTCCTTTTATCATCAATACATTTAGTATACGCGAGACCAAACATGTTGGTGCACAACCCAGTTAAAAAACCCACCGTTCTAAAGGACTGTTTTATTAAGTATCATTTATCTTTATATGTTAATGAGAACACAGGACTAAATAGAGGGGGAGAAAGTTCAGGCAGTACAACATTTAAAAACACTGAGTTACTTTGTTCTGTATTATGAAACGTCACTTGTGCAGTACACTTTACTGTCAAAGGTCTAATTCCACCTTCTAACTGTAGGACAAGTTTGACTTAACACAGAAGGAAACAAAGGCTGATGACTTGGGACCAGAAAGGGCATCTTACGGTTACTGAATCCAGACACTGGTCACTGCAGTCATTCATTTTAATCTTATTGATAATCTTAACCACGTTTGTCTTTAAATCTGACTGATTTCTTTGTGAAAAGCAATGACCAAAGATGTACCAAAAAGCTGCAGTTTTGTCATTTAAACCCAAAGCCTATGTTTTACATAAGCCAGTATACTTCCCAGTTTTAAGTTTGCTTTTCCCTCTAGAACATGAGGATGCAGCAATGCTGAACTGTCTCTCAAAATCAAAACATTTCAGGCAGTTTGTCAAAAGTACAGCAACATTGTTTCAAAGCTCTGAACAGAGGAACAGTTGGCATACAACAACTGTCAGCTCAAAGAAAACAATGTAATAAATCTTATGGAAATAAATAAAAAAGAGAAAGCGTTTACATACCTATGCTTAACAGCTGCAAATGGATCTGTAGTTTTCCAAGGGTACTTCAGTGACAAGTTTCCTGACACAGTTCAGATCTCCTGAATACCATAGTCATGCAAAAAAAGCCGTTTCTCATCTACAGGTAGCATCAGCAGAGAAAGAAAATAAAAACCAAATAGTGTAGTTCAGAATAATAGCTCTAAAATTCGCACTGACACGCAAAGCTGCCAGCCCCACACAACCACCCTACCCACCTAATTACATTCAGCTGCTTGTCATGTGGTCTTGCTGACCGATCAAGTGATCTCTTTTCCTCCTTTTAAAACTAAGCAACATAGTTAACTAGATCACCCTAAACCAGGTAACAAACATTGAGCCTTTGCTTAAACTACTGACCCTCCCCCTTCTTGTCTTAGGGAGAGGAAGTTGCAGTACGTTTCATTACAAAAAAATAGAATAAAATACAGCAAACACCATAGTCCGCTATAATGACACACAGTGAGCACCAAACCTAAGCTCACAAAACCTGAGGAAGAATTTCAGTTTTGAGCCTGTTTTTAATTTACGCCTCTACAGATGGCAGAAAAAAGTTACCGATAACAAAATTGACGAAGACACCTGAGTGAGACCACATGAGAAGGAGTTGGAAGGATCCGGGTGTGCAGTGGCAGCAGTACCCGGGGCTTTGTGGGCATCCACGTCCAGCCCCTTCTGCTGAACCACTTCTGATAGCAACAAGCTCCAACAAAAGACCAGAGTTAAGATGTTGCCAGAAACTTTCTGAACAACTGCAGCTAAATCTGCAAGCCCCTCCCTCAATCCTAAGAGACATTTGCAGACATTTTACACATCTAAATAACTTCAAGGAAATAAAGTTACTGATTTAACATGTAAACCAACTCTTCCTCAACAACGAGTCCATTCATCAGGGCCTGTTAACGCAGACGCCCAACAAGCAAGATTCACGTGTCTGGCCACATTACGGCACTGGCATCTGCACCAAGGCACCCTCTGGACAGAGGTTCCTGCACTGGGTCCAAGGGATAAGAAAGGAACTACACAGCCACCTGCGGTCACCACAAGGCCTCATCCCCTCTCACAAATGTTCCGACATTACAGATGCTAACAGCAGAGGACCGAAAGATGTGGACAAAGCAAGTTTTGCACTCACCATGTAAGATTTAGCAGATGTGAGCTTTTACAGAAGACGGGCCACCTTGCACAACCCTTTCTTGTCTGTTTCTTTCCTCACAGTGTTTCAAGAGCAGAGAAGTAAGAAAGCAAATTAAGAAGGTTTCTAAGACTACTCTCCAGTCTTATAATTTAAGAAGTGCTGCAGACAGCCTGCTACAACATTTAATGTATCCTTAATGCATTCCTCTACCAGTAACGAAAACAACCCCACAAGCTCCTTAATTCACTCATCTCAACTATCTTGCCTCCTTTCCTGCAAATCAAGGCAATTTTTATTGCCCTTTCACCAGCGAACATCTAAGTTCTGTTACACAGAGCTGGCAAACAACTATCTGTGGTGGAACACTTTTTCATGCCCTGCCTTAGCATTTTTCCAGATTTAACTAAAATCCACTTCTCTGACATTTTGTTACAGGTTATAATTTTTAAAACTCTACCCATTCTTGGCTCATTCCAATCTTCTATAAATTTCACCACAGTTTCAGAAGAACATAGAAGTCCCTTTTTTGCTCCCACATGCAATAAAAAAGTTTGTGCTCAATTTTCAGCAATGTGAACATTTTTAATCTTTAACTGCTTTCCTGATCGATACCAGCACATTTGCTTACTGTGAAGAAATATTCAGACCAGAAGCACCCGAGAATTTCTGGTAACTGCTCCAGAGCGCAGAAGGAGGAACAGGATAAGAAGTGTTGACAGACAAAGCAACAACTCTTTTGCATGTTGCAAACAGCCCTGGGGGGTGGCTACACACACTGAACACAAACTGCCTGTCTGGAAGTCTCAACCAGCAACGTAAACAGAGTTCAAGCTCTTCCACACAGTAAGATTTTTGCTATCTTTGAGGGGAAAGCAATTCATAAATAATTTCCAGACTTCAGCTTTTGATTTCAGGACAAAGCAAGGCTTCTTAACTTCCCTCTTACCAACCTGGCGTGAGGAATACCAACCAATTTCCACTTCCCCCCTTCCAGGAAAGGGTTTTATCTGAAACAGTAAGACTTTGCTAAGAAGGTACAGCCGAAATAAAGCTTATTTTCTGACGGTGAAGTTATGTTGGTTTCAAACTGCAGAGTTAGTACCAAAACAGAGGGCCCCAGTTTACAAACTGGGAGGACATCAATGTTTGGTTATTTAAAGTATCTGTGTCTAAATAAACACATTCAGGGCATCTCAGCAAATGCTGCACAAACAGCTGAGCCAACCCTGCTGTGGTGGCAGGAAGCGCACGCAAACGGTACGGCAGCAGCTGGAACAGGAACCACTGCAGCCAGCCCATGGTAAGCCCTCCTCTCGCTGCTACCCGAATCTTAGGGGGTTGTAAGAGCTTGGACATTTTCTAAGTTTATGTAGGGGATCAAAATTACACCAGTAAAGTCCTGAAACTGTGAAATGCAGTTTTCAAGCTACAGCTCTACAAAGGAATGGCCACCTATTTAGTTATTAAATCTTCCCACTGTTTTTATGAACAAGTTTTATGAACACGTTGTATGAACAAGATTACCTGAATGCATGGAATTTATGGCCATCTTGTAAAAATGATCTATGCTACACAGGCCTAGGAATTTAGGAGGAAATTTGAGGAGAGTCAAACACAGTAGGACAGTGTGGAGCATTATTCATCACAAGCATCAGAATATTTGCCTTCATACATTCCATGCTCTTGAGACAAACTGCAAGTGTCCGAACTGTCCTGGAGCAGGTGTTTCTTCTATAAGAAAATGCTGGATTGTTACCTGTCTGACCATGGTTCGTGCAGAAATTAAGACATCCGCCACTGGAGACAGAAATAGGGGAAGAAGAGGATCTAGCAACAGTCCATTTCAGGTAATGCTCCAGAACAACTCATCTCTGTTTTCAAAGCCAAAAGCTGTGAACTTGCCTAACATCAGGGTCAACTGCCTCCACTCTCCCCACTCCCCAATYACCCAGTTCTGTTGGAGGTCTCCTCTTCAGCACTCTGACCAGTTAATGGCTTTTTCCAACACACTCTAAAAACTCACCATGCCCTTACCAGCAGCCATAGTTTTTACACGTGCATTCAACAGATGACCTGCAAGACTATGGAATGAAAACCAACCAGCAGGCAGCCAAGGGTAATGTTATTTGTTAGTGTCCACAAATCTTATCTGTGCCACAAAACCTCCACCGGCAATCAAAGAGGAAACTTTAAAAATGCAAGAGGGGGAAAAGCAGCCACTGGGACACACTGCCTATGAACTGATTCATAYATACGCTGGCAAACTTCAAGAAGAGCCATAGCACGTGCTATAGAGCAATTATTTCACAGTGAGAGAAATACCCTACAAAATACAAAAAGAAGTGAGAAAAAAGTAAATAGGCAAAATATGAACATATGACTTGGTACAGGCAGATTCCTACAACTGTAAAACAGAATTATAGTTGTTTCCTTGGAAGAAAGTCAGCTTCTCACAAAAAGACACTCTGGAAAAAACTAGAGAGGCTAATGGGATGTGCTGCAAAGGAAAATTGACCAGCTGTCATGTGAATGAGCTTGCTACTTACTGCCACAGCAGTCCTTAAATGCAGTAACACGCCAATACCTCAAGACAGAACTAAAAAGACCTGAAAGGAGGAGACAAAATCTTTTATATTGAATTTTTTCTGCTTTCCTCTCACCAATATCACTCCAAGAAAAAAAGAAAGAAAAGACAACCCACACTCAGAAGATCAGCTTTCACACCAGAAATGTAATAGCTGAACTTTGCCAGCATCAAATCATTAAATACTCCTTCAGTGATTAAAATGAAAGTAGGTCAGGCAGGCCTTCCTGCCACCCAAAAGGCACATCTGCTAAATATTTAGTAATACTATAGATCAAAGTAAAACTTTCATGTTCTGTTCTTTCAACTATAAGCCAATCTAGGCAGTTTCTAGTAATGGTGACAGAGCTTTCTTTTAGCATTGCGAGAGATAAAGTATTGGTATGTTTAARGTCAGTAGCATTTTACACAGAAAAGAGCTTCTTAAAAATAGTCCCCTCCAAGAGAGGCTCTAGATGACTAACTTCCAAGAGTTACCAGGGTCTCTTCAAGGATAAAAAAAAAAAGGTAACACAAATTAAAAACATCAATTTTGTTTTCATGGAACATCATACTGCCTAAAGACAGGAATCCTTTGCAGCAACTGGGCACTCAACATCAGCACTTTGGAAAGTTTTAGACCAAACTCTGTCATCTTTGTCACAGGAAAAACATCAAAAAATTGCTTCCTGAAATAAAATTTGGTTATATTTGAAGAACCTGTTAGTATCTCAGAATAGACTAGTAAAATTATCCCAAACAAGCAGATCTAATTGATTTGTCAATTCTGTTGAACGACAAGTATACTGCCTCCACATCACTTTCTATTAAGATCAGTGTAGGCACAGTCTATCCTGAGGCAAAGCAAAGAGTGTAGGTGCTTGCTCCAGATCTGAATGAAAAGGGAAAGAAAAAAAAATTTTTAATTCCTGAATTAAATCTGATCTCTCTCTCTTACTACAGTTCTGAAATATTAGAAAGAAAATAATAGAAAAAAATACAGTGTCCATGTACAAGGTGTTAAGACACGAAGAAATGGTGAATAAAAAGTGCTGTACTTAAAACGGCAATAAAATGTATTAGTGTAAGAACAAACACGATTATTCATTTTGACTGAAATGAACAAATTTGATCCTTTTGCATGTAGGAAACAGCTATTCAAATTACATCATCTGTACTCAAAAGAGGAATATTTAACCTAAAGATGGATGAATTACTCGACATGCTACAACTCTTCTGTGAGGCTTATGTTGGTTCCACATTTTGTAAAACTTATGAAGTGGGTGCCTGATTGCATGAAGAGAGCACCTAGAACAGTAATGCATGCACATAGAAGTGTCCTTGGATTTTTGTAAGAAGCTGTAAAAGCACGCTAATAACCTGATGTCTCTATCTTCAGTCTGAAGAGTTACAAATCTCATTTTAGATCAATGATCTTTATCTACGTATTAAAAGGGTTGATGACTAAGTGTATTTTTTTAATTAAAAAATGTAGCAGCTTTACAGGAAGCTGTTGTACCAATGTAAAGGAACATGTGCACTACAGCTTTGTTAGAAAGGATTTTCAATGTTTTACAGTCCTATAATATTAATACAGTTTTAAAAGTTTCTTTGATATTTTTATTCATGCTTATGCTTAATCGATACGCATTTGTTCTTTGCACTACCTGATCCAATATGTCATTGCCAAGTAAAAGACACCGCTTTTTAAAACTGATCTCAGCAGAGTTCCAATTTGGACACAGCTGGGCTTTCTTTCCAGCACAAGACGACCCTGTTCACATCTTTTGTAAATCTACTTTATAGGACAAGTGGTCCTTCATTCTCCCCATAAGCTGGCAACAGTGTCTTTTCCACTTTAAATTTGTTCTCAGGAGGAAAAATTGAAAGCGCAGTTATTTGGACTATTTGACAGATATAGAAGCATGCCTCTTCTGAGCTACAGAAAAGTATTCCTTTTGTCCTCTATTACTGTTTGATCTTCCATGCAGTGAAGCGTATGAAACCTAACTAAACACCTGTAATGCCTATTCTTCTCCTCTACCATTTCTTAAACCATGAACATCATTAACATTAGAGCTCTTCCATTTCCACATTTATTCAGTGACTCCCTAAGTTAAGTATGACTAACCTGACTGGCTGATCTTACTTCCTTCAGAGCGTGCAAGAGGAATGGGTGGGCTTGTAAAAGTGGTGGTTCTGGAGTACATTAGCAAAGTAGGTCTTTCAGTTCCACTGGCCCTATTCCACTCCCTGTGCAACTCCCAGTTAAGAAAAATGTTACTGCTCCCATTCCTTGTGATCCCTCAGGATGCTAGGCTGAAGAAAAATTCCCTAAGGCTCAACACACCACACTGGAGATTGCAAATGCAGTAAGGACTTCTTGGAGCAAAGCTCCAAATTTGCAATGCAAAAAACAAAGCTGAAATGAGGACATGCCTCAGCCTGGTTTCCTAAGGAAACAAAGCTTATTAGAGAGAGGGGCAGAAATATTGAATTTCTCTCATTTCTGCCTTCTCCCCCAACATTTGAATCTGTTGATCAGTTTTAACGCTCCTTCACAGAAGGGAAGAAGCCACAAAGATATGAAGTTCCTATACACTTTGTGAAAAATTGGCAGCTGGATGAAGGAAAGAGTCAGATGCACGCCTCCACTGAAAGCTGGCAGTTACAGTTTTTCAGTTCTAAAAGGGGCACCCACAAGCTGGCCAAGTTGTACATGCATTGCTCCAGACTAGCTGCAGCACATACTGCCACTATCATTCAATTTTACATTTACTTTCAATTTTGATTTAAAGACATTTTCTATTTAAAAGCAAATTAAATTTAAGCACATCTATTATTAAAAATAAAAGGTTAATAGAATAAAAACTAGTTGAGTTTCACTGTATTAGCAGTTCAAATTTTTGGGTTTTTTGGGTTTTGTTTTTAAACCTACTAGAAAGCATGACTGTACTTTTGCAGCACGCTCTTTTCATAGGTCTTCTAAAGCCTGCTTCTACTGACACACAGCAGGATCTCAGGCCCCGTCCTGTGCCTTGGGTGCTACATCCAAACTGACTATTCTAAAAAACTATCAAATAAAGATTTATAGTCACCTCTTCTGCTCCATAGCTAAAGAACATTAAAAACACTACTACTTTAACAACTCCAACTTAGGGTTACATTTATCTAAACTAAAATTATGAGAGTTTTGCTATCAAATTCAGAAGAAATACAATCAAATTCAGACAGTACTGTCTTCAAACTTGGATGACACCATCTCTGTACAGAGATGTCTATCTTGACACTATTCTGATGCAAGAAAGAATACGGAAAAATTAAGTATAGCCAGACAGTTCATGCCCCAGCAGAAAAGACTTGTCAAGCTGAATCATTGTTAGAGGAGAAAGTCAGCGGAGCATGTGCTGTTACGTGCACAGGATCTTAGAGTGCTGGATGAGAAACACTCTGTTGCAAATGGATGATACCAGCAGGGCTAGAACCTAACCTGATACCTGTATTTTGGGTCACATTCAGTCATGCATAAAGTTTGGATTGGAACCAAACAAGTGGGGGGAGGGGAATTACAATTAACATTTGCAATTAAAAAAAAAAACCACAACACAACTATTCTACTTTTTGCTATAATCCACATCATGAACGTTAGCTAGGCTTCAACATAGACTTGGAAAGCACCACCCATTGGCAATAACTATAACAGCAACTCATCTCTTGTGCAAACCTTGCATAAAACAGTTTCACGGCACAAGCAACTCCCACAACTGCTAGCTTTGAGTAATATCCTGAAGTTTTCAAAATGCATCACACTCCATGTTAGTCACGCAATTATCAGCAGGGATTTGCAGGAGGAATGTAATTTCCCTCAGCAACTACTAATACGAAACATTATACTTGCAAGACTGGCAGACATACACAAGAAAACCAGAAAACTTGCATTTTTTATCATAAAAATGAATCAAGTTTTCTTTTCCTCCTACCCAACATACGTGCTTTATTAGTCCTTATCACAGATAGCAGCCTTCAGTCTAGTCCAAATATTCCTGTTCCCCAAGGATGTTATTGGAAAGAATTGTCTTCCTTTTCAGTTCACAGAGCAACCTTTTTCCTTATAGCTCTTTGACTGAGCAGCTAAGAGAACCAAATGAAATATCCAACAGTTATGAAAATAATGAGATAGGCCCTCAGAGTGAAACTTGGTTGACTTTGGAAGCACATGCTGTTCACTTTCATGGTTGTATAGCAGCTATCGTGACAATTTTGAAGTGTTTAATTAGAAATGGGAGGATGCCTTTAAAACAGTAGTACTTCTGCAAGAGAACCTTCATCACCTTCTAATGACATATGCTGCCCCATGGGTTAATATGCTTAACAGAAGTACTATAAAAATCATGTATCAATTGTTTTCAATTTTGTTTTGTATTCTGCTGTTTCTAATTCAAACCTGAAAGGGGCTTACGTACCTGAAAGCTCACCTCCCCGTTCCAACAACATAAGCTGGTCTAATAAAAGGCATTACTTCTACCCATGGAGCTCACCTTACCTGAAAGGAAAACAACTGAATCTTGAGTAATACTTAACGATTTTGCTATTTATTCCTTTATCCTTTTATCACCTTTTCAACTGATAGCTGGACACACAAGCAGTAAGATGGCCAGCTGAAAAACTGCAATCACAAACTCCAAAGTTAATCTGGAATCAGCTACTTGATTTGTGTAGCAGTTGTCCTTATACCCATCCAGTGTTTTATTTGCATATAAAATATTTCAGCTAGGTATACTCCTTACAGTCCTTTCATTCACATAACTCTTTTACACAAAAAATCACTGCAGAAGTATAGAGTGAATTTCAAAGTACTATTTGCAAGTGCCCACAAATTTAAATTTTGATTTAAAAACACTGCTCATGTATCTACCAACTCCTTTTTTCCACTGCAAACCACAAATTTCTAGAAAAGCTGTACTCCTCCTCTTAAGTTTGTATCTTCATTGCTGCTTCCTGCCCCTTTCCTACCTTACTACCAGTCTTCACACTGTCTTCCAGAAGTGCCTTTATCTAATATGGTTTAGTCTTACCCATTTCTCACCAGTAAAAGTATCAGACATAAAGAAAGGGAACAGCTATGGGAAATGGGTTTGCAAACTCAGGTAAATAGCACTGCACTGGTTTACACTTTGATATTATCTTCAGAGCCGTAAAAGCAAGGACATTTGCTTTTTTTTTTTTCCCTGCAGTAGTTTAAAATACTGAAGAACTTGTCAGGTCAGCTCCAAAGTGCTGGCCAGTACGTGAAAAGGATTCCAACGCCCAGTACTATGCAAAACTGTTATACATATATCAGAGTATTTTCAACCCCTTGAAGCCACAGCAACATCACAGGAAAAAATTATGCTGGTTATATGTCATATTTTAATCTATATGCCATAACTTAATCTTCAAAGCTTATTAGATTGGAAAATAAATCACAGATGTTGAGACTACTTACTACAATAATCAAAAGTGAATTCTGTTGTATTATGTATGAAAAAACAATATAAGGATGTTCCAGGAAAGAAATTAGGGGCTAGGACTTCTCATTCACTATGGTTTTCCTCCACCGGAGATAAAAGGGTACGATCTCAGCTGATTTAATGTGGTTCAAGTTAGTCCTGCCTCCTGACAGGGATGCAGTTTTCAGACTAAGAAGACCAAAAAAGAAATGAGGAAAAGAAATCTCATAACCAGATGCTATTCCCAGAGGAAGACTGGTTGGGAATATATTTGTATAAATAGAAAAAAAAAAATGTGTTTCTGATATAAAAAGCTGCCTTTTAGATAAGTATTTCTTAAACCATGCTGTACTTAAACAACTTTTCAGCCATGTTTGAAGTCAGTTCTGTAAACATGATTGTATCTCCAGCATGAGTGGTACCTACAAGACAAGAGGAGCGAAAGCAAGTCCTTGAGCACTTGACATGCCCAGCCCAGCAAATACTTAGCTATAAATATGTAAGTAACCCTTTGAAATTACTGAAGAACAAACTTAACTATCTGCAGGATCAGATCACATGTGCAGTGGAGTACAGTAACACAGCTTTAATACAGAAGAGAGTATTTGATGATTATTTAAATTGTAAGTTTAATACATTCTAAATGCACCTTGTTATAATTATTTGCTGAGACATTAACAGGGGGAAAAGAGTTGTCATTCCTTATATTCCATCTCTAGTGCCAATTTTGCCTGTTTCTAAGTTAAATTCTTACTAGCCCTCTGTTGACTATGACAGACTGCCCTTCGTAAGGCATTGATCTGCAAGTCCAGGGTTATGCTGAAAACTGACAGACTAATCAATGGTCATTATGCCAGCACAGCAGATACCTGGCAGTAACAGAACAACCAAGAATCCAAAAAAGACACACAAGGATTACTGCTCATAATACTTAAAGCTACTTTAAAAATTGTTTATCTCACCAATCTTCTCTTTGAAAGAAAAGGAAATGTGTAGTCAAGTGATAAAATAATGTGTTCCCATGTTTAACGATAGTGATGAAAACAAACTTACACTCTGGTTTTGGATACGTGGTTGCAGATGAGAAATTTTATTAACTGTAAAAATAAAACAGTGTAAGTTGTAGCACATTCCCCCCACCCAGAACTCCTTTGTGCAAGAGATTAAGTAGATGTAAAATTAGAACCCTGAACTAGAAACACAGGAACATGCTGTTCTTTTTTCCATCTTTTTAACCATGCTTTTGAGACATCCATTTAGCATCACAAATACTATTCCTACAATTACATATCAACATTTGAAATGCATATTGTATTGTATGCTTTTCCCTGGCTGGAAAATACTTGGAACAGTCACAAAAGTAGTATAAGTCTATGAAAAGAAACAAGGACTGAGAAGGCAAGTCTATGTAAGAATAAATTTCCAAGAAAAGGCAGGCAGAATAGGTTTTAGAAACTGATTAGTGCCACTAATACATTTTATGCATGGAAATCAATAAACATTTTGTAGAGTTTCAATAAAAACTGTAAGTATAGAGAAACATCACCTTGCTAATAGCATCTAGCAGAACTCCTAACTCCAAACATACATATGTGTTATCCTGATGAAAAACTCACACGCACTAATCATTAGGGAAAGTGTTTGAGGAGTCATATGATCACAAAGCTCAAAATACACCTGATGCATCTCTAAGGAGAGATAAAAATTAAAAAGTTGGGTGTTTTTGCTAGTTCTAGGCATGTCCTTTATACTTTGCTAGCACCATAAAAAAAATACTACTTATGTATTAATATAATCTAGTTACTTACAGATCTAGGAAAACCAAGATGTTTTTCTGATGGATTTAGCTTTCTTTAGATCCAAGATCATCAAAGCGTTAGTTTAGCCCAAGCATTGCAGATCAGGTTGAAGAGACCTGAACCCTCTCAGCAAGCAGACTGTCAGACAAACATGCAGTGTTTGGAAAGAAGCAACAGATCTGTTGATACTGAAATACAAGATTTAAGTTCTGGCTAAATAGATAAAACACACTTATATTCCTCCCTCAACAATTTACCATTTTAAAGGCTTTTTTTTTTTTTTTTTTTTAAATCAGACATGCAATCCACTTCTCTCTTTTACAAAAGAAATGCATGTCTTGAGCTGTGCGAAACTTGCAGGTCCTGCAGCTGCTACACGTGAAGGCCTGAGAGGGATGATTTGTGGAGTCGTGTTCACGGCAGGTGAAGCACATGCACGGGCGGTCGAAAGGCCGAGGCTTCGGACTTTTTCCTTTAACCTCACGAACGAGGCCCCCTTGTTAAAAGCCCCACGTAGTCAGGTTAGAGAAGCGGCCAGCCCCGCCGGCTGCGGAGGCGGCAGGGAGGCCGCGCGGTGGGCGAGAGGCCGCGGAGCGGAGCTGGGCAGGTGTGCGTTCCGAACTCCCGCTGCGTTAGACGAGAGCTCCCCGCAGCCAGCAGCCTGTGACGCCGGCCCGCTCCCCAGGCTCTGCAGCACAGGGAAATCACCTTTTTTCCCCAGTATTTCGAGTTCCCTGCCCAAACCACTCGTCCCGAGACTATTTATTAACTCCTTCTGCAGCGCAGATGTTTCTCTAAAGCGCCCCCCCGTGCCTCCTGCAGCTGCAGCGGCCCCGTCGGAGGGTGACAGGGCGGCGAGAGCCCCGCGCCCCCCCCCGGCCCCGCCGCCCCTCAGCCCGGCTCGCTGCCCTCCTACCTGCTCGCCTCCCCCGGCCACCGGGGCTCCCGCAGCGCCGCGTCCCTCCGCACCTGCCCTTTTTTGGGCTGCAAGCGTGCGTTTTCCGTCAAGGCAACATCACTTCCCGTAAGGCCCGAGGTAGGGGCGGGAACGGCCCCTCCCGGCCGCGGGGCAGCGGCGGGCAGGGCGGGCAGCACCGCCCCGGCGTGGCTCGGCTCGGCCCCCCCCGCCCCCGTCCGCCGGGAAAGCGGAGCGGGCTGGGGAGCACGGCCCGAGGGCAGCACCGCACCGCAAGGATGCGATTGCTCAGGCACTGCCTCCTGCTCCTCACTTTGCTCAAATTCAAAAGGCCGTTTTTAATTAAACAGGCTGGCTCTTCAGTCGTACTCCTCATTTTTCTGAAAGACTAGGCGCCGTTTAACAAAAATTCATGAGAGGCAAAACAGGTTTTGAAGAGAAAATACGTGGCGCCAGATAACGTCCACCACTGTGGATTTAGTGAGTTGTTTCTGCCGCCCGCTGGCTACCTTCCCTCACAAGAGGAAAGTACTTTCTCTTTGCTCTCTCGACAGCTGCTCAATACACCCACTTCAAATCCAGCAGTCTCCAGAATTCAGCAAGCACAGTCTTAAGCTCAGTTGCACCAATAACCCTTTCTGTCTGCATCAGTTCAGACATCCTCTTTCTTCAGACTTTAAAATCAACTGCTATCTTTATGGACAAACTTCCAGCAATTATGCTTACAAAGAAAGTGCCTACTAAACTTCAGTTACGCCTTTTTAAAATAGCCTTTTCCATATATAATCGTCTTATAAACTAAGGAAGCTGCTGGAGTCGCCACAGCAGTTCTTCTGTGTTTGCACTCATCACAGACTTGTGGCATTTCCTCACGTCCAAACTAGATTTATCACACACTCAACTGCACCTCCCAGTCCACTTTCTACTGCTATCCTCTCATCTTAGCTTCTGTGAAGTCCATCCACTGCCTCCAGCTGTCACGTTCCTGGCTTTAAATAAAAGCACATCCAGGGAAAGGATTTCTTCCCTCATGCTGTCCAAGCAAGATTCTGTGTTAAAACAAAAATCTGAAAGAAGTTCCTCCCAAGATCTGCAGGTTTTGGTTTCTTTTTAGATTTACTAAAGTATTGAAATATCTRCTGATCTAGTTTCCTTGCGTCTCAGATTCTGTTCTGCCAGACTGATCCACACCTATTGCAAGATTAATGCTGTCCTAGAGAGCTACACGCTGAAGCACTTCTCCAAGTACAACCTTTCAGGCAACCTTATCTATTAAATAGCCACTCTGGCCTCATTCTTTCAGGAATGAAAGATGTGTATATGTATGTGTGGTACATGTGTGTATGTACATGTATACAGGTATGAATATAAGCCAAGAACACCAAAGTTAGGTGCAGTTCCCTTCTCAGCCATCAGTACAACTGCATTCCCCACAGAACTGAAGTATTAAGAACTGAAACCGTGACGAGTAGATAAAAATGGTATTTATCACTTGGAGGATCAGATCAGAGGCAATCCAAAAAAACCCAGGAAGTGTAACCGTACAACAGTGACTTTCTTTTTCCAGTTCCCTGGTGGTTATTTAAACTTAGACGTAAGGACATACTATTAAACATTCAGAATTTTATACAAATTTCAACATTCACGTCCCTACAGGCTGGTACCAAACACACACGTATGCAGTTACACCTCCTGATGGCGGATTGCTTCAGAGCATAGCCGGGCTGCAGAGGAGGCCGCTCGGGGCCGCCACGGCTGGCGCGCGGCGCAGAAGGGACATTCCCCGGCAAGCGACGAACGCTCCGACTTCGTGAGAGGCTTGGGCGCCATTTCCTCCGGCGGGAGGCGCGGAAGTCCGGGCGGCGAGACGGCGCCAGGGCAGCGGCGCGGCTCACACGACTCCCTCAGGGCCTCTTCTCCGGCGCGGCGCCCGCCGGCGGCTCCGCAGTGCCCTCGGGGGGCTGTCGGGGCCCGGGCGGTTGGAAGACGGGCCGGTAGATGTAGAGCCCGCTGGCCACGCCGAGCGCCACGGCCAGCGCCAGCTGCGGCAGCGGCAGCCGCCCCCACATGCCGGCAGGCGGCGCTGCCGCACCCGCGCCCACAGACACGCGCGTGAGGCGCCGCGGCCTCTCCGCGCTCCTCGGCGGCACCTTCGCCCCCAGGCGGGGAAAGGGGACGGGGGCAGAAAGCTCGGYGCTGCTCGCCCCGGGGCTGCTCCGCCCCACGGCCCCGAGCAGCGCCGTGCCAGACCCGGCGCCCCTCACCTGAAGGACAGGAGACCACAGAGCGGAGGCCTCCCGTTCGCTAGAGTGACCGGAAGGAAGTGCCGGCGGTGTCCCCGTGGCCGCGAGGTCGCGCATGCGCCGCCGCCGGAGGCCCGCCCCCGCGGATGGAGGCGGCCGGCGGGCTGCTGGCGCGGGCCCGGGCGCGGGCGCGGAGGCCGGAGGCGGTGCGGCTCCGCAAGCGGCGGTCGGTGCTGTACAGCGCCCCCGGCGGAGCCGCCGGGCAGCGAGGCGCCGGTAAGCGGGGCGGGGCGGGGCGGGGGGGCGGCGGCCCTCGGAGGGACCCTTGACGGACAGCCTTCCCTTCCGCAGGCGCTGCCGGCGGGCCGGCGCCGCTGCTGGCGCTCACGGTGGCGCTGCGGACCCTCAACTGCTTCCTCGTCCAGACCAGCTTCGTCCCGGATGAGTACTGGCAGTCGCTGGAAGTGGCGCACCGCATGGTCTTCAAATATCCTTGGCGGTGCCAGCCCTCCGCCGGTCCTCACGGCCCCCTGGCGATCGCTTTGTGCGGGCCGCAGGGGACATGGCCCCGCTTTCCCGGTTTCATACCGCCCCTGCGTGACTGGGGAGCCGCGGCCGCAGCGTCGTGAATGGGAGGAGCGCTCGGGAAGAGATTTCCACGGCAGTAAGGCGCTAGCTTGACCAGTAACAGAAATCCCACTGCTTTTGGCCACAAGGGTGGCCAAAATGCCTGGATCCGGGCAAGTCTGAGAATAACACACCTCGAGTGAAACTTCTTGTTTCAGTTGTTCATGATCTATCCTTAATCCATTAATAATTATGGATACCTAACTTGGGAATGGGCAAATGGCTTAAGGGGCTATTCATACCCACTGATCTTTGCAAGCATCTACAAAGCTTTACAGCTGCTGGCTAAGGATGATGTTCAGCTGCTGGTGAGTGTAATCAAAAAACACATCCACTACTAAAATTCAGTTTAAAAGCATTGTATTTAAATTCAGTGTATTTTTACCCTTGTCCAGGTAAAATACAAAGCCTTGAATTAGAGGCAATTAGAGACCTCACTGAAATGTTTCACATGGGTGCAGAACTCATTCATAGATCTCCAGTCGCAGTACTGATGTCTGTGACTACAGAGGATTATTCTTGGCCTCCATCAATCTCGTTGAGTTTCATACTGATATTGTTTGCCATTACATCATAATTGCACAGTGGTTCAGTTTTCCAAAGTGTTTAATAATATATATTTGTACTAAACTCAGTAACAACAGCCCCTTTTGACTTCTATTGGAGATGAATGGCAAAGAATTCCACTCTCAATTTCTGACCACTTGCAGTTGAACTTTAGACTTACTTTGTTTTGGCAGAAATACTAGTCTTACCAAAGGACCTTACTATTTTTTTTTTTTTAAATCATAAAAAGCTATAGAGAATATTCACTAATTCACTATTTTCATGTCTGAACAGTCATTCACTAATTCGGTAGTCCTCTCTTCGAACCTGGAATTTTAACAGGTTTGTTGCAAGTAAAATTTTCTCTCTGCTTACGTAGATATGGGTCCCTAGACTTGCACAGGCAGTGCTGGCAGCTTTTGCCGATGTGAAGCTTTACTTGTTAGTGCGACACCTTGAAAACGCAGAAACGGCAAAGTGCGTGGTGAGTCTCAGCCTTTAAAAAAATTTTATGCATGTTAATAAACACTGTTGCAGTGTGAACAACAGCAAAATGGTAATAAGTCACACCTTGAAGAATTATCACCTTCATTTAAAACTACAGAATTTGTTTTAACGTTTCTCCCTGTGCATCCTGTTGTTCATAATTATTTTCAGTACTTCTGCCAGCTGTGTTCCTGGTTTACATGGTATTCCTGTACCAGAACTCTAACAAACACCATGGAAACTCTTCTTACCATTTTTGCTCTTTCCTACTATCCGATAAAAGGTTCCAAGATGGGGAGCAGGTGAGAAACTTTCTACTAACAGTACTGATAATTTTTGGCTTGGGATAACACCAATCTACTGATGCTGTTAAAAAGCTAACTTTTATCTTAAAATATAAGGCAACCAAAATGACCTCATTCACGTAGCAAGAGCTCTAGGTCACGGAAGGAACAGCAATTGTGGCATTTCCTCTAAAAATTTTTTTGAAACCGGGATATAGCTGGTATGTAAAATTACTATTCTCCAGTTCCCTTACGCAAAGTATCACTTTAGGGGAAACTTTAATTTAAACTTTAAAGGACTGGAGTTTGTGGTAACTTGGGAAAAGGTAACAAAAGCTTATTTGGGTTCAGATATAGGTGAATTTGTGGTCACGACTTTCCTTACGAGCTATCTATTTTAAAGCAAGTATGTGCTTCTAGTTAGCAACTCCACTGCTAATAAAGCAATTGTGTAGCTGGCAGCCTTCCAAGCAAAACAGAGTATCTGCACTGAGAATCAAAGTTATCTGCAGTATGAAAAACTGTCAGAGACATGACAGTATTTAAATTGTTGAAATGTCACTGTCTGCAAAAGAATTGCCCAAACCTTTTGATAAAGTTTTTTCTTATGTTCCCTCATTCTAGTTGCAAATATTTAGCTTTGATAGCACTTGCAATTGTTATTCGTCCCACCGCTGTTATCCCATGGATACCTTTGGTCTTCAGTCATTTTTTSCAAGAAAAGAGGAAAGCAGACCTTATCCTACACAACTGCATTCCAGTTGGGTAAGTTCTTTCTGAATTTAAACTATGACTGTGCACAGCTGTATCTTGATTGATTTTACCATTGCAAAGGCAGACAACCCCAAAAAGCTGATTTCATGTAAAAACCGAGGAAAAAAAAATAGAATCCTTTTGCAAAAGTTTAAAGAAGGGGCATGCTTCCTTTAAATTAATGTATATGCTGCAAAAAAGCACTAGGAGAGATTTCATGAGGATGAGACATGAACAGCATTCCAGCTTAATCTGGGATTGTGCCAAGGATACCGGGTGACGGCAACTGGCCCCTGTAAAATGGCCATGAATATGGATAATCTCAAAAAAGATTAGGAATCGGGGAGTTTTGACAGCTATTTGGAAAAGAGTAGAATCTGATACAAAAGCAATTCAGGCAATATCAGTGCAACCAACTTTCCATTTTTGCAGATTGGTTACAGTAGGAACCTCTTTAATAATTGACCGTGTGTTTTTTGGTGAGGTAAGTTGTTTTAAACTTGACTTATAAGAAAAAGCTTGGGTTTTAGCATTTTAACATGGATGGATGTTTCAGACTTCTTTAACTTATGTTATTTCTGTAACTGGTCTGGCCTATGATCTCTAAATATATCCTAAGCCATAAACTCTTAAAACACTTGAGTTCTCAGTTATTTTAAATGACGACTGTTACTTAAAATCAGTATGCTCAGCTCTCCATAAATCAATAGTTATCAACAAACTACAAGACTTACACCCTTCTGTGTTTAATTGCTGAATATAGGAAGTCTGTGACGAGTCTTAATAGAAAAAAAACATAAGTATGAATGAAAATGCTCTATCATTTAAGGCCAGTGATGACTGTGTAATTCAATTTAGCTGTTGGTTTTCACTTTGGATTTGTATTTAACTTCCCCCCCCAAATCTCCCAGTGGGTACTGGTTCAGCTGAACTTCTTGAAATTCAACGTGCTGCAGAATTTGGGAACATTTTACGGATCTCATCCTTGGCATTGGTACTTCACTCAGGGACTACCAGTCATCTTGGGTACCCATCTGCCTTTCTTTATTCATGGCTGTGCGCTGGCACTAAAAAGGTATCGCATCTTTCTGATGGCAGTGATTTGGACAGTGTTGGTATACAGGTAATTTCTCCTAAGTGTAACTACTATCTTTCACTGGTTGTGTTCTTTTCAAAGCTCATTCCTCTCTAGAACAAAAAAGCATAGTATTCAGGTTAAGTGATAGAAAACTTCAAACCATTCAAACACTCCAAGAAATGCAGTCAATTATACAATAGTTCCTAGAATTTTATGTAATACTACTTCTTGTATCGTTACCAAACATGTATTTTTAGAATTGATTAGACCCTTAAAGAATAAAATAATTCAGCATGAAATTCAATGGAAAATGAAAAAAACCAACACTCAATCATCTAACAGGTGTTTAAGCAACAATAGAACTAGTTAGAAAACTGTGTTTACTAGATGCCTGTTAATGAAAATACCATTTCATTTGGTTCTTTAACACATCCCTAGTAAGATGAGATGTTCTTAGGCCTCTAAAACTTACTCCATTCGCAAGTCTACACACAGCTCTTAACATTTATTATAGGACTGTATGTCTCATTTTAAGTTGAGAAGTAGAAGAAAAGGTAAGCTGTTTCTAAAGCATCAGAATTAACTGTAGATTAAATGAGACACACTTTCAGACAAGAAAAGATACAGCAAATTAATAAATACTAAGTAATAAATGGTATTAGACTACAGTAGTAACAGAATACAGCAAAACAGTAGTGAGGCCACAAACGCCATCTCTTCTTTCAGTCCAACTCAAAACTGGATGTAGCTCTATTGGTTTTAGGCCTTTTTTATCTCCCTTAGTCTTGTGTAAGAACCTGTTTGGTTCCCATAACACAAGTCTCGCAGTAATCCCCAAAAAAGCCCTAAAAGTTGGCATGGGAAATTGTGTAAAGTTGTATTAGCAGAGGTGAATGTCAATTTGTTAGATACAAATGTGTACTTGAATCTTAGCTTCTCATCCACACTTTTTATTGTGTTTTATTACAGAAAGCAAATTGGTGAAGTACTGGCTAAGTTATATCTCGTAGTCATACCACAGAATCAGACCACTTAATTGCTATAGTAGTAGCCAGGTACTTTTATTAGTGCTTGGTTTAAACTGACCAAATAATCTTAATTTGAATGTACTTATTATGTTCTTAAAAAGTGACAATTTGGATTTTTACCCTAAACTGCTACAATGCCAAAAGCTTTTTAGTACGTGCAAGTGCTTTTCTTCCAGTCCTCCATACTCTAAAACACATTTTGTCAACAGAACTGATGCATTTAACTTTCTCACTGTAGTATTATATCTGTTTTATTACAGCACGCTGAGCCATAAAGAATTCAGGTTCATCTATCCAGTACTGCCATTTTGCATGTTTTTTTGTGGTAAGCATTGGTTTCAAATGTCTTGCAACCTTCCCTGTATATAATTCTTACCTAAAGACAGACTGTTAATAGTCAGTGTAGGTATTTGACATAGGATTCTTAGAACTAGCCTAACCTTTTCTTACAGCTAGGAGGGAAAAAAAAAAGAAAAAAAAAAAAAACACAACAAAAAAACCATGGATGAGGAACAGCAAGTGACTGAAATACAGATGGAGAATCCTTAGCATGGATAAAAGTACTTCCTGCAAGAAATATGAAAATTGCCTCAGTGACTTCTAACTTTTTAGCAATGCCACCTTTACAGTGAATTTTGTTCCTTGGCTCCTTTGTAGTATTTTTCCACCCGGTTCTCTCAAATATGCCTGACAAATGCCTTTGAGTATGCAACAAAAAAATTAAAGTATACAAAAACTAAAATTATCCTTTTCTAGATTCAGGTGTTAGTAGATGATGCTAGTTTTCTGTCTGCTCTTGACCATCCACCGGCTGGAGGCTACTTCCCACAGAAGTTTTAGAGCAGTTAATACGATAGCTTTTTCCTTCAGGCATAGTAAGGTGAATTTGTTAAAACAGGAATAAGGTCCCTAAACTAATGTGGTTGACTTAAAAATTAATTAAAGAGAATCTGTCCACAGTTTAAACTGGAAAGCATATTGTTTTTGCTAACGAAGATTTTTCTGATACTGTAACAGAAACTTCTAAAGTATTCATTTATCTTTTTTTCCTGTTTTGTGGTTTTTGTCTTTTAAACACAGAAAAGAGCCTAATAAGGAAGTATTTTATATTTTACAAAACTAGGTATTAACTACAATAGTGTACCTATAGGAAAAGTAAAATAATGATGTAAAGTCTAGTATGCTGAAAAGTTACAAAGGAAAGATTAAAACTCTGGAACATGAAGCTGAATAGCTTTAGTTTAAATACAAGTTCAAAACAGATGAATCAATGAAAATTGTACTTTTCTTTAACCTGTTTTGCTAGTCTAAACAAAAGTAAATCTTATTTCAATAATTTTGCTCTCTGCTGAGATCAAATATGTAATATGTCTTGGCTTAGTTCAATAGCAGATTTAAGATGAACCAGTTCTACCTCACATGCAGAAAAATTCCAATCAGACCACTATTTTTTGTTAATAGCCCTCTTAACTTTCATGTCTATAAGCGAATGAGGTCACCTACGCAACTTATCAAGAGCTAATTATCATCTGTTTGGATACTTTAGTAAAGAAAAAAAAAATGACAAGAGTTATTTCTCATAACTCAGTGGTTAAAGAGGTCTTTAAATTGCTCAAAATATTCCAAATAAAAGCAGAAAAAACCCCACATGAATTTCAAAGTCATTTCCAAGCACACTTAAAGATAAGCTAAGAGCATTTCACAAAAGCAGTAAAAAAATGCCTATAATAGAATGTTTCCACTCGTGTTTAAGCCACAGACTAATTAGCGGACTTTGTTTTCATCTGAGATAAAGATCTGCAATTTGTCAGAACAGACCAACTGAAGACTAATTTAACTTACTGTTACTGACTTCTGAAACAGGCCTATTCTAACTTGTTTCTTGTGATTCGGTAAAGGTGGTCACGGAGCTAGGTTGCATAAATATTTTTATCTCCTAATACTGACAAGCACATGACTTAATAAGGGTTTCCAGACTGGTTGCAACATGAAGCCGTCTTCTGTGCCAGCTTCATCTAAGTTGTGGTTGTGAGAAACAGGTTTATACAGCTATTGCCCATCAAGAGAAATGTTTCTTCCTCTTACTAGCTCCTTCAAGAAAAGTGGGGTGGAAGGGGCAAGGATGGAAGATGAGAAAAGATGGAGGAGTAACCTTTTCCAAGGATAGTAGCTCAAAAATTAGAAACAATAAGGGAATGCTGTAGCTTCCAGCATGTTGGAGAAAAAGAATACCACAGCCATACCAAAACACATGTAGTTACCATTTATTCTGGCTCTACTTGGACATGCGTGAATCAGAACGCATCAGTAAGTCACCACATATCATTCATCCAAACTACTGAATGGACTATTTTTCTCCACAAGAAATTAAAACTAAGCTCTAAAGAGACAAAGCACTGGCTTTGAAATCATACTTCTGTACTTCAGAAGACAGGTATGGGCTTAACATTTACACTGTTAAATGCAAGACTTAGTAAGGGCAAAGTCTAACCTTTGAATTTCCATTCAAAGAGTAAAGACTGAAAGAACACTGTATTAAAAATAGCTTGCTTTGAAGTATTTTATCAACTATCAACTGAGTAATGGTTTTCCAGTAAGTTATGGTACTTTCAAAGATACTGTGTGGAACTGTTAGTATATGCTTATCTCTAAAACTTACTAAAACGTTTCTATAGGATATTCTCTGAAACACCTGAAAGCATGGAAGAAATCTGCAGCAAGTTTCCTGCTTTTATCAAACTTACTCCCAGCCCTATATACAGGCTTGATTCACCAGCGAGGCTCTCTTGATGTTATGAGTCACATACAGCAACTCTGTAATAACTCTTACCAGTCACAAGCTTTTGTCTTCATCATGATGCCGTGCCACTCTACTCCATTTTACAGGTATTAAAATAGTTAACAGTGTACTATATTAAAATCCATACACTTAAGCAGAAATTAAGATTATTTTTCTTTTCCTAAGCTTAATATATACAGGAAGAGCTTTGATTTTTCATACAGTTAATACAGAATGAATAGGGGAAATAAGCCAAATGCTTATACCACAGAATAAAATTGAACATCTAAGCTTTATTCAGTTTTTGTAAAATAGCTTTGTATGAGGATATGTAGTAACTCTTATGACTTCTGAAAGTAAGTCATACTGCTTCATTATGGTAACTTTTGTAACAAAACTAAATACTAATTGTTACAGTCAATTTTACCTTTACTTCTGCTGCTAGAGAGTAAAGAAATGTAATTACAACATACAATGACTGAGGTCACTATTCCAAAAAGTTTGCAATAGATCCTGGCAAGTAAACAAAATGTTAAAGCAGATATAAACAGTGAAGCTGATATGGAAAAGTACCTCTTTAAGAAACTGATGTTATGGAGATGGTATTTTTATTAAGATAAATTTGCTTTCTGTGAACTGCCAACAACGTAGTCACAGCAGTTTGGAGCTGAATCCACTTGTTCTACTTTTGCTTTCATATGAAGTACAGAAGGGAAGAAAATAGGACTCTGGGGGAAAAAGCCTAGTTATTCAATTTTGGTTTTGACTGAGGTATCTTTAAGTGATGAGTCATCTCAAATCTTAGATATTGGTCAGTTTATCCTGAAGTGTTTGTTTTGTTTTTCTCCCTAGTCATGTTCACTGTCCTCTAAAAATGAGATTCCTTCAGTGTCCCCCAGACCTAACCGGAAATGAGAGCTATATTGATGAAGCAGATGTGTTTTACTCTAATCCACTTGGTTGGCTTAATAAGGAGTTTTACAATGATACATTATCACCCAGTCACTTGATCTTCTTCAGTGTGCTAGAACAGGTACGGTAACTGCAAGATGAAACGACCTAGTTTTGAGGTCAAGTTAAAAAATAAATTAGGGGAGAGGTAAAGTTAAGATTTTTGAAAATTGTTGTCCACAACTTTTTAAAACACAGCTTAAATTCACATTGAACCCTCTAGTCCATAATAGAGTATAGATACCATTCCAGTGATACATACTTAACATACGTGTATGCCCTCTCCTCTGCCCGAATTCTACATGCCATAAAGTAATGTTTTATGGAATTCTCCTCAAGCCATATTAAAATAAATGTGCGGTCTGTTCCCAGAACCGTACACTTTAAGTAAGCAACAATGAGAAGCAAAAATGCCTGCAGTCAAGAGTACCTTTTCCCCTCAATTCTTTTATTAAGTCCATGTACTCAAACAACAGTGTCTGGTGAATATCCACTCTGGTCAGTATCAGACAGGATAGGTACCTCTTTTTCTAGCAGTCTTTTCTAAAATAAAGGATAAAACTTCCAGGGGACAGTTGAATTGATGGTTTTCAGAAGACTTTGGAACACTGTTCTGATGCTCCCAACTACACTTTCTGACTGYGGAAACTAATGTATGTTCATTTACAGGAAATATCATCATTTCTAGCTTTAAGGGGCTATGAGAAAACGGCCACTGTCTTTCATACTCATGTACCTCAAGGACGAGTTGGAAGCCACATCTACATCTACAGGAAAAAAACTGAAATGAATCATACCTGAAGATCAGTTTGTAGACTTAAGACCTAATGAGATCAGTTTTGCGTAGCAGTACTACGCTTAAAAGATCTTGCACTGCAGAAAGGAGAGAGTAGCGAGTCTGAAACTGGGTAAGTCAAAGGGGGAAGTCTGATTAGGCAGCCATTGGCTGTCTGGAAACACCTAAACCTCTTCCTGAAGGCAGCTTCAGTAGCAGTATGGCAGGGTGGGGGTGCTGACCTACCTTACAACACTAGAAAACATCAGGAAGACCAAAGTTACCATATGACTACTTAAACAATAAGAAATTAGACAAGACTGGGCCATTTTTATAGAACTGTTCAGCTATGCTAGGTTTGTTTTATAAATAAAGACTTTTACCCACAATGTCTCTTTATTTTTCTTCTACAATATGCAGATATGCAAGACATTTCAAGTGCTTAAATCAGCAAGCTGATTAGAATGCAGCACAGCAAATTCTTCACAATTCAACAGGCTCTTGAACCCCCCCCAAAGACAAGAAGCAAGTATAAGATTACAAAACACCAACAAATACGTTACCATAATGTAGACCTATTTTTTGAAGGATGAGATGAAGTTAGTACATCAAACATTGGAGTTAATTATTGGTACATTATGCATGACTCAAGCTTGAACTATACTAATGGAATGCAATTAAGCATATTTTTCATACACAAGTCACTGCATGCCTAGTTTCTGGAACAATACTGCTGGCACCCAAACTATCATCACTTCCAAAGAACAGTTAAAGCAACAGTACAGAATATGCAAATTAGAAAGCTTGACTTCTGCCTTTTAACAAAAATGTGTAAAAATCAAATTATTTAGAGAAAAAACTTGCATCTTGCTGCTTTTTTGAAAAACAATTAATTTCTGGAGAGGATGTGAATTATTAATTCTAATCTTATTTTTACCATAAATTACTCAATATTTTGGATCGAAGGGTAATTGCCCCAATTCTATTTCAAGATTTGCCATGTGTCTTCCATTAGTGCGACCATGTTTATGCCATTTACCTTCTCTTTTATTACGGTGGTGGTACTTCTGAGCTTGTTTTTCATGTCTGGAATTTTCAGTTTGTGTAAAAGAAGGCCTTTTAGGTCGACTGCAAGGAGTAAACAAAAGCTTATTACTACTCTTAGAAAGCATCTCTCTAAAAACATTTTGAAACACAATTACATTGTCAAGAAAAGCTTTAACATGCTTAGGTTGACTGAAAACAAGATTAGTATTAAGAAGCAGTCCTTTCTCTTGTAAGCAAAATGGGGGTGGGGTTTATTTGTTTAAATCATCACTATGTTGGTATATTTGAAAGAAATCCTTTTTAAAAATAAAAATGCTCTGCAGCTGGTTGCCCTAAGTTTTTTGTAGAATAAAGCCAGGTAAACAGCTGTTTGATCATCCCTACTGTGATGCTTGAGTGAGGTCTCAATCTGTTTTTCAGTTATTCTATTACATTCTGCTCTATAAAAATAGTGAAAATTTTACAGACCCTTAGGAAAGCATGCTTTGTGTAAACATAGGCACTTCAGAGGTTTTCATGTACAGTAAGTACATTTAAACAGAGAGAGGGGGCACTGACAAAACACTGTTGCTCACCTGTTGTGGTTTTTGATGCAAACAGTCCCATTATACTACATGCTGTTATATGACTAGTGTCTCTAGCCTTCTGCTAAGCTGAGTTAAGGCTATTTTCATCCTCAGTGTCATACAAACTTCTGTATAATACTATCAGTAAATGAAGTTGAACTTCTGTTTTTCTGCAAACTGAATTAAAGTACTCAAAAATTAAGTATTTTAATTAAAGTTCATTTTAATAATAAATTAGTAATAAGTACTTGGACTATAAATAAAAACATAAAACTTATGTCATGTGTTTGCCAAAACTACACATTAAAAAGGCTACTTGGTAGCTGATAATAGCAGTATCATCCTCATGGTTCAACTTTTAATAAGAGAAAGTACTACCTCATGTAATATTTAGTAACTCCATAGTTAAGTATTCTGACTTCCTGCTGCAATAAAACACATGAAATAATAATACAAGTCCAAAAGAGAAACCTGACTGAAGAACTGCACCTTGATCTAAATCCTAAATATGCTTTGCACTGAGTACCAGCACAGGGAAAAGTTCTGTTATGTCTACAAGGACAACTTCTTGTGTATTATAAATTAGTTAATGTATCACATTTTTTCTTACCTGATCAGAATAAACATTAGTACAAGAGACTATATAGCCAATTTTGTAATAGCAATGATACTAAAAGCCACATAAAATATACACATAAGTGTTCCAGAAAGAGCAAGTTCCACACAATATATTAAGGCTGCTTGCTTAGTTTTCTTTCACCAAAGTCTATGCAGTAGAAACAGTCCACCATATCTAGCTCCATTGGGCCAACCAGGCAGCATACCACAACTGCTCTGTAGAAGCCCTGAGAATACCATTAGATACAGGAAAGTAACATAGGAAACAATTCATGCCAAGGACCTTTGTAAACACATCTGAACAAAATGTAGTCAGGGTCAGGTTCTTAACTAAAGCCTCCCATTTGCATAGCTCTGCTCTGGGCATACAGACTAACTCAGTATTATACTAAGCTACAAGAGAGTAGTGAAATTCCTGAAAAGCCAGCAGGGAATATTACCTGCCAGAACAGGACTTTGAGACTGCTCAAATATATCCAGAAACCTTCTCATTCAGGGAAGGACGACAAGGAAGACCTAGTTAATGCTTCCTCTGAGCTAGTTATTCATTCCATCAGATAGGCAATCATAGCTGTTCAGTCTAAAGTAATCCTACTTGCAGATACACAGTTTTCTAAAGAACTCAGTAGAAATATTAGATTGTGCTATGTACATTGGATCTGTAGCGCCTCGCAAACTAACATCCCACACACAAGAAATTTATATATAAGGTACTACAGATCCACTTTATATAACACCATCTAGTATTTCCATTGAGTCCTTCAGAAAGTCTTCTAGCGGGGATATATGTATATACACGCAGGCTAGAAGACCACGTATTAGAACAAGGACACTAGTTGTCTTTACAAAGACTACTTCATTGTGTTAACAAGTTCAGGAAACACGGAAACAAACCTGGGTCCATATTGGGGTAAATTATCATAATGAAAGTAGTATCTGTAGATGTATTTGTCCAAATCCTCAAAAACCTTTTCATTATTATTTTGGTATTCCTTCATATCTTCCAGGTAATCCTTGACATCATTAACAAAATCAGTGAAGAGCATCTGGTCATGTATAAATACCCCATTATGAAAAAACTTATTGATGAAATTTTCTAGTTCTCTCCAGTGATGAAAGTCATGTACAACTTGTTGCAAATACTTTTTCATTAGCCGATTAAATTCATCCACCCTGATAGGATCTGATACTCTGTTAAAGAGACTAATGAATTCTTGATGAGCACATTCAAAAATACCAGAGCAGCCCTTTAGGACAAACTGATGTTTTCTATTACACAAAGGATCATTGAGACGTTTCTGTGAATCTGGGTCTTTTTCAAATGTTGTAAACTGATGTTTTCTTCCATCTTTGAATTCTTTTGGCATGTTAAGTCCCCTGTAATGCATGTGCTTCAGATTCTCGTAAGAGTTATGTTCTCGGTAAAAAGTCTGAGCTTTCTTGTTTGCCTCATGTCTTTTATCATTTGACGACTTCTTTTCATCAAAGATGTTTTTTGTGGTATCTTTGAAGTGTCTGAATGTAGACTTTACAGAATCAGAGAATTTTTTCAGGTTTTCTTTCACTGCTTCTTTAGCCTGCTTAATCTTTTCTTTATGGTGTCTTACAAACTCTTTCGTGGAATTTTTCATAGCATCAAAAGTTTCTTTAACTGAACCAAAAAATGATTCCTTTGATTTCTTTTTAGTCTTACTTTGCCCTTTAGCACCTTTCTTTTGTCCCTTTTCATTCATTTCTTGTTTTTCAGTTTGGTCTTTCGCTTCAACATACAGCTTCTCCCATAAGTCAGAACGCTGTTGCTCAAAGTTTAGCTTTTTTYCTAGTTCTACTAGTCTTCCTTGCAGAGTTTCTATTTCTTGATTTTCTCTTAATGTATCATCATCAGCATTGTCAGGTGTTTGACGAGAACTTAACTGTTCCAGTTCTTTTTTTAAAGCTTCTGTAACATGACGTTCTTTGTCCAGTTCTCTCCTTAACATCTGTGCCTCTGCAAAGAGTGTTTCCTTTTGCCTAAGAAAGTTGTGGTTTCTTTGCTTTTCCTCTTCCAAATGTTCCCTTAGTTTCTGATTTTCCATTACAATAGACTCAGTGCTAGTACCTTTATCTTCTAAGTTTCTTATTTGTTGTCTTAGCTTCCTTAATTCTTCCTGAAGTGAGGCCAAAGCTTTTTCTTCCTTCTCTAGAGATTCTCTTAAGTGCTGATTTTCTGCAGCAAGACTTTTTTTTTGAGATTCAAAGGATTTCTTCTCCACCTCAGTAGAGGTCAAACATGTGGCAAGATCTCCCTTGAGTGACTAATACAAACAAAAAGAAAACAAGCAAAAATACTGCAATTAGAATTGTTACAATTTCACCTAGAAAGATGAAAGACCAAGGTAGCCCAGACAGAGTTTACTTATCATTTTGGATGCAGTAACACATGTTACAGCAAGATGCAAAAATAGAGCTAGTTTGTTTATCTCAGATATATACACAAACACTTTCTTGGCAACAAAGACCACGTGAGAGGCTCCCCCTTCCAACCAGAGGTCATCACCCCTCGCTTGTATTGGTTTAACTAGCTGAAGGATAGCAAACTGGGTATATGAATTGTTCCATCTTAAAAGGAAATGAAAATGTGCATGTTTGCTGTTGATTTACGTTCAAACTGGATTACAGATTACAAAACCAAATACATTGGCAGAAGCAAGGGCATTCACCAGTTGGGGCAGAAATTCAGGAACTGATCTTGAACCAAATTTGCTGCTGAAAATACGTGTTCATGTAACCATATCCTAACACAAAAGGATCTTCCCAGTCTCTTGACATCCTTGACAAACTCTAGAATTAAACATATTGAATTATGTATAAATGCTGCTATCAGCAACATAAAAGAAAACTTAAAAAAAAAAAACCACACACACACACACACAAAGCACTCCCTAATCTTCTCTCTGAATGATCTAACAGTAAAAAACTAAAAGTATGGGTTAAGTATTTAAAAAAAATTAGTAACCACTGACAATTTAGAAAGCAAATTCACAAAACCTGTAGGTTCAACCTGTAATAGGTTTTTACCAGCAGGTTCTACTTCAGCTGTCTTCATTAATGACAACCTGGCATTATGTCATAGGGAAAGAGTCAGTCTCTGTGTCCAGATAACTCCTAGACTACATACATAAAAAACAGTATGTTTAAACACATTCCAGTAACAAATTTGATCAATACAAAATCTTTGTAGAGAGTTTAGGGGAAAGAAAAATGACATTCTCAGAAAGAACTTAAAGAAAAAAATGTAATGGATTTGTGTGGTAAGTTAATTTCACTTTGTGTAAATTACACACATAATGACAGAATAACCCAATGACTTCCAGCTAAACTCATACCTACCCCCACTTTATGATGCACTTTCTCTCCTTGCTCTTGTTGGCACTGGTAAAGGTCATCTTTCATATCCTTTAATTCACGTGTCTTTGTCACCAGCTGCTGACGTTTCTGGATCTGTATTGTACCTACAAAGACAAAAACTCTTTTGATAGTCTGACTTACATTAAGTAGTTAGGGAACAGACGAACCTAAACATCATCTTCATTTTCTCTGCAAATTCAAAAGCATTCTTACCTTGCAATTTCTGCCCAGTACTTACTAGTAACTGTTTAGCTGTAACAAAATAAAGATTATAAGACCAGACTGTTATATACTGATTCTTTTTCTTCCAATGAGAAACAATTTCTCAAACAGACCCAAAAATTCGCTGTCTTTTATTTGATGATAACAAATGAAGGAATTTTGGAACACTACATAGAAATAAGTTAGATAGAAAACAACGCACCTTATGCAGGAAAGGATGTGTGTGGTTTTTCTGTCTTTTTTTTTTAGTAACATGCAAGCCAATCAGGATAAAAGGGAGACTATTAGTCCATGCATTATTTATTTCAGAACTACAAGTTTTACTGTTAAGTTACATGAATAAGAGGATCTTAACACAGTATTTAACCTTTCATGCAGAAACAATTATTACATACTGCTCACAAAGCAGCAAGTATTTGCAGGCCCTACCTTGTCATTCTTATTCATGAGTGAAGGCTGAAGAGTAAGCAAATATCCTATCTTTCAATTGTCAGATAAAGGCTGAAACACACTTTTTTTCTGAAAAAATATCTTCATTGTACTAGCCACCGATTTTTTCCGTCAAGTAAAACTTCTTTACTGGTACTTCCCTACCTATACGGTGTTAGGATTTACAGAACGTGATGTAGTTTTTATTTCTTTGCTTTTAAGATTCTCTTGAATTGACTCTACAGCAGATGGCAACAGCAAGTTTTAGGTATTTCTTTCAAAATCAATGCAGCATATGCAGAGTTCTATTTCTGTATTTACGGGGGGGGGAGGGGTGGTGTATTATTAAACAGAAGAAATTCTATAAATACTATTATACTGAGGAATTTTTTTGTGCTCTCAATTTCTATTTGAAGTATTGTCAGGTATGAACTTAAAAACAGACAATGCTCTATGAAACCAAGTTGAACCTCAATAGTTCAATTCAGCTAAGGGAAAGCAATGTTTTTACAGCAATGATTTTAAGTTTGCAGAGTCCTAATAAACACATATTGGAAGCACGGATCCTTGCATAAGTGAATTTACGTATACTGACAGTAAATTTGTTTTTCATATTTATGTTTTATAGATACTTTTGAAGAGTCCATTGATCCTAAGAATCTGAAGACTGCCTCTGAAAAATCAGTGTAAAGGTTCATGTTAAGAGGAACCTGAATTACAGAAAAACACTTAAACTCTGTTTCTCTCCTTATCGAGAATCATAATTTAGATACAGTAAGCAAAAGTGACATTTAGCAACACAGAAAGGGTAGCAAAGACACTGCAAATACACGTAATGAGGTACCATTCCTCAGTAACTGGTTTGTGTTTCCAGCTGGTACTCTAAGTCACAGTATCCTTCAGATTCTTTAAGTAATCTATCCAAATCCCTAGCATTACAGCAATATTTCCTTTTGCAGATTCTGGTTAAAGAAAAAAAATTAAATATCTGAACGTCCATAAGGAGACACTCTTCTGGCAAAGGCTTCCGAACTTCAGCTCTTCTAGTTACCTATTTTCCTGGAAAGCTTGCCCTCTTTCAGATCTCCTTCCTAGAGCATCATAAAGCCAGCTAACTCAGTTTAATACTAATTAGGATACAGTTATTGATTAAAACCTAATCCTAGTTGCTTTCTACATCTTTAAAAGTCTTAAAGGGGTCCTGGAGCTCTAGCTAAAGGGAAAACACTATCCTGATACTGACCACCAGCACCACCACCCCCCCCAAAAAAAAAAAAAAAAAAGAAGTAATTTCATAAAGAGTAACCCTTTCC
>JAYKAV010000149.1:0-24416 GCA_035582835.1 Phoebastria nigripes | reverse complement strand
AAAACAGGAAGATGGAAAGCAGGGTTTGATTTTCTTTCTAGTGGTAGAAAGGTTAGTTATCACATAACCATGAAGAACTCACTTGAAGAAGCAAAAACTAAAGCCACACAGAGTTGCCTTCTTTCTGCTGAGAATGCTGTCAGCACTGTCAGTGATGAAAATTTTTATTTAGAAGTACAGATTCAATGAATGAACAAGTCAAAGTGAATCCCTTAAGATACGACCCTGAGTACATTTCCAAAATCTATTTCTCATCCATAGATCTCAAAGTTCTTTAAAAGGCTAGTATTTATCATTAACCCCAATTTAAACACAGTAAAATGATTAACCGAAGTGAAACCTCAAGCTACCACCACAAAGCACTATCAAAGATTGGTCTAGCCATAGTACTCCTCTCTGCTTCTAGCATGCCAATATACRTCAATCAGTTTTTACACCAGCTACTACTAGCTGCAGCTGCTAAATAAAAAGTATTTTACATGACTGGATTAGTCATTCCTATAATCCAACATACACTAGTAATTCTTAAGACTTGATTTTTTTTTTTTTTAATGTAAGTATGCATACATATATGGATGTGTGCATACACACACACACACACAATTTAAAAAGGAAATCTGAATGCAAGCACAGCATCCACAATACATCACTCATGACTCTTACCTTCAGGTTTACCTGAGAACAAAAAAAATCAGGGTCGAGTGAAAATTAGTGAAAATCTCAAAATAAATGTCAAAATTTAGACCCCTAACAATTAGTCAAATAAAATCCAATTAGAATCCTATTCCCAGTCTCAAATTGAATCACAAGTTTTCTTATGAAGGCACATTTTCATATAAAACTAAAACTACTCAGGAAAAATTAATATTAAAAATAAATGCCCTCTATCATTTTTATCATAACACGTGTATCTTAGATGATCAGGATTGCACTACGTAGATTTAGATCTGTAATGAGTTCTGCTGTTTTGTTAAATGTACTAACAATCTGTGTAATGCTTAACTTTAGGCAACGCACTGAACACAGAAAAATTGCTGCTCTCCTGGATTCCCTAAACCACTCTAGAATTGTAAGGACAACTACAATGTATTTTTCTCCACTGGAGAGAGAAAAATATTGATACTATGAACTCCTGTAAAAAACATGCCTTGCTCTTACATTTACCAGATGAGTACATATGGGACAAAAGCCTGAAATAACTCTGTGAATGCTGCTAAGAATGATAAGCACTACCACAAATTTATTTCAAAAGAAAAGATGTGAAAAATTAAGGGTACACACTGCATTATGAGAACAACAAGAAATTTCTACCTGGAAGGGCAACCAAAAATTAATTTCTTTTATTTACTTTAATTTTAAAGTAGTATATATTAAATACAATTGCAACACTGAAGGGCTTTCCTATGTTATCCATACATTAGCCATTGCTTTTTCTCACTGTTAGGTTTAGATTGTTAGAGAGGGAAAAAAAAAAAAAAAAAAAAAATCAGTCTCACAATAAAATGGTATTTGTTATGGAAGATGTTGATTCTATGTATTTTGTTTTCTATAAACTCACCATAGAAGTGTCCAAAGCCCATGCTGATTGCTATCACCAAAGCCAGTATGATGCATCTGTTAAGGCCACTACTGAACTGGCGTTTGTGCTGCTCTCCTCTGGGAGGTTCCGACTCCGGTTCAGCAAGTGACCCACCCTCAGCCTCAGAGCTAGAGATCAGCCTCTTCTTAGCCCGACGTTTTCGTACTGTGGGACTGGACTGACTGCTAGTTTCATCACTACTTGATTCATCATTGCTAGCCTGAGATGAAAAAACTGAAAACCAACACAGAACAGTCTTCAAAATGCATTAATTGTTGCTTTAAAAATCAATTTGAGTACCAAAATCCATCATATTTATGAAAAATGTATTTGGCATTTATCTTAGAGAACATTAATAAAACAAAATAAAAATTCCCAATGTGAGAGTTTATGCTGGATATTACACATGGAATGCTTGATCTCCAAAGTTAAAAATTCATTTTTTAAAAGGAAAAGATACAGAATCAAGAAACCACCAGCAACAAACTGTATGGCACTTCCCGATACCTTATCATTCACTCGTTAGAAAGCGTTTCTTTCAGACAATCCTGCCTCTTAAAGCACCTACATGTATTGCCTCTGCAAATTCTGGTGAAGTAGAAAGGTTAAGAATTCAGTTTTCCTTCTCTTACTTGTTCTTACTTCAAGTTCTTACTTGAACTTAATAGTTCAAGACTGAACTATTTAATAACAAAAGAGCAACAGAAAGGCTTGCTAAAATAAAGCCTCCTAAAAGACAGACATGGTTTTACTATATTCTCTCAAAAAACTTCATTGTGATCTACATGCAGCTGCAGACAGAATTCCATTAAAGTTCCATTAACGTAGGTATTATAAATATCCAAACAAAGCTTTACATTGCAAATTTATTTAAATATGTAATTTTGTTTACTTTTAATATCTACCATATACTACCTATTAACATCTTTACCCACCTTTCAAAAAAAGCCATTTTCAACCACTACTGCACAGGAAAAGAACCACTCGGGTGCCTCTGTGTTTGTTCCTCCCTAACACTCTGAATCCAAAACGCTTCTATTCCCTGACTGATGTTTTGGAAGATTGAATCGGCCAAGATTTGAGGTAAGAACAAATTCTAAACAAAAAAAATTATCTCTTATAGCATTTTTGTAAAATGGTATTTATGATACCATTTGTATGTTCATGTTCCTACAGCCCAAAAGCCATATATTCTAACTGGGAAAATAACAACAGAGCTGCAACTGCTTGTGGCTAATAGTGCTACAAATGCTTGCCGCATGTACTGTAAATAAATTTATATAATCCAGTATATAAGTAACGATTATTTTATCTCCCTCCTTTGAAAGCATCATTTTCAAGTGTAAGGCAAATATCAAGGGGAAGCAGTAGCAGGGTGAAAAAGAAGCTTTCAAGTATCTATGTTCATGTACCTAATTCACATGCCTGAAATAGACTCAATGTGATCAATGAAGCCTCCAGCACATGACAAAGTGCTCCTGCTCAGATAGTTCTAAATTTGATGCCCGCAATTACACAATGCTAATGTCCCTTCTAGAAATATGGTTGTTCATTCTCGTATCAGAGATCATCACTCAAATGTAAAAATATAAATACGAGTTACTGTCCTTGAACATTTCACAATTGAAAATCATTTGTTTGAGCAAAGCCATGCACAAATCACTGAATAGACAAGAATGCCAAGCAGTGCTAGCCATTATCTATAAAAAGCATTACCAGTTAAGATTCTTCACTGAAAATAAATTCCAGCTTCACAGAAGTGATTGCATCAACCCCAGAAAAGATTACCAATTAGTATCTGGAATACATGTCTAATTTCTGACTCCATGGACAAGCAACAGGTCAGATAATGAAAGATAACTTCCCCTCTTACTAAAAAAAAAAATCCATTTTAGTCAATTAGTCAAACCAGACTGACCAAGCAGACATTGCAATAAAGACAAATCACTTAACAGCTACTTGACATGCAGATTCTTAAATGAATTTATATCGCTTGGCAGAAAAGGACACTATTTTAGAATCAGTCATTTAAGCAGATGCATACTTCTTCAATCCTGGACAATAAAGACAAGCATTCAGAAATTAGTCAGGAGAGAGGTATTTTTACTAGAATGCAGAGGTCAGACATCATAAAGGATTATAAAGGACATACTTAATAAGACAGGTGTTATTATTGCTTATTTGGTTTTTTAGGGTTTTTTCAACAACCAAAGAAGCTTACACATATGGAATACAAAAGCAGTTAAGGAACAAGCTGCTTCTAGCCAAATGGGAAATTCTTTGATATACACTGGACAGCAAAGTATAGGAAAAGAAAAAAAAAAAAATAGACAATCAGAAGGCAAAGAAAAAAAGCTGTAAGACACTTAGAGCCATTCATAAGCACTTACTGGCAAGTTGTCAACAGCATTACACTTTCAGGCAAGAATGACATTGCCTTACAGCTGCTCTAAGAATTCAGTACAAAGCTGTACTCCAACATTCACAGGATGAAAAGGAGTATAAACGAAACAAAGTGTGACCACAGTAGCAGTCCAAAATTCTAGCTTCTGCTATGATTTTGAAGTGTCAGATCTACACTAGAAACCAGATGAAGTAACAATGTCAGTTAAGAATGTGATTTTTCTTTKATATTTCTGCACAGACACATCTCAAGCCTAGATGCAGTTTATTTCAGTATATGAGCGCTTCTGCTAGTTAACTTCATTCATGAAGCAATATTAAAACGTTTCCGTTGGCATGGTGAAGACAGCCTAAACAGGAATTGGTTTGCAAGTAAAAGTGGCAGAAAATCCTTGTAGAACATTTTAGTATCTACATTAGGAAAATCTGAAGCTCATCCTTTTCCAACACAATAGAAAACTCAACAAGAAGTGGATGGCAAAGATTTCCATTGCCAAAAAGTGGCATGAAAATTTTGACTGCTAAAACTTTGGCATTTAAAATAAATGCAAAAGTACTCCAGACATTTTCTATAATACTTGGTCAAATGCACAGCACTAAAGACTATGCTGAAATCAGCTTAAGTTAGAAGGAAGAAATTCTTTTTGCCAGTCACACAGATTTGGAAACCGACAAGAACCATTCCTTTAAATGGTCAAGCATACATATTAAAATGTATTACAAAGCTTACATGTAAATTTGGAATGGGCATCAGTAAGTTTAACATTTTTCAAAAAAGCAAATAAAACACTGACAGCTTAGCCAAATTCTTCAATGAGGACTGGCTTTCAGCATCTGTTTGGAATATCACTACTATAAGATCAAGTCAGATTGCTACTCATAATTTTAAGAACACTCCATGCAAGCCATAAGCAATCAGCTTTACACAAGCTGATCAAATTTAATCACAACACCTTGGAAAGGAAGGCTGCGAGACACATGCTCTTTCACCTCATTTCCCCATCCCCTTACACAATCAGGAATCTTCCTCAGCTTCTCCAGCCAACTGACTTTTGTGCACAAAAACATGGGGAAAACAAAACAAACAAACAAACAAAAAAAAGACACAACACACAACACCTTTAGAACTCAGCTCTAAAAGAAAAAAGAAAGTCAACTAAATTTTAAATTAAAAATTAGGTCAAGTCATCCAGAAGACTTAAAGAAGGCAACAGCTTTGTTACGAATCATCACCAGTCATAATTAGATGCTAAGCTGTCATTTTCTGATTCCAATGGATACTATACAGATACATGAACCTTTAATGATGCTTTACTCTAAGATAAAACAGTATTTTAAGAAAAATCCGGCTCTTGTAATAAACTTACTTTGAAAGGTAAAAGTCAGTAACACAAAAGTGTTATAGAGAATAAAGAGAACAGAAAACATTACAAATAAGCAGCCAAACAGAATTAAAAAGGAAGACTAGAGAACTAGAGAAGAGTAACACAACAGTAATTCTTTTGTTTGGGTTTGTTGGGTTTTTGTTTGTTTGTTTTTAATTGGCCAAATATTTATATCCTTCCTTCTGAATATCATGCACTGCATTTCTGCCAAGTACTGGGAGTATCTTAAAATATATATATTCTACATAGCTATGAAGGTAAGCAAAAAGTTTTTGTAGTCATGCTGCTATCAGTCCTCATGGCCCCAAAAATCAATTCTCTCCCAGTTGCTAGTTATTTATGCCAACTCTATAAAAGCCAAAAAAATTGCCAAGAGAAAAACTACAGTTATTCTATGAACAGAAAGTAATTTTAATTCTCAAAAATATGCTAGAAATTTACTTTCTATTTAAAACAGTGAACACTTAATGCAAGAGAACGCTTTCAAATAAAAAGATAGCGGACATACATTTGGACAAATTTTTAGAGTTAGGGCAACTAGAGTTGTCTCAGAGACTGCAAATACTTGGACGTGTACTCCATTTTTTTTCCCTCTCCACACAAAGAAGGTTCCCTAAGCAAAGATTTTTATTTTTTTTTCCCTGGTGACATTTTTGCACACAGCTGCTTAGTAATTTATTACTCTTACCAGTTTCTAGATGGGAAAACGCATATTGACTGCTAGAGGAGGAACCCATGTTAAAATCCTCTGAACTTCGAGCTTCTTCACCATCAGCTGGAGCTTCCTCCTGACTTTGAGTTTCTTCTAGTTTTGGAGCTTCAAGTGTAACAATGTCAGAATCATCGCTAATAGTTCCAATGCAGGACCCATCATCAGGGATTTTTTCCTTTCCCTAGAGAAATGGACAATGTAAAAATTATTGAGATACATACAATATAAAGTAATTTTTAAAAATAACAAGAATTCTTAATGCTTTAAAGAAAAGAAAAATCAGTATCTTTATTTTAATGCCTTCAAAACATTGCTTGGCATTGTCAGATGGGGCTTACAGAAGCTTCTGAACAACATAATTTACCTCTGGAACTGTCTGAGTTTCCTCAAAAGCAGAGAGAGTATTATCTACCACTGGTATCTCTCCATCCTTGTTGCACTGAGCTATATAAATAAAAAGAGGAAGACACAAACAAACATGGGATTAAAACCAGTAACTCCACAAGTTATGCCCACTGCCATATAATATTAAAATATGTATAATTGTGACAGATTTCTATTATCTACTCATATCAGGGAAGGTTTTCTAAAAATACACTAAATCTCATTTTTAATATCCCTCTAACAAACATCAGAATCCAATTTGTCATTATGTAATACAATGTTTTGGAGGATACTTAAATTCAAATGCTTGTACTGATCATAATGCAAGTAATCTATAAATGAAAAGCACAGTTAGATAAAAACCAACACTATACTGTAAGTTGATACCACAATACATTTGTATGCTAGGATAATTAAAATATTTTCCAGATAGTTATTGGAGTTTGAGTGTTTAGTTCTGTTTCTRCAAGGAGAGGTTATGAATTTGGAAATATGATCAAGCTCAAATGTAGTCAACTGCCACTGAACCTGCCACATCTGTGTTCTCATACCAATATTAACAAATCGAGCATTAAATTTAGTAATTAAAATAAGTGAAAGGATTTTCATTATACTAATATGCACCAGACTTACACTTCCAACTCAAGGAATGCTAACACAGTGCCACAATGTTATTTTTTAGGTGTAAAAGCATTGATGGTTCCTTCCAAATTACTCTTATTTGATCTATGACATTATTAAGGAATGTTTAATATGTAAATTTGTTTTATCAGTAGCACTTCTATAAACTGTTTTCCAGCAACACCAGTGCATACTATTCTATAACACATCTAAAGTACTGACAAAATGAAAGACATTCTACTAATCTCATCTATTTCAAGAAAAAACACTTTCATAAAGTTGATGACTGAATATTTTCCATAACACTGATGAAGCAAGTACTTTGAGAGAGGCCTACAAAGCATACAAACTCTATTAAAACACTAAATCTGTGCCAATGCTACAACAGACACTTACCTATTTTATGGAACTGCTCCTCTTTTAATATCTTACCTCGCAAATCAATTGGTTGCTGCTCTTCTTGCAAAGAAACGTATTCTTCTGAAACAAACTCATGGTTATCATTTGTGCTTCCATTTTCTGAAGTCACTGTCTCTATGTCAGAACCCTGGAGTTGAAGAGTTTTAAATGAACATTACAGTTATTGGGGTTTCCATCAGTAAAGCAGAAGGAAAGGGTTACAAAGAAAACAGAACATTAATAATAAAAACAGAAGAGAAGAATAATAACCTTTAAAACTGAAGAAGATTTTAAGCAAAGCAAGAGAAATACCAAGTAATTAACTAGAGGGAAAAAACTGTTAGTGTGTAATACTTATGACCATGATTGAAAAAAGGCAGAGGAGGACAATTCTAGGAGAAAAAAAAAAAAAAAAAAAAACAAAAAAAAAGGCAATTTAGGCATCAATTAACAACTATGCTAAGTATTTTAAATAACCATTTTCTATTAGCTTTATTAGACCTATTTATTAAATAGAATTTAGAGAAACAGAGGAGGTTGTCAAATGAGTTTTGAATATGGGATCTAATTCTTGCACACATGTATTGTATGTAAATACACACACCCTCCACAAAATGGAACTTAAAGAGTACCACCATAAACTCTAATAAGTACTACTACCAGGAAAAAATATATATACTTCTACTCCATCTCAGTTCCTGTCAGCAAATTTGAATGGCTGTTTTAATAGTACATCTTTGACACCAGGAAAACAAATATTTATGCAATCTCACAACTGGATTTCTGTCTTTAATCCAGAAAGGAGCCTTAGTTATTTAGTCAGCTGCCAGTCAGCAACATCCTCAGAGCAAAACAGGAACTGAAGACAAACAACGCCCCAGACTGCAGGGCACTAAAGGCAAGCAATATGGTTGACAACTCTAAATATTTAATCTTCATATTGTAATTTTTGTTTAAAAGAACTGATGGAACACAAGTAAGGTTATTAGAAAACTATACACATGCAAACCATAACTGAAAAATACTAAGTCACTCTGATCCATAAATAACTTGAGCTGTTTTTGTAAACAGAGAGCATTATTTTTGCAACAGCAGGTGTGAAATTACAGTAGTAGTAATACTTCCAGATCAGTTTCCCTAGATGCCTCATTTCAGGACTCAAGCAAACATGTACACTTTTGTTTTTAAGAGACTGTACTTCAGGAAAGTTAGATACTTCAAAAAGAGCTGCATAAGATAACTTTGTAATGTGATTGTAGAATGTATGTTCCTCTTTAAAAGGCTTCAAAAATTAACTGCTTTAGCAATTTGACAAATACTTTGTATTTTTTTTTTTTTTACTACAAAAGTATCACAATTTTAATCTCAAATGTTTTGCAGAAATTTGCCACTCAATTATAAGTAACTTATTAAAATCTGAGTGAAATCAGAGGAGAGAAAATACAAAATTTGGGGTTTTTGGCTTGGTTGGGTTTTATAGATAGGTATATAGATTTATTATGTGACAATTGTTCTCTGGTGTAATAGAACCATTACTTTCATTTCTTAAGTTGTGAAGAAAATGAATAACAAAAATTTAGTTTGCCTAGGCTCCACAACAAGGCAAACATCAGGAATAGAGCTTAAAACAGATTAAAATTTTAGCTAAAATACCAAGAAACTGGGCTAGCTAAGTACAAGGTAAGCCATCCTTTTCCAGACACGTGCAGTCTGGTGTGGATGTCTGAACTCTCCGATTCACTTAATCCGACGCTAGACCTCCATCTCCCTTACATTTCATCAACAGCAAAGAGGCTGAGAAAGGATATTGTCTCCTCACTACACTCCTTTTCCTATGCTCCTACACAAAATTAGCAAGTCCTTTCTTAAGAGTAGTCCAATGATACACAGCATCACTTCTCTGTTCAAAGCAGATATTAAATTCAGCATACACAGCTGTCAGTTCTCTGCAATCACAATCTAGCCAATTGCCATTTCTTGCCCCTCTTAACTCAGTGCCTTTGTAAACGGCAAAACAAATTCAGAAACCGATTCTGTTGTGTCATCATCAATACAGGTCGCAATAATACGTGAGAAAATATTCCAAATTTGTCTAATCCTTAGCTCTATCCCTTTCCTAAATATCAAAATAATTTCCCCAAAGTATACAGTAGTCCACATGCCACCCCTTCCCTGGATTACAAGTGTGTGAAGGATATCTAGCCATCTCATTCTTCTCCTTTCTTCTTGCTCAGATTCAAAGCTGTCTTGCCAGGAGAATGCCAACAATGGGAGCTCTTAAACACCAGTGTTTTCCCAGCCCGAAAAGAATGATTTTATTTCTTTTAATCAGGGAAGAATAACCGGGAACAGAAAATCTCTACACCACAGAAATATGTTCTGCTTTGGTTAGACACATCCCTGCCTTCCTATAATCTTGTATGATGTTAATTTATTTAGACTGCATAATTCATTTTCAGTTACAGTGTAAAATAACCATCCCAAGTATGAAAATAAAGCCTGCAATTCACAGCTGAGTAACCCAACTGTTGTAGCCAACTCCTAAATCCTTTCACTTTTATTAGAATTCCGTAAAGTCCGGCAGCCTGTGTACTCCTGTATCCCACTTGGTCTTGAGGAGTGGAGTGAGTTTTCGGTTTCTGTTTTGGTGACAGGCTTCCCAACTTGTCATCCAACCCAAAACAAGGAAAAGAAGTTTTAACCATCTCTTAAATACCACCTTGCCGCCAACAGAAATGAAACCATGGCCCAACGTTTATAAGCCACAAAACATACCTCTTGCTTTTGAAGCTGAACTGAACTTTCAAAACTTGAGTACAATCACAAGCTTGTAATGGCTTGCCTTTCGAATTACCCAGATTTTCATTATAATCTGCAAATAGGGGAGTGTGCAGTGAAGGAGAAACAGCTGATCACTACCCATGATCTCTTCCCATTATTTTCTATTTTCCTCCTATGAAWGAAATATCTCAAGTACTGTTCCTTGAAAATGTTTCGGGGCAGGCAACAAGAAGATACAGACAGCCAATATATAAGTGTCATTCCAGGAAAATAGTTAACCCATTTGCTCTGAGGATTCTGGCTCAGTAACCTGCTCAGTTTACAAGACAATGCTAAATACTTAAAAAACAAAACAAACCCCAAAAAACCCCCATACTACACACACATATCAGCCAAGATCTGAAGAGATACAAAAATCCTCGGGACTAAAGGAAAAAAGTATATTGGAGGTCCACACTAATAGGTAGGGCCCCTCAGAGTTTCTGAGCAACTTTGGCCTGCCTTGTTCACTGCTAGGGGGAAGTAAGACAAAATATTATTCTTACCTAACTTCAAGTGACTACACCTGAGCAAATCGTTATAGGCACCTTTACAATCAATACAGTCAGTGGAGTCAAGACAGCAAGTCATTTGATCAAATATAAGTGTTGACCTTAGCATAAGAATTACTGCTCTCTAGACTCCATTGATTGTATTGATTTAATCTAGACAATGCAAACTTAGAAACCAACATCAGATTCAGACACCTACCCTGTAGACACCTAGGCAACAACGAATCCCATCCCAACAGACCTTTAATAGCTTCACTTTTTTTCTTTTGTCTCAAGCTTTATTCTACTGGGAATTAAAAATTACTTTTGTTTTAATAAAGCCATTGTCACTTTATACAACTAGTCAAACATCAGAAGATAGGAGACACAAACACACAAATTAAACCAGGGCTACACAGACACAACAGTGACTTTACAAATAGCTATACCCCAAGACTTGATCAAAGAATGAGGGAATTCTAGCATTTCATCCCAGATAAAAGTATGCCTAGTAAATGAAGCTATAGCAGAGATCAAAAGATGGACAGAAACACAACTGAAGGCACACAAATTTGATAGAGCTCCACACATCAATTGAATAGGTCTTAAAAGACAACAACAAGTGTTTTGAATCAAGAACAGTTTTTTGCCTTGCACACAGTCTGTTAGCTCTTTCCACCTGTTGCCACACAATCTACCATCACAACTTCTTTACACATAATTAGATTGCTTTTGTATATTTCCTTATGGAGGATACCTCTTCAGTGACAGTTTGCCTAATAGAAAAAAAAAAAAAAACAACATTCTCTTAGTTGCTGCCACTAGCTCAGTCCTGCACTGCCATATGAATTCCTCCTCCACAAGGTGCCAACATCCAGGTTATTTCTACATATTTTATGCCTTGCGCTCTCCTGCCTGAACAATAGGGCCAAGGAAACCCAGAATTCCAACATGAATTGCAAAGAACTTTTGCTAAAAGCTGCTGCGAGTCCCTGGAAAACACAAAAGAAAGTCACTTCAAAACTCAATCCTTCTCACAGAACAATCTCTTACCACCTCCAAGCCTTTCAGGCTGTTACAGTTTTCAAGGCCCTCCAAGCGTAAGTATGGCAAGCCCTCACCAATCATCATTTTAAGCTCCAAGAAGGCTATACTTCCCATTCCTGACCTTCCAGTACAGATATAAGGAGAGCTGCCCTGCCCTCCCACCACCTTCATTTCCCAATAAACCTGATAAAATGTTGGCATTCCTTTACTCACTGTAGCTTCCCCCAGATTCCACTTGCAGCAAGAAAGCCTGGGAAAACTTTAGCCTCTTGGGTATGGAATACATAATTACATTATCTCTGTAACATAACCCTCTCCAAGGGATTTCCAACCAGTCTTTGCAACACTTGATTCTGGAGACCCTAAACCCTCTAAACTCCCCATATCTTTCCTTCTCAATGCAGAACAGCGTTCCACACAAATGAAAGTGCTTAAAATCATGCAAAGACGACCCAGTAGGCCTATGCGCATCTTCCTCCAAACTGCCTATGCATTCTGTAAGCAGAGTGAGGCAATACAAAAGATAAGAGGGAGCACATCTCACAGATGTCTTTATGCCAGTCCTCAACCTCTTGAGCTCAGAGGAGACTGTTCCAGTCAAGAACAAAAGCAGTCGGGTATGCACAAACTATAGCATTCGCATGAGCCTTGAAAATGCCTTCTTCTAATATTCTAGTCATTGAGCATAAACTTGTCTCTATCCTGTTTTTTCATAATAGGACAGACAGAATGTAAGGACAGAGGGCTGTTCCTAAACAGCAACTATTGAAGCTAGGATCAGATACCTTAGTGGTAGAAAAGACTTGGAGAAATCACAGAATCATTTCCTTCTGCATGAGATATTTTTCCTGCCCATTTTTTTTTTTTTTTTTTTTTTAAAAATTGGGGGAGGATTTGGAAGGAAAAGAAGAAATATATTAGCAACAACAGACAAGTTACATAGAATGTGAATGTTTTCAGGAAAGATGGAACAGAGGAGAGCATTGCACTAAAATTCTAGCAATTCTTCAAGGTAAAACCTTTGTAGAAGAGAATTATTCTTTTAAATAACAAAATTTGTATCAGCTATAGGAAAGGATACACATTTTTAAACAGTAGTTTTATGTTTTTCTTACTTATAAATCTCTCTTCTACAGTCTCTGTTGATATGCAAGATCCACACAAAACAGAAACTACAAAGTTGAAACAATATTTTCCTGCATATGGCTAGTCTTAAACTGACAGAACTTTATTAATTTGAGATTGGTACCTCATGATTGATGACAGTCCAGCCACAAGATGAATCACTGTCACTGGAATTTTCAGACATTTTCAAAGCACACTGCAAGTAAAAGTAGATTCTTTTAACATGCAAGGTATGTAATTTCACTGTTCTCTTGAAAAAAAATAAAGAAAACAGAAGAATCCAAATCATGATGTTACAGAACACTACACTAACTCACAAATGTTATTCTGGAATTAAAAAAAAAGATAGAATAAAAGTTTAGAAAAAAAATATATTCCTTTGTACATATTTCCTGTTATCTTTTTTATATTTGGAGCAAATATGGCTTTGCTAGGTACATACCTATTTTAGCCAGCCAAAAAGCTCTTAGACTAGCTAAAAACACACACACACAAGGCTAGCCAATAAATCAATAATCAAATTTAAAATCTGTCTGTAGCATCATTAAGACATGTTTCAGTAAGTGAAGCTACTTCTGAATTGTTACCTGCACAGGAACTACAGTTTATTCAAGAAAAACACCGTGGTTTCTTTACCAATTAGGATCTTTTGGAACTAATTCTCTTCAACTACTGGGCAAAACAATGTTTCATGTTTCTTTCACTTCTTTCGAGTACTCTCAAATATACTGATTCTGAAGAAAATTGAGAGAGTACCTGGAGAGTACAAAAACAGAATGAAAAAAACTGAAGTACAAATTTTACTTGTTGCAATACTACCAGATGACTTTGGTAGTTATTTTCAGAAGAGAGCTGTCTGGCTGCAGCTGCCTGTTTATTTTTTCTCCTGTACCAGGAATAGAGAGTATTCAGTATTGTTACACATTCAGATTATTTTTTGACGTTCTTAACTAACATTAAGACTTTAAAAAGAAATTTAATGCATTTCTTGTTCCTTAAAATAAAAATATACCAAGTTGTTAAGTAAAATTTGCTATAGGATTTATCTTGCAGGAAAAAACTTCCCAAAAATAGAACAATTTCCAGCCAATTGTGTGTTACGTTATGCATCCAATGTAACAAAACAGCAAAAGAAATCATGGTTCAATAAAGCTTCTATAAAATGACAATTATATTGACAAAGCAGAGAGTTCTGAGAACTTCAGACACCTGCTTTATTTCCCACACCTAGTTACTTCCATAAGAACACAGAGAAAAGCACCTATTTGTTTAAATTTATTTACTCTCTACTTTATTATCAATCCTGTCTTCACTCCCAGTTTGTTAACACAGAAAATATACACAAACCTTGAGTTAGAACATCTAAATATGCCAGTGTGGCTAGAAATTTGCACAACAAAATACGAAACTTCCAATTCCATTGAGGTTTCTTACAAAATACAGTAAACATTTGTCTCATATCTCTGCATTGTGGTAGTTATCATACGGTTTTCTAATATAACACTTTTTCCTCATTAACTTCAACTAATATATTTGGGGTTCCTCTGTAAAAAAGGCAATGGTGACAATCACAACCACAGTTTATAAAGCAAAAATATTCACTAACAATCAACTTAGGTATCAAACTTACAGAGAAACTGGGTTTCCATTTACTATAAAGCCCTACTTTGAATATGGTTGTCATTTTCCTTTAGATCTTTTTCTTCCTTTATGAGTGCTTTTCCTGGAATCTCAGCTAGGGAACATCAGGGCTGGGGGGGGGTGGTGTTTTGTTTTGTTTGGGTTTTGTTGTTGTTGTTTTGTTTGTTGGTTTTTTTGTTTTTGTTTTTTTTTNTTTTTTTTTTTTTTTAATCATACTTCTTCAATCATCAAAAAAACAAATGCCCAAATGGCTAAGACTGTGTTCCAGAGTTCTCATGAGATGATAACATCTGCTTGCTGTCATTAAATTATTTTGAATTTGACCAGGCATTCAGCAGCAGCATTCCTTTCAGAGGAAGGTAACTACCAGCACCAGAACTTGCCACCTATCAGAAACATCGCTGGCTGTGTTGCAAAAACTGTATTGGTGATCTGAAATTATCTTTAAAGAATTCTCTTCAGTATAAAAACATTCCCATTTAATTATTCTACAGTTCAGTGAATAGAGCAATAAGAGTACCAAATTTATTGTAATTGAAAACCAAGCCTTTTACGTAACCACAAAAAAAAAATACAGTTTGGGGTAAATATAGTACAGGCAGCTACCCAGTCCTTACTAGTGAGTCTGATCTCCACCATGGAAGAAATTCAGCCTGTGGTTTCATAACATGGCAATTCCAGTTTTAATGCATCTCAGTGCTAGATGAAAAACAATGAAGTCACACAATGCAAATCCTTTAATAGACAAAAAAAAAAAAAACACACCACACCACACACCTATTGATACAAGTGCATTTACAAATTTTGAAAGGGCAAGTTTTAACAGCAGACTCTGTGCTGGACGTTGTAACGTCTGTCTTCCCCTAGTAACTCAGCATTTCATCATGGGCCCTGGCTAACTCAACATAAATACTATTGTGTTCTCCCTCTCCATCCAGATCACAGACTGACAGGTAATTGAGCACTGCACAAAACCAATTCTACTGAATATACAACCATGGCCTCAGGCTCCACGGAGCATTAAACATCTGTCTTCCCTTCCCAAACAAAAGCTTCAGGACCTAACTATGTGGGTATTGGCATAATCAAAAAATATTAAAAAAACAAAGAGAGGAACAAGCAGACAAACTATCATCATTTTCTATTACTTGCCAGCCTTGATAAATGGCCTTGAGTTAAAAGTTACTTGTCTTGTATTCAACCAGAATATTATATTAATACTGCATATTTAACTGCATACAGGTGATCAATCTCCAAAATAGAAAGTTTTTAATATCRAGAAAAAGAATGGAATAAAAAATAATTAAAAAATCACTGAGGTTTACGGGTAGAACTGCTAAATTTATCAAAATGATGATGATAGATAGCATGACATCAGACTGAAGGGCATCTCTAGGGTCACTATATTCCTACAAGCACATTCAGCAAACATACATGAGTAAAACAGTTATCAAAAGTAAAGCATTTTGTTAATTATAATTAGTTAGTTCTAAAAGAGCAAAACAGCCTAAAAAGCTTTAATAAAAAAATATCTAGGTACAGTGTTCCTAAACTTCAATCAACAGCTACGGTAAACAGCTTATTTCTGTAAAAGATTAATAAAACATACATGGTCATAACTAAACCTGAGGTCAAATCCAGTCCCTTAAGGAAACTGAAATACAGAAGACTGAGCCCAATGGCTAAACTGACCTACTCACAAAATCTTCACCAGCTTGTATTCTCCGCCACCAAATGACAAAGACCCACTAAGAACCAGGAGGCTTTTCCTACCCACCCAAAGGTGCTGGATACGGTTGGCACTGTCTTCCTGAATGCAACCTATTGAAAAAAAAAAAAAAAAAAGTAGTTTTGGGCAGGAATTAAACAGACATGAAGCCTGCAAACTTCCTAACGAATCAAGATTATGCTAATGGGATCTAGTCCAATAACAGCAGGGATAACTGGAAGATACAGTAGAGTATTCCACATCTCCTGTATGTCAGGCCAAGCCAGAAGGACAGATTGAAAAAAAGAAAAACTCACCCCCACACACACACAGCTTCACTGGTTTGGCTTCTCACTAAATACCTTTATTGCCACTATTTTTCAAAAGAAAGTTACAGTTCAAGTTCTTCTATACTCCAGTTTAAATTGCAAAGCTGATTTTAGGCCCACAAATGTCCTACGCTCTCAGTGATACCACCTTTTAGATTTCTATCGGGACAAAATAAATATCCGTTATATCCAGAGTTCAACCTCTATGTATTTTTGTTGTTTGGGCGGGGGGGGGTGGGGAGGGGGGGGCGTGCAGGGAAGCAGAAGTGTGAACTACTTTCCTAACCTTAGTGAAATGCAAACCAGAAGCATAAGGTGTAAAAGTTTACAGCCATTGTTGATAACGTAATACCAAGTTATCTCAGGTACATATATATAAAAAATAAATATGAGATACCACATCCTATTTATCCACTGTGAAGCAGAATAAATACCAGACTTGGAAAGAATAACCATTCCAGTCTAAACAAACCCCTAAGTTATTCCGTCTTCAAAGAGGATTTCCTAGACTAAAAAAAAAACACAGTTAAGTGTTGACAAAGAAAAAGATGAATAACAAGACACCAATAGGAATCGGTGTTCTTTAGAGTTTGCTGTGCTGTTGTTCCAAGTAAAAACTCACAGTTCTCTTCTACAGTAGCTTCTTTGTTGCACAGCAGAAATAAAAACATGTTACAGTGGTATTATACTTCAGGGTTTTCATGCAAGTCTCTTATTTCTACTAAGTGGTACAATTTCTTCCCCAAAGTAACAGTCTTCTTCATGAATACATTTAGCAAGCCCTAAAGACTATTTCCTTGCTATGACTTCCAGCATAGCTTCTAAAAGCCAAGCCACCCCAAAGCCGGGCACTCCCTGCTCTCAGCACCCACTGCTTCTCTCTCACAGGTGTTGTATCACACCTGCAACAGAAAGCGGCACCGTGCCAGAACAGTTAAAGCAACAATAACACAATTTATGAAACAGAACACCTTGCATCACCCGGAGAGGCAGAGGCAGATGATGAAAGAGAAGGAAGTTTGCAAACGCCAGCGGCCAGGGCCAGGGCCGGCACGGCGGGGGACGCCGCTCGCGGAGCCCGCTCGGCCGCCACAGAGAGGCGCGGCCGCCCCGCAGTGCCCCGGCTACTCGCTCCCTGCGACCAACAGCGGCAGCCCCGGGCCCCAGYGCCCCCGGGCTTTGCCCCGCTCCAGGCAGCCCCTCCGCACCCCCGGCCGCGGCGCTCCCCGGGAGGCCGCGCACTCAGGCCAGGCCGGAAGGTGGCAGCCCCCCGCGGGCCGGTCCCACCGCCTACCTGAGCGCGGCCCCCAGCGGGGCCCGGCACAGACGAGGGGCCGCCGGCTGCAGCCGCCAGTGACGCCGTCAAAAACAACACCGACCCGACCCGCCCGGGCCGCGCCTGCGCACGGCGGCGCCGTCCCGCAGCACCCTGGCGAGCGTAGTCCGCGCCCCGCCGCGGCCCGTCTGCCCGCGCGCCTCGCGAACTACAGCGCCCAGCGTGCACCGCGGCGGGCGGGAAGTGGCGGCTGCCGCGGGCCCGTGTAAGGCGGGTTCGGTTCTCGCCGAGTCACCTCATGCCGTCGGGTGNCCCCGCCGGGCCCCCGGGGCTCCCGCTGCTATGGCAACGCCGCGCCGCGCGCAGGTGGCGGAGCCGCGCCGCTGAGCTCGGGGCCGAGCGGCCGCGGCGCCCCCGGACAGCGGCAGCGGGTAGGGCCGGGCCTGCCTGAGCCAGGGCCGGCGCGGTGGGACCGCGGAGGGAGGGAACTTCGTGCGGAAGAGGCGCGGGGGCGGCTCGAGAGGGCGAGGGCAGCCCGGTGAGGGTGTTTGTCCCTGGGGGAGGGAGCTCGGAGGCACCTACAGCGCGGGGAGCGTTTTTCAGATGTAATCACAGGATAACCAGGCAAGGGGACAACCAGCTCTGAAGGGACGCGCTCCGTTACGTGCGAATGATGCTTGTGCTAAGGGAAAGAAAAAAAAACCCAAACAAAACCCCAAAACAAAACCAAAAAAGCCCCACCAAAGAACACCCACCCCCCCAACCGAAAAAAAGTGCAGTATATGGACTAGAAATATTTGATCCTTCTAGTCTTGGACAGGTGGAAAAACTCTGATGACTGTGAATTAACTAATTTGGAAAGTGTCCCAACAGCATAGGCTTGGAATCAGACGCCTGCAGCTGTGCTGCTTCAGGAGAAGCTGTCCTCTCCCGAGAGCCGCTCGCAACTGGGGGTAAGGCAGCTCCTACACTCCCCATGCACCTAGACCACATCTTGTCAATGGGTACAGTATAAGCAGAGTAGATCCTAAAGCTCAGAGATTTAGGCCCCAACAGTGCTCTAATACTGGTACAAAAAATAAACAGGAGACAACAACAGGCCTTATGAATAAACAAAGTAAAGGAAAAGTCAGAATTTCTTACTTGAGTTTTATCTAAGCTAGCAACTTAAATGTTTTCTTCATTTCTTACATGATTGACAAACAAAGAGAAAAGATTTCATTGCACTCTGAAGAACAGCAGGTTTTGAATGGCTTGCTCAGCAAAACTAAGGGAGGTACCTTGTCCAGTGCAGTTACCGCATGCTCATCAATACAGCATTAGAGCACTTTCCATGAACATACTAAGAAGTATCTGTCATATGTTAATTTGCTCCCTACAGAGAAAAAAAAAATGCATGCATGTGAACATGAGCGAGGAAGTACAGTCTTTTGGAGGTTTGTTTAGGGCTCTATTTTAGCATACATATTTCTATATATTAGAAAAGGAAAAGTCAAAACCAAAACAAACCATCCAACAAAGCCTCACTATATTCTTACTCTCATTCATATTTTTATTATCCATACTAATTATTTCTGCCACGCATATTAAGATATTTTCTATGCTCAAGATTATCACTAATGCAGAAATTGATGCAAATTCCAATTTTTACTATACTTCATAGTCAACATGAGTCCATTTATCACTGTCCACAGTTTACTAAATAAGGTCAAAAGTCAGCACTGTTAAGTTCCTCACTCTCCACCATACATGTATTTCAATACATATCTTGAGCAACATTTGCTCTGACCACAAACATTTAACAAATTTTAAATGCTTTGCCCTGTTATTTGAAAGACTGAATTGAAATCCATCTCCTTAGTAGGGAAAGAAGATGACTTCTGCCAAGAAACTGCCATCAAGTCCAAACACTGAGCAAAACCAATCTCCTCAACTGCCTCTCTGCGCAAATCCTGGCAATCCGGTGTTTTCCTGCATGCTGGACCCCAAAACACTCATGACTAATGGTTCTTTGACAAAGCCTCAGGTTTTACTGTTTAAAACAACTTCAAGTGAATATGGTGCTATACCACCTATCTCACAGATGGTACCCTGTACTTACCGTCCAGTGGATCAAACCTTTTCAAAACACTTACTCACCTTTGGGTCCTCTCAAGATAGTTACTTAAACACTGCCATTGACAGAAGTAGGGTATACGACTACCCCAATTTACAGCATACTCTGTAAAAATGCATCTCCATCTTTTTGTCATAGACTTAGACTAGACACTTAGCTTTAAGAAACAAATCTGACTTATTTCAGTCATTCTGGGAATAACTGTCAGTGTCTGATTTATTTTGGTTTTGCTGGATTGAATAAGATGTATCAAAAAGGATGTAGCCCATCTGATGATACACTTCTCTCAATAAGACCTAAACCCGTAAAAATAAAACTTTCGAAGCTGGTATCATAAATGTGGAACTCTAATTTTATAGAAAGAGTTAAGTGCAAGAGACATTGACCTGAAGGTTTATTTGTTTTATTAAAGTATTTTCTGGTTTTAAAACTTAAAAGTCAATGTCCACATTCCTACATCCTACATTGGACACTAATACCAACATAATGCATATGACTTTGATATGGTGTACACACCGTCAGCTCGGGTATTGAAGTCAGAAGCTTAACATCCATTTGCTCCCAATATAATCAGATGAAACAGGCAGATACTGTTCATGCCACCAAGCACATTTGCTTCCCTAACCTTTAAAGAGGACACTGTTTCTATTTCATAGCAGTAGAAAAAGGTGCCTCTCTACATCAAAATAGCCTTGAGTAGCTATAACAAATCACTACAATACAAATAGCTTATATAGATGTATACAGATTGTTCTACTAGGCTCTGGAACCAAAACAGAAAATGAGGAACTTGCAACCAGTGTCTGCTGCTTTGCATTTTCTTTTTCCCATTGCCAGTGTCTCCTCCTTAGCCCCCACTTCCCCTCAGAAAATAGCCATATTTTGGCAAGTATACCATTACACTCAACTGAGGCACTAAAGCTCCTGCACTGCCCTCCTTCCAACTCCTATAAATAAAGTATTCTCACCCCCTTCCATTGCAATGCAGTAGGTATCTGCAGGAAAGAAGGAACAGCAGCTACCCCAGACATTTCTGACTCGCCTCAGCACTCCTCTCAAGGCTCTAAGTAAAGCAACTGGAAGCAACACCTGCCACCTTGTCCCGGTTCCAAGAGTATAAAATTTACACAGAATGACATATATCTGCATAATAAATATTTTCTTCTAAAGACAGAAATCAGTCATAAATGGTATTCAGGAAACAGACTGATGTGGAAAATTCAGAAGTCTGCTAAAACTGCTACTGAAAGGACTGTAGTTGAAATGGTGACAATTTGGATAGAATGCCTAACAAAACAGAACCACTTCAAGTCCAGCGTTTCAGGTTGTCACGGTAATACAAATGCTAGCATATAAATATATACAATATAATTCTATATTGCATTTTTCCACCATCCAAAACAACAGGTGCAGGACTTCAAAGCACAGTGTCATGCTTCATGTCATTTTACAACACTTGTAACCGCACCAGGATGGTCCCTTTCTTGAGAATCTTTAATCACACCAGTATTCCTGAGATACCGGTCAATGTCAACAGAGTACAAATTAAAACACCAGCTCAAGAAAAATATATATTCTCATATGAATAACAATGGTTTTGATTTAGAATATGCTTTACAGCTACACTGTAAGATTACTAATTGTAGTAGGATGGAAGAGATAAGTCATATTCATTGATAGGACAATTTGTCACAGGATTAATTTACCACTACACTACAATACCACACTCCAGGTTTATAATTTTTCCAATTACCTTGTGTCCTGGTTTCGGCTGGGATAGAGTTAATTTTCTTCCTAGTGCTGTGTTTTGGGTTTAGTATGAGAAGAATGTTGATAACACACTGATGTTTTTAGTTGTTGCTAAGTAGTCTGATAGTCAAGGACTTTTCAGCTTCCCATGCTCTGCCAGGTGCACAAGAAGCTGGGAGGGAGCATAGCCGGGACAGCTAGCCCAACTGGCCAACGGGGTATTCCATACCATGTGACGTCATGCTCAGTATATAAATAGGAGGTGTGGTCCAGGAAGTAGCAATCGCGGCTTGGGTATCCCTCAGCGGATGGTGAGCAATTGCATTGTGCATCACTCATTTTGTATAGTCTATCATTATTACTATTATCATTATTTTCCCTTCTTTTTCTGTTTTATTAAACTGTCTTTATCTCAATCCACGAATTTTACTTTTTTTTCCCTGATTCTCTCCCCCATCCCACTGAGGGGAGGGGGGAGTGAGCAAGTGGCTGTGTGGTGTTTGGCTGCCGGCCAGGTTAAACCACAACAGTCCTTTTTGGCGCCCAACGTGGGGCACGAAGGGTTGAGATAACGACACATCTGACCTGACCTGTTAAAACAGATATGTTACAAGCATTCATTATATCAGTTTAGTAGTCGCTGGTCACAATGGTTGGTTTGTTGGTTGATTTGCTCTCAGAGTTGTTGGATCTGTTTTCGGAGTTGGGATATGTAACACCTTACTGGCTGTATATACTGCTTATCGGTGTTTTCGTGCTGTTTATCACCTCTGGGAGATGGATTAAGGTTATCGCTTTGCTATATTGTGTAACACTGGCTTATATCATGATAAAATTATTGGTCATGAGACTGTACTCAGCATTGTCATCATTGCTGTATTTCTGGAGCTATCTCTCGGGAACTATTAGTAACTATACTTTTTACCTCTTCTTGGAGAGCCAGCCTACAGGGGAGACACCTTCCTTCACCTTCCCCTTCTCCTCCAGGCTGATTACAGTAGCTCTTGAGGATTTTGAATATCCTTGGGATGTTCAAACCAGCATGTTCCTATTGCTATGTCTCCTGAATGCATTTCAGGCCTTGTTTAAGGTTAAACAACTATTTAAGAATACCACTCAGAGATCTGCTCTGAGGCTGGATAGTTATGAGTGGCAGGGTGCATGGGATAGTATGGGCAAGTACCTAGGACGGTGGGCACCTCCAATGTTTTGGAACTTCACCCCGGAACAAGTGCAGAATCCTGAAAAACTAGTAAAATATTTGGAAAAAGTATGCTGTCRCCCTGGCAATTCCAGAGAGACACAAATCACTGCAACATGCTGGGGCCTGGCCCATGCCTACCGAGCCCTGTTCAACACTATTCAGAACCCTCAAGGGGAAAAGAAGGTCTCCAGATCTGACAACAAGGTGACAGGCACTGCGGCTGCTCCAACCCCCATGACGGGCACTGCAGCTACTGCAACCCCCGCGATGGGCACTGCGGCTACTCCAACCCCCACAACGGGCACTACAACTAAACCAGAGGACCAACCTGTGATGGTATCAGTTGCCCCTATACATAAGAAGAAATMTTGGAAGCGRAAGTCAGCTCATTTAGAAAGGGATGATGGAAAAGCAGGGCCATCACGAGGAGGGGAGGAGGAAGAGGAAGAACTCGTAAGTGAGACGGAAACCACCCGATCCCTATCCCTGAGTGAGCTGCGAGATATGCAAAAATATTTCAGCCGTCGTCCAGGCGAGCACATTGTCACCTGGCTGCTCCAATGCTGGGATAACGGGGCCAGTAGCCTGGAATTAGAGGGTAGGGAAGCCAAACAGTTGGGATCCCTCTCTAGGGAAGGGGGCATTGACAAAGCGATTGGAAAAGGGGCACAAGTCCTCAGCCTCTGGAGGCGACTCCTGTCAGGCGTGAAGGAAAGGTATCCCTTCAAGGAAGATGTTCTATGTCACCCAGGCAAGTGGACCACCATGGAGAGAGGTATCCAGTACCTGAGGGAATGAGGTATGCTGGAGGTGGTTTATAGTGACCTGGATGACAAGCAAGTATCCAAAGATCCAGATGAAGTCCAGTGCACGCAACCCATGTGGCGGAAGTTGGTATGGAGCGCACCAGCGTCGTATGCCAACTCATTGGCAATACTGTCCYGGAAAGAGGAAGAAGCACCAACAGTGGATGAAGCAGTTGGCAAACTCTGGGAATACAAAGAAAGTATCTCTTCCTCCCTTGTCTCGGCTGTGCAGAAACTGTCCTGGAAGGTCCAGCAACTTGAAGAGGATATGTCCTACTCTCCACCTGTACRGRCCAGTACCTCAGCTATTAGGAGTCAGCGTTCTTCTGCTCAAGAGAGAGGATATAGAAGGTACACACCATGGGGCACCCTGTGATTTTACCTGCGTGACCACGGAGAAGACATGAGGAAGTAGGATGGGAAACCTACCTGGACYGTAGAGGCACAGGTACGTGAGTTGCAAGGGAAAACAATCACACAAGGGGGTTCTCCCAGAAAAATTGCTGCTCCRGTTTCCAGAAAACACCTGTCTCATGACGGTCCACTTTCCAGTGAACAATTTCCCAGAGAGAGTAGAAGGGTTGATTTCACTTCGGATTGCAATGAAGAAATTCTTGACTC
>JAYKAV010000148.1:178579-197193 GCA_035582835.1 Phoebastria nigripes | reverse complement strand
CGATATTGCCGCCGGTGCACCGTTGTGGTAGCAATTGGCACCCGTTGTTCAACCTTCAGCAGCCCCACAACAGAAGGGTCCTCCGAGAGACCGGGCAAGGCAGACAGTTGTTTAATTTCCTCTGTCTCCAAGGCAGCTATACCAAAAGCCCACCGGTACCCTTTTGGGTCCTTGAAATACCCTCTCCTGAGGTAGTCTGTGCCAAGGATGCACGGAGCCTCTGGGCCAGTCACAATGGGGTGCTTTTGCCACTYGTTCCCGGTTAGGCTCACTTCGGCCTCCAATACAGTCAGGTCTTGGGACCCCCCTGTCACTCCAGAAATACAAATGGGTTCTGCCCCTTTATAGTTTGATGGCATCAGTGTACGCTGTGCACCAGTGCCTACGAGAGCCTTATACTCCTGTGGGTCTGATGTGCCAGGCCATCGAATCCACACAGTCCAGTAAACCCAGYTGTCMCTTTCCTCCACCTGGCTGGAGGCAGGGCCCCTCTAGTTCTGGTCATCGTATTCGCTACCCACTTCTTCTAAGTATGAATCGGGAGACCCTTTATTAMGATCGGAAGTGGAAYCAGCCCTTCTGCGCTGTCTGGGGAACTGCTCACTGGAGACTGGAGCAGCAGTTTTCCTGGAAGAACCCCCTTTTGTGATTGTTTTTCCTTGCAATTCACATACCCTTGCCTGTAGGGTCGAGGTAGGTTTCCCATCCCACTTCCTCATGTCTTCTCTGTGGTCACGCAGGTAAAACCACAGGTTGCCCTGGGGTGTGTATCCACGATTTCTTCTCTCTTGAGCAGAGGGACGCTTACTCTTAATGGMTGAGATACTGGCTCATGCAGGTGGGGAGTAGGACATATCCTCTTTGAGTTGCTGGACCTCCCGAGACAGTTTCTCCACAGCAGAGACCCAGGCCTGTAGGGAGGAGGAGAGACTTTCTTCGTATTGCCGGAGTTGGCCAGCCAATTCACCCACCGTTTGTTCCTCTCCATCTTTCCAGGCCATTACTGCCAATGAGTTGGCATGCGATGCTGGTGCACTCCGTACAAACTTCCACCACATGGGTCAGGTGCACTTGACTTCGTCTGGATCTTTGCGTAACTGCTCGTTGTTCAGGTCATCATAAATCACCTCCAGCACAGCTAATTCCCTCAGTTACTGGACACCTCTCTCCATGGTGGTCCACTTGCCTGGGTGATATATAACATCTTCCTTGAAGGGATACCTTTCCTTCACACCTGACAGGAGTCGCCTCCAGAGGCTGAGGACTCGTGCCCCTTGCCCAATTACCTTGTCAATGCCCCCTTCCCTAGAAAGGGATCCCAGCTGCTTGGCTTCCCTACCCTCTAATTCTAGGCCACTGGCCCCATTATCCCAGCATCGGAGCGGCCAGGTGACAATGTGCTCACCTGGACGATGGCTGAAATCTTTTCGCATATCTCGCAGCTCACTCAGGGATAGGGATCAGGTGGTTACCAACTCATGTACGGGTTCTGCCTCTTCCTCCTCCTGTTCGCGTGATGGCCCTGGTTCATTTTCATCCCTTACTAAGCGAGCTGACTTTCTTGTGTACTTTCTTTTTTGTATAGGGGCAACTGATACCGGCACAGGTTGGTTCTCTGTTGCAGGGGGTGGAGTAGCCGCCGTGCCTGCCGTGGGGGCTGGGGTAGCTGCAGGGCCCGTTGTTTTGTCATCAGATCCAGAGACCCTTTGTTCCCCTTGAGGGTTCTGAATAGTGTTAAACAGGGCTCGGTAGGCATGGGCCAGGCCCCAGCACATTGCAGTGATCTACGTCTCCCTAGAATTGCCAGAGTGACAGCATACTTTTTCCAAATATTCTACTAATTTTTCAGGATTTTGCACTTGTTCGGGGGTGAATTTCCAAAACACTGGGGGTGCCCACTATCCTAGGCATTTGCCCATGCTATCCCACACACCCTGCCATTCATAACTATCCAGCCTTGGGGCAGATCTCTGCATGATATTCTTAAATTGCTTTTTAACCTTAGACAAAACCAAAACAATATTCCCAAGMAATACCAATAGGTGTATCTTAACTACCCAGGGATGTTCAAGGTACTGACAAGTTGTTGTAACCAAGGAGAAAACATAGACGAAGGTGCCATTCTGTATTTCCTCCATAAAAAGCTCCTCAGAGGAAGAGGTAGAATTGCTAATTGTCTCCAAGAGGTGGTACCCAAAGTACAGTAACGGCTTCAGTACAACACCCAGATACCAAATAATGCCCAATGCCAGCGTTTTAATAGCAAATCTCCCAGGCAAAACATCACTAATCAGTGCAGAGCACAGCAGACTGCAGAAACCAATACCAATCTTTAACATGTACAGCAAAAACAAGAGCATGATGCAAGTCAGATAAACTAATATGGTGACCAACAACTGTTAACAGATATAAATTCCTTAATATGCTCTAGTTAATCTGTTGTTATCTCAAACCCTTCGAGCCSCACGTTGGGCGCCAAAAAGGACTGTCGTGGTTTAACCCTGGCAGCATCTAAACACCACGCAGCCGCTCGCTCACCCCCCACCGGCTCCAGTGGAATGGGGGAGAGAATCGGGAGGGCACGAGTAGGAAAACTCACGGGTTGAGATAAAAACAGTTTAATCATTGAAATAAAACAAAGTAGAACAGTAATAATGACAGTGATAACAACAACAATATACAAAGCAGGCGATGCACAATGCAATTGCTCACCACCCGCCAAACTGACGAGAGCCTGTCCCCCGGGACCCAAAACTCCCCCACACCCTTAGTTTTTATACTGAGCATGACATTACATGGTATGGAATACCCCATTGGCCAGCTGGGTCAACCACCCCGGCTGTGCTCCCCCCGCCGGCTTCCCATGCACCTGGCAGGGCATGGGAGGCYGAAAAGTGCCCGGTGCAAGCACCACCCAGCAGCACCCAAAACATCAATGGGCCATCAACGCTCCTATGATACCAAACCCAAAACACAGCACACACCCCCCCAGCTACTGGGAAGAAAGTTAACTCTGTCCCAGCYRGAACCAGGACATCCCCATCAAGAAAAAAGCCATTATGTCCCTTCAATTTCCTAAATCTGTAGTAACTTCCTTTTGTATTGTAATACTTCTTCTCCCACAGCAAATAAGTTGCTTGCATATCAATAAAAAGAGGAAGACAGAAGAAAGAAGGAATCAAGAAAAGAAAGTTTTAATTGAATATATAGGTGAATATGTTATATTTATGTATTGATATTAATTTCATGTAAGACCTTTGCTGGTTTAGCACACTAAATTATCACTTGAAGTATATAATTTCAGTTTTAGTTTCAAGAAATACCCACTGCCAGTAATATTCAGTATCAAGAGTGCCATTAGTGTCAGACGTTTCATTCTTATATTGAACGTGTGGTTTATGATTCAAACTGTGAGACTTCAATAGATCAACTTTCTACCTGTAGCTGTACTTCAGAATTTCTGTATGATTTTATGCAAGCATTGCAACCTTTCCATGACTCCATTTTTTCTGCATACAAGAGAGTACTTTCAAGTGGTGGGTATTAAATCAAATTGCCATAGCTGTACTATTCACAAAAGCTGTAGGAACCTCTAATCTTTCCAGGCTGTCATAAAAATGGATCCACCTGGAATTCTCTCCAAACACTACAGGGTTAAGAGATGCTTCAAATTCTGGTAAATTACATATTATCCCTGCGCTTCCTGGGTATCTGTCAGCTCTGTTTTAAATGTATGTAAACAAAAGGAAGCTATGCAAAGAAATGAGCACTATCAAATAGAAAATTTGGAACCAGTCTCAGCCTCAGGTAGAAATACGGAGTTTAGAACATGGTAATTGCCTTTTTCCTATTGTTGTTTATGTAGATATGTGAACTTATATATCCATACACTTATATATGTTTATAAACACATAAAATATGAGTTTAGAATGCAAATATGATACATTTAGGAATTTWTATCAATATTGCTCATTATGGTCAAATAAATGCTAATGGTTATGAAGATTATAGTAGTGTTCAGAGAAATAGTTTACTCCACTATACTATTGTGGCAGCTTCATTTTTAACAGCTACATGGATTGTCTTCCAGTGCTGTCTGTTACTAAATGTGTGAGTTGTATATTCATATGTTGGTTGGTTTTTTTCCACTGACTTCACATTCCTGGACCATGACTTTTATTTTTAACAAAAGTATGAAGAGTTGCCAGGATGAATCTTTCCAGGGTAAAAGAGAAGTCAAAGGATTTTAGAAGAGGCTTTAAACTTTATCCTCCTCTTGTCAATAGAGGCCTTTCCAAGGTCTTCCCAGAAGAATTAGGTTATTTTAAAAAGTATCAACTGGATGAAGAATTTTAAACTTGTTCAAAATGTCAGGAAAAAAACAAAAACAAAAACAAAAAACCAAACCACTATTTCCACACGGTGTTGGTAGACCAAGTCTTAAAGGGTAAACAGATTTCTTTCAGAATTTGCTTTGTCATGCCAGGCCCTTGTCTGTGGCCTTTTGGAGACATCCTACCTCCCCAGAATATTAATTGTTAAAATCCCACCCACAGGACAAAGATTCTTTGTAGGTATTGCTTTTCCTGAGTTTAAATTTTTATATCATGAATATCACGAATGTCTATTCACAAAGAAACTTGATTTGTTTATAAGGCTATATCATTATCTGTTCCAGTTAAGGTGCTCATAAAGGTTTTGGGAATCTGTTCTCTTATTCTGAAAAAAAATTCCTTTTCATTTAATTTAAAGTGTGTGTGTAACTGAGTGCACAAATTACTTTTTGTTCAATGGCAACTACACCAAACAACAACAACAAAGAATCCCCTGTGCCCCTGCCCCAAATCATTTTGATCAAATGGGCAAATCAGACGTACAGTTTGGTTATCTCAAATCACATTATTTTTCTGTGAATACACTTTGTATAAGATAAGATAAGCCTGTTTCTAAACGTTGCATTCAAATATGAAAACTGAAGTGTGTAATCTGTAACTTCACTTTTAGTCGTACCTGTGAACAAGACTTTATGACAGAAGTAGTCAAAGAAATGGATCATTAATTTGGCATAAATGTGTTTCAGTGAAATAATTTTTAAATTTCTATGAACCCAACGGGAAAGGGTTCAACTTTCTCGGTTCTGCAGTGAATTTGAATTACAAATTCTTTCATGTCCAATCTCCATTGTCTTTCTTTACTTCATACAGTGTTCCAGTCCCAAACACAATTTAAAATCCTGTTTAAAAAAAAAAAAAAAAAAACTAGTTAAAATTCCTAGATCTTGGAGTGCCTTCAGAAAATATGATGTTGATATATTTTTGGATTGCGTTGGATAATGTTAGTTATTGACAATGGCTGCATCATTTTGCACTTTGATATATGAACCCACAGTTATAAAAACACTTCTATAAAGCTTTTTTAGTTCCTGTTTCACTGTTATATGCCTTAAAGCAACTGTTTACTGAGGTGACTTCTCTATGAGAATTCCGCTGTTCCTACCAATGAGATTTTCTTCCTCCTAACCTAAAACCAGACGTGCTCATAAAAATCTTTTTAAAAGTTACTGTTAGCTGCCAGCAGCCATGAAATAACTCACAACCCTCCCAAGAAAGCTATTACAATGTATTTCCCCTCTAATTTGAAGAAGAAAGGATTATGTATAATTCCCTCTATTCTACGTGTAACCTAAGAAAGATTATGCCATTCTGCGTGTGTGTTTCCTGTCACGCTGAGGTACCTGGGGGCTAAATTCACCTACTGAGAGGGAGTTGCAGACTGAAGACCTGCTTCATTGCTCATACTAAATAGTCAGATTTGTAGCACACATGTAAGAGATCTTCATCAGACAAATATATACAGAATCTTTAGTAGAGTTCTTAAACCATCACCATCAATTGATACAAAGGCGCTACATCTGTTTGATGTGAGAGAACAGGGCTAAGCAGCTTTTACACAGCATGTACAACAGCCTGCGTGAAGGACTTTGCCAGTATTTGTGAGAACCTGAAGTGTTGTTCAGTGTGTACTTCACCTCTTAGCACTTCATTTGTCAAAGTCATTTAGAGTAGAGGTAATAATCCACACTGTTAATAATCTGAAAAAAAATTACCTAAGGGGAAGACAGAGAAAGTTAAGCTTACCTTTGAGACCAGAGATCCGAGAATTCCCAAACTCATAGGTTTACATTCTTTCATTTCTTCTCCTCACTTACTTGCTTGTTATGCTTGTTCAAATCTTTGAAAAACTCAGATAGTTGTTTTCACTAAGTATCTTACATCATTTTATTTCCTTGTTTGGTACTAATGTATAAGACAGCTATTTTTCCACTTCATTAAAGAAGCCATGTCTAATGAAATCTGCTGGTGCATGTATACAGTGCTCAGGCTTTTAACAGGCTTAAGAATGCCTGTGAAGTCCAGCATTCCTCAGCACCTGGATAACATAACGGCAACCTGTTTTTCATATTGTTCATCACAGATACAGGTAAAAACCAAAAGGTTTTCAAGAAAATTTTAAAGAAGGATTAGGCTGCAAGTGCAACTGGGGTGATATGGTATAACTACTCACAATTTGTGGTGTCATTTTGTTAAAGAAATAGTTTAATTATCAGTGGGTTTGTCCTTGAAAAGTGCCTGTTGCAGAAGGAAAAGAAACCAATCTGAGAATATCTTTGCCCAAGTTAAAACTGTAATGAATGTTCTTATATAAAACAATTTCTTCTATATTTATTTTTTTATATAAAGTAAATTGTTACTGAACAATTCCTTGCCTTTCTATAGATACATGCGCAGAGCGCTTCTTGTTTTGCCACCTAAACCTCAGCTGTTCTCCAGTGCTATCTGTTCTGTGCTTTCAAAATAATTTGCCTTCGCTAGGCACATATATACTGTCTTGATATTTTTCCTTAACTTGTGCTGCTGTACCCTCCCTATTGTATTCATGGAATTTGTCACCTGTCTCCATTTCTGGGCTTTTTCTTTCATGGTATGCATGACAGTCTGAACTGCTTTTATTTGTGTATTTCAGTGAATGCAGCCTCTGCTTTGTGTTTGAAGTGATTTTTAGGGAAAATTTCCTTTCAGGTTAATATAATATACCTTTCACTCAAAATTTTGATTTGTGTGAAGTGGCTTTCGTGATCTGTAGAGTTTAAATAGTCCATTTCTTTTTTTTTTCACCTTAACTACTGTTAAGAAAGAGAGAATTTCTTAAATTATTTAACTTGTATATCCTAGCACATTTATTTTTTACTCTGTCTGTTTTCTAGATGTATAGAAACAAAATTTGCTAGCGCTCAGTCTTTACTGGCAACTTCTGCTATTTTAATACCCCAGATAAACTACTAATTTGAATTAGAATTTGTTTTACATTGTTATAATTTGTTATGATGTAGTTATCAGTGGAATTCGATAATGTTTGTGCTCCTGCTGGTTCCTCTTATACAAACCAAACAAAACTAGAGAAAGGAAAAAGAACTGCGCTTACTTCATACATCAGTTATTAACATCAAGAAGGCTTGTAAGATGTGTTTTAGTACTTCTGAGTTCTGTTTTGCCAAAYACCTTCAGCACAGAAACTGATTATCACATCAAATGTCATAATAACTTTCACAAATGTTGCAGACAAAAAGGTGTTTTACATTACCTCACACAATTTATTTTTATTGAAAGCTGGTTAATTTAACTTATTTCAAACTGACTAATTGCTAGATGTATTAACACTCCAGTTAGATCTTTGCTGCTGATGTGCAGATTTAGTTGCACACTTCTTCTCAGTGATATAGTGATACATAGAGTCTTAGAATGACTGACAATTCCAATTTTCTGTTAATTTGATTCTGGTGTGTTTAGGGATTGTCATATGATAGGTATGACTAGGCGTAATAATTCAATTTATTCTTATGTACACTGCTCTGTTTCTAAGCTGGGAAGGTTCAAGTTCTATTAAAGATCAGAAAAAAAAGATTTTAAGAGTTGTGTCTGCTTTGTGAGTAATCTCTGTGGGTCATCAATTACTTTACTGAAGTACTTCTTGTTTTCTGTTAGGTAGAAACATGAGTATTCAATGGTCCTTTTGTGTGTATTTCTATCTTTGGTGTATCCTTAAGTGTGTGTAATCAAGCACAGATGTACTGTCTCAAGCTTCTGAGAGTTGTGGCTTGAGTAACAATCCTTACTTATTTCTAGAGCTGTTTAACTGTTGTGCAAATCAAAGAATCATATTTCAAAATAGTTTTATTTACTTCTATTCAGTTACTAAAGACAGTACTTATTTAATTTGTCTGCTTCGTTTTATAAATATTAGCTATAGAAAGCATGAGTAAATAACTTTTTCAAGGTGACAATGGAGGTACTTTTCTTTTTTGACATCTGTTGACATAATACTTACTCAGAAGCTAGTAATTTGGGCCTCAGTTGACAAAAATTAAGCAATAAGTTAACAGAATTAACTATCTTACAAGAATTCTTTTTGAAATACCTGAAGCTTTTAATGCATTTAGTCCATAAGCACCAATTAGTTGTCAAGCACATCTTATGACACACATTTGAACATTAACTGCTCTAATGCTTTTTAGCTGGTGGAGATTTTCCTCCCTCCTACCCACTGATAGCTACTGTGCAGGTACAGAATCTTCTTGTTCTGGGGTGTACTTCATCCTCTGGCGTATACTCCCTCTTTCACGCTGCTGATGTTGGTACGTTGCCACCTCAGTGCAGCAGAGAAACAGCACTCAGAAAGATTTCACTGACGTTATACTGTTCGGGGGGTGATGGACTCTGGTGTCCCCAGGATGAGAGCCACCTTTGGAAAAACATGCATGTTCTATTGACAGCCCTTCTTTGGTGGTATAAACTAACAGAGTACTAATAAATCAGGTAGTTTCTGGCAATAGAAATATTATGTCAAGGAAAAAGACAGTAACATTGAATTTCTAAACCAATACGTTTCTGTTCGTCCAAGGAGAAACTATTTTCCTTCTGTACCACTTTTACTGATGGCCTATTTTATTTTCATGTTTCCTGCTCTTAAATGTCTATGTTTCGAGGAGTGGTTCTACAGAGACAGCTTGATTTTTAATAGATGGTCTGGTGATGTTTCTACTGAAAGTGCTGCTGCTAGAAATATCTTCTTGCTTACAGCTCAGGGAAAGCTGGAACACAATACCCTGACTTCATTCTAAATCTGATTTCACACTCTCCAGTTCCTATTCATTGTTTTTCTTATAAACTTTAGATAAGATAGGAACACAAGCTGGAGGCACAGTATTTTCCCCAAGATTTTTCCCTCTGGATGTAATTTACTAAGTTTAATAAAAACTAAATGTGAGAACAAATTATCGTATGTCTTTCTGTTATCGGGTCATCAGAAGTTTCTTGTAATTTAGCTTTTCCCCATTGTGTGCTTCAGATGTACTTTTTCAAAATTTCTGTTCTCTCTTCATAATGCAGAGTGGGTCTGAACAGAACAGTGAAACTGGGGAGACGAACCTGAAAGCTTCCCTTGAGGGATGTCGACATCAGGTGATAACACTAAGTGTGTCCCAGTGTTGCCAAGGAATAACATAACACCTACTTGTGCAGGAGGTTGATGCATGTGTATGGCACTTCACAGAGAGGGCAGAACTTTGCTGCTCTACACAGGAGGCTGTGGGCAAATTGACACACTGTGAATTCACGCTGTGTGGCGATTAAGTCAGTTCTCTGTTGTATAGTATCGCTCTTCTCCAAAGGAGAAGTCTCTCAGGAACACATGGAGCAAATGTCACAAAGCTCCTTGTACTTCTTGTTCCCTTTTGCCTTGCTCATACTGACTAATTTTTCCTAAGCTTCCTCCCAGCCTGAAAGTCTGATTGGAAAGATACTGCCTGGGGTTGTGCTTTGGGCTGGCGTGGCTCAAAGACCATCCTYGTCCTCATTTTCTCATCTTCAGAAGTGAATCTAGGCCATCTCAGATGCATCTTGCAAAAAGTATCTTCATGCAAAAAGTTTGTATGAAAATACAGAGATAAAAAACAAACATCACCAAATACCATATGCAGCTTACTATCTGGATAACGGTCTCTATTTGTGTTAGTCTCATAATACCTATCTATCTATCTGGCTATCTATCTTTCAAAAAAAAGGAAAAAATGCTGTCATGTGCATGTCCACCTTTGTCAAGACTACCTTTTCTACCTTCCAGTAAGAACTGGAGACTCATGAAGAGCCTCTTTGCAGTAGTTAGGAATCTTTCTATTTCACAGCCTCAGATAGTCTCTGAGTCTACCACACAATTGGCCCAAGTACATGAACAACAAAAGGGKTTTTGTTTGTTTGTTTTCACTTTGGAGGGCACCAGTGCTTCTTTTCTAACATGGTCTTTTCTCTGTCTGTCAATATCTTAACAAAATGCACACTTTCTTTATGAGGATTTTTGCTCAAATGCTGCATTTGTTTATTTATACCAAGCACTTAGTTTAATGCCATCTTCTATATTCAAATCTGATGAAAAGACTGGTTTTGTGTGTTGCTGTTTTTATTAGATAGCTATTTAAATCTTCCTTTTTTTCTTATTTATAGTTGTATTATACTTGCAGCATTTATTTTCCTGGCTATTCGCTGAAAACTTTTGTGCTGGCAGCCAAGGACTAGTGGATTATGGGAACACAGAAGTGGAGAAAACCTTCTGAAGAAGTCTTTACCAACCAAATTGTAAATATTTTTCATAAACTGAACAATTTTCAAATTAAAAATATGCTTTTTAGACTCATTCTTTCTGATGGGAAGCTGATGCAAAAACTCACTTGTCTGTTATTAAACCAAGCTTACCCATGCTCATTTGTGCCAATCCTGCCTTCAAGTATAGTCAAGTGTTTCATACCCTCATTTCCTGTCTCCTGATCTTCTCCATAAGGAATAATCATATCTTCTTTGCTAAACTCTTAGTTTATCACCATGTGACAAATGCAGCTCTGTGTGAGCTATCTTGATGCCAGAGACACGTACCAATTACCTCTATCAGAGGGGATTATTAGGCTGACCATGAGAGAGCTTAACACAATTCTACAGCTTCCAGTAGTGCACAAGCCTATACAGAAGTATCTATGAGCATATGGCACATATTTCTGTTAGTTGGATGTCCCCTCAGACCGTAGTTTCACTCATTTTCAGCTGGCAGCATCTCTGATTCCTGACTGCAGTCCCGTTGCTGACKGCTTGTTTCCTGTCTTGTGTCAACACAAGAGTTCATATGGAGATTTCCTACTTTCATGCATTCAATGGCCTCATTAACTCTTACGCCTCATCAAAAGAAGTGAAAGCAAGTAAGAAGGAAGAAGGGATCAATGGGAARGGTTTATTTGGCCTCTTGCCAATTTGTGTCAGTATCACCTCTGTGCTTAGGAAGATCATGGAACAGATCCTCCTGGAAGCTATGMTAAGGCACATGGAGGACAGGGGGGTGATTTGAGACAGCCAGCATGGCTTCATCAAGGGCAAGTCTTGCCTGACCAACCTAGAGGCCTTCTATGATGGAGTGACTACATCAGTGGACATGGGAAGGGCTACAGATGTCATCTATCTGGACCTCTGTAAGGCCTTTGACACGGTCCCCCACAACATCCTTCTCTCTAGACTGGAGAGATATGGATTGGATGGATGGACTGTCCGGTGGGTGAGGAATTGTTTGGATGGTCACATCCAGAGGGTAGTGGTCAACGGCTCAATGTCCAGATGGAGATCGGTGACGAGTGGCGTCCCACAGGGGTCTGTATTGGGACCRGTACTGTTTAATACCTTCATCAATGACATAGACGGTGGGATTGMGTGCAMCCTCAGCAGGTTTGCAGATGACACCAAGCTGAGTGGTGCGGTCAACACACCTGAGGGACAGGATGCCATCCAGAGGGACCTGGACAAGCTGGAGAAGTGGGCCCRTGTGAACCTCACGAGGTTCAACAAGGCCAAGTGYAGGGCCCTGCACCTGGGTTGGGGCAACCCCCGGKATCAATACAGGCTAGGGGATGAAGGGATTGAGAGCAGCCCTGCCGAGAAGGACTTGGGGGTACTGGTGGATTAAAAGCTGGACATGAGCCGGCAATGTGCACTCACAGACCAGAAGACCAATTGTGTCCTGGGYTGCATCAAAAGAAGCATGGCCAGCAGGTCAAGGGAGGTGATTCTGCCCCTCTACTCTGCTCCGGTGAGACCCCACCTGGAGTACTGCCTCCAGCTCTGGAGCCCTCAGCGCAGGAAAGACATGGACCTGTTTGAGCGGGTCCAGAGGAGGGTCACAAAAATGATCAGGGGGATGGTACACCTCTCCTATGAAGAAAGGCTGAGAAAGTTGGGGTTGTTCAGCCTGGAGAAGAGAAGGCTTTGGGGAGACCTTATTGCAGCCTTTCAGTACTTAAAGGGGGCTTATGAGAAAGATGGGGACAAACTTTTTAGTAGGGCCTGTTGCGATACGACAAGGGGGAATGGTTTTAAAGTAAAAGAGGGCAGACTTAGATTGTACATAAGGAAGAAATTTTTGACGCTGAGGGTGGTGAACCACTGGAAGAGGTTTCCCAGAGAGGTGGTAGATGCTCCATCCCTGGAMACATTCAAGGTCAGGTTGGACGTGGSTCTGAGCAACCTGATCTAGTTGAAGATGTCCCTGCTCACTGCAGGGGGGTTGGACTAGATGACCCTTCTAATCCAAATTATTCTATGATTTTATGATTCTGTGAAATTGACTGTGAAACTATGACAATAAGACTCAAGTCAACTGAGACAGCTAAGCTGGTCTAATAGCAACCTGTTGCCAACAATTTTTTTTTTTTTTTTTTTTTTGTACAGCCATCCTGTTTGTGTGCACCAGAGCTTTGGGCTGCAGTACTCTTCTTCTCCTGCCTCTGTAGAAAGCAGCAGCTGAGGCCAATATTCATTTTTTTCATTGGGCAGTAGTGGCAAGGGTGGCTCATTGTAACCTCCTAAACAAGAAGTATGTGTTTGTTGTTCTCCTTTGGTTTTTCCAGGTGGAAAAATGAGATTTTTAGGTAATTTAGATGTATCTGATTTTACCTGTCAGTTCATTGTTCTCTTCTGCTTAGCCAAAAGTGAAAATTAATAGCACAGAATCTTGTCATCTTTTAAGCCAGCTTTCTACATTCTATTGCTAGGGATTTCAGGTCCAGGTGAGCCTAAAATCAGCAAAAATTAATCTGGATCTGGAAAACAGGATTGAAACACTCATTTGGAAAGAAATTCTGGTTTACTTTATTCCACTAGCTAGAGGTTTTTCTGTTTTATTTCTGCCTGCATTAAAATAAGTTGAAAAATGAATGTATTCCAGCCTGAGCTGTGTAAAAGCTGACTGAAATATCTTGCTTAATAATTTTTTGGAACTATGAGTTCTGAACAGTAGTAAAATATACAATAAAGAGCAGAAAGGGAAAAGGGTCAGGACACTACTGGTCTGACAGTTCTGTCACACACTTTCTGCAAGACCCTGTCACTGTTTTTCATTTCCTTGCCTTAGCTTCCTACCTGTTACATTACAATATTAAGACCTTTTACTTCAATTGCTCATTCAGGTTTGCCTTTCCAAAGAACTGTAGTTCTAAAGTTCTGAGTCTCATGACTCATGAAATGTGAAAAATCATAGTTAGGAAAACTTCATATGGAAATAGGATCGCTTGTTCAATCCCTATCTGTCTATCTGACACAGCAGTAAAAAATCCAACTCCTTATCGAATACTTAAGACGCTGGTTACCATGCTATTTCTCAACAAGCAGTTTTGTGAAATTTTATAGTTGTTTTGATTTGGCAAGGAAAAAAATAAATAAATTTTATAATTCTGATTGAAGCTAAACTTGCCACTACCATGAAGAAGCTATTTGTTTGCTGCAGTCATCTATCTGAATAATAGCTAAAGTAACACTGCTTCTTTCCTTCATGTTGGAAAGAGGATTGAATTACACAAGTGAAAAGGGTGGTGATGTTTTTTTTTTTAATCTTATTGTAAAATATTCCTTCCCAATTGAAAAACAAAACCAAAAGGACTTTATAGAGCATTCCTCTCCTCTTTTCCACAAGATAAAAGACCTTAAGGACTTAATGTTGGTACTTTCCATTAAGACGACAATCGATATAATTTGCTTATTTAGTAAGACTCAAGGGAAGGCAGAGGGTTGTATTTCCTGTAGCACACTAGAGCATCAGTGAGGTTGTGATAATTGCTATGAGATAAAGTGAGGCTAGTGGATTGTGTAAATTGCATGGGTTCATTTAAATTGCTTAGGAGTGACAGTTTATTACTTTTGCTGATTATTCAGATTGTTCTCTATTCTCTTTATGTCCATTGCRCCTTCATGTAAAATCTGGCATGCTGGTGTTCATTTTTACATTCTTATTACTGCCTTGGTATTTCTTTTTTTCAGTGTAGCTGCTATATTATAATAAAGTAGGACAGCTATGTCATAAATTAATATATCTAATCATTAGAATATCATCTTGGGCAGTAGGTTRTCTTTGCTATTACACTACAAATTTGATTACTAAAGCATTTAGCATTACTAAAATTTTCAAGACAAAGAATATAGAGGTTGATAATGAAATGTAATGATTACACAATAATAATCTTTACTGACTTTATAGTCCTTCACATTATGAAAACTCTTTAGAAATTATAGGGGAAATTACCTGTCTGTATAGAATAGCCAATAAAGGAAAAACTTCAAGATACTTCTTTGTTAGGTTTCCTGACTAAGTAGTTAAATGCCACAACTACTTATGTATACTTAGTTTAGGTTTTACTTTCAAGATAAAATGAAAATCTACCAGCCTTATTTAAAATATATATATACACCCACCCTGTTATAAAAAAAAAAAAAAAAAAAAGAAAAACTGAACGGCCAGCTGAACTTGAGCTACTGGAGTCCTGTTCTCACCCTGCAACACACATCCACAATACAGTGCCAGCTAACTCATGAAGCTGGAGTTACCCATTCAGGAAGAAAGTGATCTAGCTGTGTTTATGTTTTGGCCAGATTACTCAGTTGAAACAGCTGATCATCTCATCACATGTGTGGCAATTTTCCTCTAAGAAGGTGGGACTCTAGTGCCATTATGTTTAATCCTTTTTAAGTTATACTGCAACTGCAGTTTCACTGTGAAATACAAAACACAGTCCATTCAAGAAAATTGTTAATTTTAATAATAGACACAGTTCTAGTGTTCTCACTCACAAAAATGTGCTGTGTGAAAAAGAAACGAGGTTCACCAAATGAGAAGATAAGTGGTTAACTAAATAGCAATGGATAAAATCATGACTATTCTTGAGTAGATATTGCTTCAATGGAATCGACAATAATCTCAGTTTCTGAACTTGTCATACCTATGTAAATTATGTCAGAAAAATTGCAGGCAGAACAAATAAACACATATTTTTTAAAGTTTGAAGGAGAATAAATCATATTGACTAACGTTTTGATACCATGTGATCTAGATTGCTTGTATGAGCAGCTTTTGAAGAGCGGTTGCACCTAAAAAAATAATTTAAGTGAGAAAACACTTTCCTGGTGATATATGCAATTTCTAAAGAAAACTCTATCAGAACAGATCTCAGCTATTTTTATAGTACCAATTTGACATGCAGGATACTTGCACAGAACTAAGATTTCTGACAAGTTTTATAGTTTTGCAAAAGTAGCAGGCATCCAGAAGCATTTAGGGTTAAATTTTCAGATGGAAGTTTCCCATTGCGTGTAACATCTTGTGATACATAGCAACATATTTTTGATCAGGACACCTCCTGATGTGTGATGGAGGTACACTATGCATTTCCAGGTCCTATTTTTAAGGGTGGTTGTGATCTGCCTGTGCCACTCCTGGGGGTAGCACATATTAATTTGTTAGGCAAAGCTGTTCCTTTTCAGAAAGGTTTTATGCAGCACATTACAATTTATCTTCAATCCAGGATAACTCCATAGCAACATTTATAACTTGCACTTATGTATACAGGTATGTATGCATGTGCACAACCACTTTGGTGTGATTCCTTTCTTTCCTTTGAAGCTCTTTGGCCACATGTTCTTTATACATTAGAAACTGGTGAAGTTATAGTTTGTTATCTACATGCTTCTATATGGAAATATGACTAATCAGATAGACTCGTGTGCAGGTATCTTTACCGCACGTTTTTTTTCTTTCTCCACTGTAAAGATAACTGGAGGAAGGGATGAGAGCTGGTTCAGCTTTGTTTAGTTTTTCCTACTTTTTTTTTCCCTTCTTCTTTAGAAAAATAGGAAATGATGTGTCTGTGGTCTGAAACAAATAGGTCTACATTCTATTGTGTTATCCATCTTTTAACCTGTTCATATATTGTTTTATTCACCACAGTTATGGAAACTACATCATTATAATGTGTTGTCATTTCAAAATGTGGGTATATTGTGAGATGGAGGTAGACAATCAATACTACATGCTGATGGTGAAATACAGTTAGGAGAAGCTTTTATTCTTAACACAAATAAAACTATTTTGATTGCCACAACTTGCCAAAGGCAAACTATTGTTATTATCAGAAACCATGAGTTGAGATGACACATTAAGAGCTGTGACTTTACAGTGTAATTGTGTGTGCCTTTTTAATTGTAAAGATTTTTGCTATTTGCTCTGTACCTTTTCAGTAAGGTCCATTTTTTCTCTAGCCTGTTCTGTTGACTTAATGTTGCATCTGTGATATATTTTGTTGGGAAGTTTTAAGAACTAAAGTTCAATTTCTCCCTTGTGACTATGGGTGTCTGGTAGCACTTTGAGATTTAGGAAGCCTCACCACTCAAGAAACTGATTTTGTCTCTGCAGCATCACATGGTTGTTATGGGAACCACAGTTCTAAACTTACTGATTTTTCATTATTAGTGGTACATCGCATTCAAGACCACTGGCTTTTTGCAGTAGCTTGATTTTCTTTTAATACAAAGGGACTTAAGGAGGAAATAAGTGGGGTGACATATAATTAGAATTTGGGGAAGGAAGCAAAGACAAGGTCCAGACACCAGTATTTACTGGTGGTAAAAGGAGGCTTTATAAATAGAAGACTTTAATGTCATGCAGACATTTTTTAAGCTGGGGTGTGTGTCAGATGGTTTTTTGTTGTTTTTTTTTTTTTTTTGTGCGAAGTGGAATGGAAATACTTTATTGAAGGCTGATATAGAGTAAAGTGATGGAGAATAAAAAACAACACAAATGGCCATGGAAAAAATGTAATAGAGTAGGCATTGCCACCTATTGACTAAAGTATACAACAACAAGAAAGGCAATTTTATCCAGAAAATAAGAGGTACTAGGCAGCAGCAAGAGATACAAAATGTTAATTTCAGATACTCGAAGAATGTGTCCTGCCAAGTGTTGTTTGCTCTTTATCTGTGACTTTAATAGGAATACAGCCCAAATTTTGATGCTGGCCAAGAGTAGGGTTGGTTTTTGTTGTGGTTTTGCTGGGGTTTTTTTGTTTCATCTATTAGATTTTCTTACTTGTAGACCAGACATCCCAGAGGATTGCTCCTAAGATAATGGAAGCTATTGAATCTAGGCTGTTTGATCCGACTTGCTAAAGGTCAATAAAACAGTGACAGACAGTGGTTAGTTATGACCTGATGACAGCTTAGCAAACTGTATAAATGAATACATTGATAATGTCCTTGTAGCAGGCAGGTATTAAGATCCTAAGAGTTCATAATCACATTGTTTGAAATATCAGCCAAAAAAATTGAGTTATGGAGTTGTGGACTGAAGCAAAATGACCTGTTACCTTGACTCTCTTTTGAACCCTAGATGTAAGACAGACAGTGATTGTCCGCTATTGTTTAAAAACCGACCAACCAACCAAAAAAAACCCCAAACAACAAGAAAAAACACTCCTGTGATATTTTTATACTGTAGAAGTGTAGTTGTGATAAGTCGGGAAATGATTATTTATTTATTTATCATACATTGTTTCTTTATTTCTTATAAACAGATAAGAAATTTCATTTCATCCTTACCTTTACAWCTTTACTTATCACTGCTAAAGAAAGACAACAGTTTTATCCAAGTAGTATTGTAGAAACTACTGAATTCATTTTAGTTTGAATGCTCATATTCTGGTTTAAAGTATAACATTTTATGGCAGTATAATGAGAAACTACTAAACTAAAGAAGTTTATCTGGAGTCATGAGTCCTTGACACTGGAGACAACAGATTTTCACTAGTGTATTGGGTTTGTGTGGCAAGGTTTTGATAGCGGGGGGGGCTACAGGAATGGCTTCCGTGAGAAACTGCTAGAAGCTTCCCCCATGTCTGATAGAGCCAATGCCAGCTGGCTCCAAGATGGACTCGCCGCTGGCCAAGGCCGAGCCCATCAGTGACGGTGGTAGCGCCTCTGGGATAACATATTTAASAAGGGGGAAAAAAACCCTGCACAATGGCAGCAGAAGAAAGGAGTGAGAATATGTGAGAGAAAYAACTCTGCAGACACCAAGGTCAGTGAAGAAGGAGGGGGAGGAGGTGCTCCAGGCGCTGGAGCAGAGATTCCTCTGCAGCCTGTGGTGAAGACCATGGTGAGGCAGGCTGTCCCCGTGCAGCCCATGGAGGTCAATGATGGAGCAGATAT
>JAYKAV010000148.1:33255-178189 GCA_035582835.1 Phoebastria nigripes | reverse complement strand
GTCCCCCTGCCCCGCTCAGGGGGAGGAGGTAGAGAATTTGGGAGTGAAGTTGAGCCTGGGAAGAAGGGAGGGGTGGGGGGAAGGTGTTTTAAGATTTGGTTTTATTTCTCATTATGCTACCTGATTTGATTGGTAATAAATTAAATTAATTTCCCCAAGTCGAGTCTGTTTTGCCCATGACGGTAATTGCTGAGTGATCTCTCCCTGTCCTTATCTCGACCCACGAGTCTTTCGTAATATTTTCTCTCCCCTGTCCTGCTGAGGAGGGGGAGTGATAGAGTGGCTTTGGTGGGCACCTGGCGTCCAGCCAGGGCCAACCCACCACAACTAGCTCATTAATGTTAAAATCAGTGCAGGTAAAAGTGAAGAGGTGTCGATTGCTTTTTTCTCTGTGATAGATTTTAGTTCTGTGGAGGCAGACTCCTTCCTGCAGTCAGACAATGGCCCGTGTGAGATGATAGAAAGGTAATTTACTGAGTAGGAATTGAACTTTGTTTATTTTGTATCTACTCTAACAATGTTGAAGGTGGAACGTAGCCTAAAGAAGCACAAGCCAAGTGGAGAATTTGAATAGACATGTGGAAAGAGAAAGAGCAATTGCACAAAACGTGCATTGAACAGAGAGTGCCTTCAGAAAAGATGCATTCTAAATGAACTCTGTAAAAATACAGTAATTTATGCCTTGGCCCCATAGAAATCTTTCTACAAAAATGTTTTATAAAACATAAATCCATTTTTTTCCCACTCAAAGAAGTATACATTTTCTTAAAGTCTTGAAAATTTGAAATTGTTTTCCTTTTCAAACAAACAAACAAACAGAACTTTTCTTTGTTTTATTTTGTTAGTCACAAGTTGGTTGGATGTGGGAAGGAACTTACTTTTCCTGGTTTAAATTTATGTCAAATATCACTTATCATCCTGACTGCCTGACATATCTTCCTTTATCAGTGATATACCCTAAAGAATGAGGAAATGTCTTTCATTTCCTAAGAAAGAGGAAAAGCCAAAAAAAAGAAAGAATGTATTGCAGTTAAAGTCTTGCAAACATTTAAGGTTTTTTCTTACGTCAGGCGTGACCTCTAAGCACTTTGAAAAGCAAAGCCTAAATGTCAATATATATAAAGGGCAACAGTAATCACTACAAAAAGCATGGTCAAATACGAAGTAACGAAATTCACTTCATATGAAAGAGAGGACAAAAGCCTTCTTAATAAATGTTTGCTTGTCATAGTAATTATGTAAATTTTTWTTTTTTTTTTTAAAGCTAGACCTAAATGTACCACTTGGTTGGACACTGTTAACAAAACAAATAAAAAAGCTTTCAATTGATATGTTCAAATTCAAAATGAAAGTGTATATTAAATTACTAAAGTATTAATAATACCTATTTATTGTGGTAATCATTATTTTCTTCCTTATTGAATAATCACTTCTATTTAAAGCATCATTAAAAGTCCAACTGTCGATAATTCATGATAAAATTTGAAATGAACTGCATCATAATACATTATTTCTTCATAAGCTTCCTCAGTCTAAGTTGTGCCCTTAATAATAAAATAATGCCTTCTAAACATAAGTGTTACAAGACTAGTGGTTTTTAAGTGAATTATAAAGTAGAAGCAACTGAAAAATTGTGTTTTGTGATAATCTTATGTAATATTTTCTTTCTAATTGGTCTCCTTTTTTTTAATTGGATATCATCTAAACACTTTTTGCCAGGAATGGATAAGCTTTTTGCACTACTTTTGGAGATAAGCTTTTTCATTATTTTTGGTTTTACAGCATCCTTTTCTTAGTTTCTGGTTTAGAGAAATATAAAGGGGAGTGGTTTTTCTTTGCATTAATCACATATTTCGCTTCTGTGGAGAATGGCCTTGAAAAGGGATGTCTTTTTTCCCAATGCATTATAGATTACAGTATCAGGATTCTCTAAAAACCTCATGTGGAGAACCATGTGGACAGCATTGACAGCTCTAGTATGTTATTGGACTGCCAGCTGCTCTTCGTGCCTTTCTTGCTGGCATGTTGTTTTGCTCTCAGCGGGAAAGGACTTGAAGCAAGAAGCAAAGAAGTGTTTCAACCATGTTTTTTGAATTCATTCTAATTGCTTTTTTTTGTTCCTCATGTTAGATTTTCTTACTAGCTCACTTCTGGCAGAACACTATAATTAGTGGCAACTGTCTTCTGACTTTGTTCATCCTGCTGATATTATACTTTTTTTTTTTTAATACCTGCTGTTGTGTTAGTCTCAGTAAGATGGCAGCATGTTAGGGTTCAAATGGGCCTTGATAAGATACTTGTGATTTCATTGACTTTAAACTGCTTTATAGGATATGCTCTGATGAATTTTATTCATAGACAAATACAGTTTATCATTTCCCTCTTTCTGGTCATTTTTGTTGCAGATAAATTTGAGATTTTATGGCAAAAAATTATGAATATGACCAAACCAAAGCTTGCAAACTACAAAATTGGGGATTTCCAAAGAAGTGGCCATTCTGATGTAGAATTTCACATGGAATTTAATTGATTTTTTTTTCCCCCCCAAAGCTTTATTTATAAGTTGAGACATACTTGTATGAAACAAATACAATTAAAAGGTCATATCATCACTATGTCACAAAAAAAGAGTTTGTCCAGTATTAATATGTTATCAGCTTACACCAGAGAGTGGATTTACAGTGACTAATAACACTGTGCCACAGAAAAAGAGGAAAAATTATACAAGTATTATAAAGATTTCTAAAGCCACTTAATAAAAAAAAAACCTTTCTTGTGGGAAGAGGGAAGAATCCCAAGAGGTTCTGATATAAAATTCTTATTATAATTAGAAAAAGACTAAGCGTAGATATACATGAAGTCTAAAAAACTCTTGTTGGCTATTTATAAGTGAATGTATTCCAGCAACAATGTAACTATCTCCTTTAACATCCAGAAGCACAGAATAGTTTAAAAGAGAGGAAAATGTGACTAAAAAGTAAGAACTTGCCCGCCAGTGACAAAAACGCTTTGCTATTTTATCCTCCTCCTCTTGACACCTGAGGAGTCCCTGTCTGTTACGATAATTTGAGTCAGCTGTGCAGGTCTGACTTACAGATTTGGATTTGCACCTCTGAATCCCAGAGAAAAGCTATGGAGATAACCATATAACATCCCTTCCAGCACTTATTGCAAGGCTGAGTACCAGATCTTTGCGCTACTGTATGAGCTGGCTCAGGCCAAGTYGGAGATCATGCCTTTGGTGCCAGAGCACACAACGCCGTGTTGCTGCAGGAGGATGGATGACACCTGCTTCAGCTGAGCCCCTTACTTCTCTGCTCATTCGACATTTCCGAGTACACTTGAATCAGCACAATGAGATTTGTATTGGTGCAGAGCTTTGCATCATGTAGCAGTGGCTGAAATACAAGGTTGTTTTTTCCGGGCTCCCTATACAGTCAGTAGAAACCACAGAATGTGTTGTTAGTGATGTAAAAATTTTCCTATCTGTACATTTTTATTCAGCTGTAAACTTATTTTTTTCAGGAAACTCAGGGCAAATGTTTATTAAATATCCTTACAGTTTATAATAACAGTGGGCCTTTGCCAAATATTTTAGGCAGAGATTTCAGAGAAATAGTAAAATAGAGTAAAGCAAGCCTGAGAGTATATGGAATAGGGAAGGCTAGATAAGTGCCTTTAACTAAATTGCGTATTTTCTATGTTGGTAAAACTGATTCGTTTTGACAAAACTTTCCAAAACTTGACTACCTCATATTTTAACTATGATGGCTCTCTGGAAAAGTAAATTATAAACCAGAGTATCTTCATATTTGTACATCGGAAGTAAGATGCTCTTAGGTAACTGGAGAGCACCGACAAGGGGAGGGGAACAGAACTAGTCTAAAAGTCTGGACTTGGTGGACAGTCTTTGGATAAGGATGATATTTGTCTTGTAGTCAGGACATTTGCTGGTTAATTTTTTTGTTTAAAGCAGTGTGTATTTAAACCCGAATCACTTTTTTTCTTCTTAATCTCTAATGGCTATTCATATATACCTGACTCTGAATCATTGGCTTATTTTAGGGTTTAAAATTATTGTAAATTACAGTTAAATTATTTTGTGCTTATGTGAACAATGATTACCCCGAACACTCTGTGCTCTTTCTTTAACCTAATAAATTTTGAACCAGAAGAGGTAAAATCTTTATCGCGCATTTAATGTGTAACTACTCTGGAAAGAAAACGTTCAAGAAAAGTTGAAAATCTTTTACTGTCCTTTTTAAAATAAATGGAAGCCACAACTGAAGTTTGTGAATACGGACCAGACATTCTCTGAAGTTATTGCCCAAATTAGGCAACACAGGAAGCTTTGCTAGAAGTACATCAGTTGAGTGTATACCTGAATTTTGCAGTTCAGCCCTCCCAAGGTGAGAGCAGTTCTGGACACATAGCCATACGTGTTGAGGAAACATAGCAAGACTTTTGAAGGTTAAATGGTAAAGGAGTGAGACAAGGTTTAAGATAGCTCATTACCTGTCATCTCTTCTACCTGCTTTTTCAGTATGAAATACTTGTATTTAAAGGCCACAATACTAGTCATCTTAGCCCTCAAGCTTTATAGCATGAAGTGCTCTATGTCAATATATAATATTGTTCTTATATGAAACCTACTGTAGTGTGATATATCCAGGTACATTAATATTATAAGGAATTAATATTATAAGAAAATTCTCACCAATAATGTGTCATAGTGATAAGAACACAAGAAGGAAAAGAAACATGGAAGATGTGAGGATATAGTAAAAGGAGAAGGAAAAGAGAGAAAAGTCAAAACTTAAGAGCCCTGTGGGCAAATATAGTCCACTGTAGCTTGTGCAGACTAAGTTTCATTGCTTCTATATTTGACTGACCACTTTTCAACCTTCTTGACCTTTTGGTTTGCATGTTGTAAATAATATTTAGACCTCTATGCTAGGAAATATATGAACTTGAAAAATCAGCTTTCTCTCATCAGTATCTACTAGGTGGTTTTAATTTTGCTCTTGAACAGAAATTTGCGATACCTGAAGTACTTCATTTGTTTTCTAGTATTTCAAACTGAATTGGTTTTTATTATGGCACGGCTTCCTTTAGCAAATGGAAGTGGGTGACTGCAAGAGAATTATTTGCTGTCAATTACAAARTCTGACTGGCATTACTGGGTAACCCACACAGCTAGTGAAGTCCCCAAAGTAGGAGAATATTATACGAAAATTGGCATCTGCCTGCACTGGGTTTGTTCTGTTCTACCCTTCACATTAAAATTCAAAAGCACAGATGAAACCAATGAATTAAAAATAACCTGCTCATTTGGAGTCAGAATGCAGATCCGATAGGTAATAAATYTCAAGAATAATTAGATGAAATTTTGTTCTGGTTTAAAACCTTAAGAAAATATTTCATGTTTATGTTTATATGGCATCTTAACTCTAGCTGCTGTCAGATTAATCCACAAAGTACCTTCTTAGAGAGAAAACAAAAAACCTCATTGCTTATAGAAATGCTTTTTACTTTTCTATTCATTTTTCCACTTATTGTTTTAGTTGTGCCAGTGGTATTACCGTAATGAATGATTTGTCATCAGCAATGGAACATTATGCATAAAAAATCTGATTGTCAGCTACTGGAAGGAAAAACACCATTTGGCAGTTTAAGTATTTTTCCTAGATTTGGATTAATTCTTAGTTACAAATTTCAACAACCTATAAAATGGGAATGGTAYCATTTTCTCCAAAAAAAGCAAACACCCCCCTCCAAAAAAAAAAAAAAAACCCAAACCCCACACCAACCACCTCCCAAAAAACAGAGCCTGTCTTGATTTCTGAGGTCAAGACAGTGGCAGCTCCACTTACCTGTTTTAGTATCTCTGGTCCTAAGAGAAATCAGGAATCAGCATGAAAATGTTAGATTAGAGAGATGCAGTCAAAACAGTTGTACAGTCAGCTTGCTAGTGCATAGGCTACGGTTTGTTGAGATGTATTCTTGACCGAGGAAAATGCACAGCACTCAACACATCTGATCTGTCCAGGTCAAGTAGGAGCAAGCTATGACTTATAATTTAAGGGATTTAAGGGACAGTTAGCAACACTGAACCTAACACTGAACCATCTACATRGTTTTGTCAGATGTTCTATTTATATTTCTGGGGCTTAGGCACATGATATTAGGTCATTAAGATATAATGTAAAGATAGTGCCATAGTAGAATATTGTAAGAATAAGAGCTATTGAAAATTAGATTGTACTTGAAGGAATAGTATTTACAAATCCAAAACTGCTTTAGGTTTTTTAGCTAGTGTTTGAGTATAAAGCTGGGTAAAGACTAAACTTTAGCTTGTGTGTGACTGAACTAACAATTCAGGAACTATTTTTAAAATAGAAGGAATCYTATGGGTTTATAGGACTGCTCCTGTGTTATCCCATCTGAAATTAGAAAATAAACTTTCAAAAGCTGAATGTAATCTGGGATCAAATTTATACTATAAGGACATTTGAATCACAGTCCTCTTCTCTCCTTGAAATTACATTATTTCAACACGAGGTGCTTGTTCTGGACTGAAAGCAAAACTTAAACTTTCAGTTATTTTATCCATATCTACTTTTTCTTTTTTTTCTGTTTTTTTGCATGAAGGTCAACTGTTTCATTAAAGGAGGCACGGAAGTAAGAAATGTGCCAACATTACAGATGAGACATTAAATTCCTAAGCCAAGATAATAAAAGTAGGTAACATCTATAAAGAGAAGGAAACATGCTGAGTTTTTGTCATTGAGTCTGAGGTTTTTCTACTGATTTTCTGGTTTTGGAAGCTTTGCTTATGTATTAAAACTTGGATACTTTTGGTTGGGTATTTCCTCCTAATAAATTCTAGAGAGTCMGATAAGATGGAAATAAACAGTGTTTAGAGATACTGCAATTACGCATTTGCCAGTTAATACCTGAGAAGAACTCTTCTTGGTTTTATGTATAAAATTCTGAAGTTATGTCTTGCACGYTAAAATTAGTGCTTTTGAATCATGTTCCCTTTGACTTGGAAAAGTCAAAAGTTAAACAGAGAAAGACTCATAGATAAATTCTAACAGAATCAATTAAAAAGTTGAATTGAAGCAAACACAGAGGATGTGATTCAATATAAAATGTGTAAATATTTTATTGATTTGGAACCTTAACTTTGGAAGGGAAAAAATTGAAACTTGAGGTTTTGAGTTCTGTACACAAAATCCTCTTAGGGATATCATAAAGTATAAGGCAGAGGAAAGAAGCAATCCTTTGTACTATAGAAAGGAGCCAAATAAATGTGGAACACAATAATTGCRTTTAAAATACTGAGTGGGGAATGAAAGCTAGACTGAAACTCATAACTCAAGAAATGGGAAGTATGGTGGATTCTTTATCTCTGGAGATTTTTTTAATTAAGACTGATTTAAAAGATGTTATTATTCAAAAAAGAAGCTGTGCAAAATCACTATGGGCTTCATAGCTGCAGAAAGTCTAGATGATTATAATGGCCCCTTCTGGCTTTAAAATCTGTGCTCATGAACAAAGAAAAGAATTTCAAAGGTGCAAGACTCACTTATTGTCATTTATCTGTATAAAAAATGCCAAAGGGATTCATTGAGGCTAAGAATTTAGATTAAAATTAAAAAAAGATTTAACATTTATATGAATCTCAGAAACATCAAGAATTATACTAAAATTTAATAATAAGAAGGAAATGTTAAGCCTTAAAAACACATTTACATCTTGAAATGTAACTCTCTGAGCTCAGGATAAGAATAAATTTAGACAGCTAAATATATTTATCTTTTGCCTTGAACAGTAGCCAAAGAACAGTGACTGGCGAGCTCTAGGAATACATATATGCATATATGTGCTCATGGAAGAAAAAAAGAGACAATAGTTCAAGGACATTGCAGAATTCTTAAAGATATTTCTTTTCTTTTCTTTTCTTTTCTTTTCTTTTCTTTTCTTTTCTTTTCTTTTCTTTTCTTTTCTTTTCTTTAATTAATATAGAGCCAGACACTGCCAATGGCAAGATCCTAGCTTTGATTAACCTTGAATCTTTTCCAGCCAATTCATATTTTCTTATGATGAAGTTGTTCCGTCATCAGATTACAAATGCAGCAACTGTTGCCTAACCCCAGCTCCTATGATTTTAGTCAAACTGATTAGAGTCTAACAATAAATCAGTCTGATAGGGTGAAATATTTAATTAGCAAAAAAACCATTTACTTAGTAAAGGTTGTGAACCTCTTTAGCCCAACTTACATGACAGCATATTTAAAGCCTTAAATAAAGGGATGAAGTCGTCGATATTTAAAAAAAAAAAAAAAGCTAGAAGTATGTTACAGTCATTTATACTCTTGTTTCCAAAATAATCCATAACAAATCAAAAAACAATTTTAAATGTTACAAGTGAAAGAAATTCAGATATGTTTACTTTTTACTGGAAAGAGCCACCAATGAAAAACAAGTGACAAGCTCTAAAAAACTCTATGGTGTTGCTGCAGTACTCCAAGTGAGCCAGAGATTTGATATATATCTACCTCTTTGAGGGAGAAATTCTGAAACAGAGAACAATGACCTTTAGGAAAGGTGGAAGAAAAATAAAAAGATTTCAAACCACATCTATTCCCTGTATAATGTGTCATCCCAGGGTGGGGTCTTTCCATCATTCTTGCTGTCACTCTATCAAGTTTTATTGGCTTTCTGGATTATAATAAACTTTACAAAGCCCCTCTGGAAGCAGCCTTCTGACAGAAGTCACCCAGAGCCTTTGATAATGCTGCTCTGGAAAGCAGGCTGGGCAAAGCAGTGAGGCAGCCCTCCTCTTGCCACTCTTTCGGGAGCCAACCTGGAATAACGCAGGGCAAACAGGGTGCAGAAAACAAGACTGGTAAACATTTCTCTCAATTATACATATTACATGGAAGGGAAGCATTGATATTTCTTGTTTTCGTCCCTCAGTTCATCAATATTGACTGATTCAGCAGATCAGTGTCTTTAGATTATTGCCCTGCTCAGTTTGCAGCTGGGTAGCTCTACATTCAAAAGTAGTGCCCTTGTGGACTGAAACAAATAATTGATTTATCTGGATATTGATGGTTTACAATGCAGGTAAAAACATTTTGAACAATGACTAGGTTTCTTCACACATGTATATAAAATGTAGATCTAGGCCGTTGGCTGACGTTGTAGCGTGTAACATTAAAGAATATCAATATAGTCTTTTTTTTTTTCCCCAAAGCTTAAAATAACTTGGACCGAACACTTTCTCCTATGCCTTTTATGGCAAAACACTGTGGAAGTCATTGGCCTCTCGAGCAGCAACTGATACCATCTTTCTCCTGCTTATGCTGTGGTAGTAACTTTGGGTCAATAGTGGCAAGTGACTGCCATGCCTCCCCTTTGCCCTGCTCCACAACAGAAGCCTACCTGTACATAGCAGGAGTAGGAAACAACAGTGCTGTCAGTCTGAGAAAGCAGAAAGCATGAGCGGTAGGACTAGAGTGTTTCTGCTAAAGTCAGGGAGAGCTGGGGAGCAGATTTGGGCTGGGGACGGCCAGGAGTAAGACTGAGGATCTTGGTCTGGACCCTGGAGCTGACAGGCCACTTTGAGGTGAGGTTGGGATCCCCTTGGTATCCCCTCTGACTGCAAGGAATGAGCACAAAATCATCACTTCCAATGCAATGTGCTGTAACGTCGTGCTACTGAAATACTAAGGGAGATATGCCTTTCCTGCAGCAACTCTTGATTCTGCCTCTCTCTGCAAAAATATTTAACTCGATAAGGCATAACCTTTCCTTTAGACTGAAAAAAAGAACTGAAGGTGGGTATTTCACAAATGAGTGAGGCAGTTGCTGGGCTCCTTGATGCCAAAACACTGCAATCAAATATTGTGTATGGAGTCTGACTCGGTAGGCATGATACCAGAAAGCATCACCTTGCAGGTTTTATAAGCAGAAGAACACCTGGTTTATGATTCCTCCTAGGGCATAGGGACCTAGCTGCTTGTCAGGGATGACATCTTTTGCCTTTGGATACTCAGAAGCTGACACGTAAAACTTCTCAGGCTTTTTCCAGTAGTGTGAAGGAAAACAGAGGTTTGTTTCTTGGAAGAATTCAGAATCCATTTTAAATATTCGTTATGACTTATGAAATTATTTTGTTCATTGATATTGGAAGTGACCTTGCTCAGTGTTCAGTATTCAATAAAGCAGCAACACATATACAGCTTATAGAGCAGTATGCTGTACATGCTGATATGCTTCTAGATACAGAAAATCTTTGTATCTGGAACACCAGGCAAGCAGAACCCCCTAGTAACAAAGAGGAAATAACAAAAAACCAAACTATTTTAAAAGGAACTTTTAGAGTAATTAGAAATTGTAAATGCAAAAATTAGATGCATACAAACAGGGTAAATATTTTATGACTTTTTGATAAGTATAACTAACTTTTTTCAATAAGATAGTGGTTAAAAGACAGCAATACAAAAAACCAAAGCCTACAGCAGTGTTTGCAATAAAACTTAGTTTATATATAGTATTTTAACTATTAATTTCTTTGAAATAAATAAATGTAACATTTTTTTAAACCAAGATATTTATGAATTGTTGTAATAATTTAAAATGGTTTAGTTCATTTTATCAGAAAAAAATGCTCCTTATATGCTCATCTTTTTTTAGACTTATGCAGATTCATTTTTATTTCAAATTTATTAGAGTGATGGTGATGGAGCTACATTTTCACAAAGTAGGCAACACTCTGAAAAGGTTATTTTTGGAATTGCTATGCTTAGTGCTATAAAATGTGTGTATGGTTATTAAAATTGTTCATGCTTATTCTCAAAATTAGTAGCTCACACATAGGGTGGGAAGAGTACAAGTAGCAAGCAGATTAACATTTCTGGGAACTGTGGTTGTGTAAAGTGAGTGGAATGACGCTGTGAAGGCAGCTGGGTAGAAGCATATTAGCACATTGGGCTTTGATCACAAAAAAACATATTTAGCTTTTGTTAACTAACTAGCAACTTAATAAGTGTTTAAATATACTGATTAATTGGTCTGATGTTTACATTTCATGGTGATGTATTAACATAGGTGACAGGCTCTTACAAGTTGTTTTTGAGTTTAGGCTGCTCTGATTAAGGTAAGACACTTCTACTGTAGCTGTGATGGTGTAATAGTGTAGAAGTGGTGGTAATGATAGTACAGAAGTTATAGAACAAGATACGCCAGCTGTACTGTGGAAGAACCCAGCTTCTGAACTTTCCCCAAGATGTATAGCTTCTCACATGAGTTTGGTCATCTTGTTCTTCAAAGATAATACTGTGAGTGAAGGAGAGCCGATAAAAATCACAGCAAGCTTTAGCTTTGCAGGAATGTTTCTGTTACAATAATAAAAAAATAAAATACTCTTTGCCCCTTGGTTTCTGCTTAATAATGCTGTGAATGTGGTGGTGGTTCATGAGCACTTCAGCGACTTCCTATTTGATCCCGCTGCGAACCAGCTCAGGAGGCTAAACAGCAAAAGAAAAGCAAAATTAAAAAGTGAATAATTTTCTGCTGCACCAGGTTTTTTAACAGCAATCAGATGTGCACCAGCACAAGAGAGGATGAGACCGTATCATTTCCATAGTAATTCTGATATGACTGTTCAGTCAAACATAGCTCAAGTAACAAGCAATAAATGGACCTTTAGTATTCTGATGCCCAACTGCTTAAATTGTTTTTGGGCAAGGGTGATTGATGAGGTTTTAAAAGGGAACTGTTGCACTTTTAACATCAAGAAAAAAATATTTATTTTGCCTATTTTATTTACCTACAGTTTAAATTACTGCACTATTATTGGGTCACTATTAAACAAAGTATAACTCTTAGTATGGATTCCTAGTAGAGCAAAAGGGAATCTAGTATAAGAATAAAAAAATCTTTAGGAGAAAGATGGTTTGGGTGAAAAGTACAAAAATCAATATGGAAAACTTGTTCAACTGCAAATTAAAAAAAAAAAAAAAATGTGATTTCCTTTTATTTCACAGCAGTAACGAGATGACATGGTTATAATTTTTTAAAATTTTTTTATTATTATTATTTTTTCCTTTTAGTGACATCAGGTTAACTACTGTTGGAAGAAGGCATGTGCAGGTTCTTTGTTTTCCTCGGTTGATATTCTTTCATTATAGGAGCTTAAAATAAGTTTTAGCTTATGGCTGTCCTATGTATCTGGACTTTAAAACTGCAAATTTTTAAAATATCGTCAGAATAAGAAACTATTAACTGGTTACTGAACTTAAACTGGTCTTGTTTTAGGTCTTCTCAAACAAACAGGACATTTAGAATTGTGTATTAGATCAACTTCTTAGTGATGCATTACCTCAGATGGAAGGACTCTGCCCTGTATTAGATGAAATTACATTGGCCTTGAAATTACATACATCTTGGCCTTGAACCATTCACTGTTGAAGGCTCACGGGCTTTGATATACTTGGGCCAGCGGACTGATGGTAGTCTGCTTCAGAATTCCCTGTACTTTACGTGCAGAACATAAGAGTAAATTAAACCCATCCATACGGTTGTTCTTAAAACAAACAAATAAACAAAAAGAAAACCTGTATTTTTTTTTAAAGTAGTGTAACTAAATTTTAAGTTACTGCTACATGTGCCACTGCAGCATTGCAAAATAATTATCAAAATACTGTCTGACAGCTTGTGTATATCTTTTAGAGGGGTGAGGAACAAAAGCAAGTGGTTATTCCATTTTAGACATTTGGATTTTTTTTTTTTTTTTTAAATAGTTGTATGCATTTTGCTTCCACATAAGAAAATGACAACTGATGTTCATTTTTGTTTCAATTTGATGGTGAGGGTAAAAGATCAGTTATTCAATCCTAGGTTGCCTGTATTCTCAGGATTCAGGCATATATTTAGGAAGAATCGGGGGGAAAAAATAAAAAAAAAATTGCACAGCTTTCTGCAGTAAATTCACTTAAAAGGGATAGATTTGTCATCTGTCAGACATGACAGTGATTAAGGTCCCCCAGTCATTTTAGCTAGAGATAGTTTTTCTTCCCACTTACCATTCTCTCTTCCCCCACAAATAAATATACACATRGAAAGGCTGAAAATGTCATTGCATGAGTAATTATTTCTTATCACAGCTACTTTTTCCTAGCAGATGTTTTTTAAGAGGAATTTTGTAGCCAGTATCTGAAACTCTTTTTGGATTAACAACAGTCATGGAGGTGACTTAATAAAGACTGTGCTAGCTTAAAGTAACACCACAACCTATCAGGATATCAACTGGAATGACAAAGAGAGAGATGATGTAAAAGATGAGCCAGCTGCACTCCTTTCTTTACACAAAATCCCATCTAACTTGTTCATGCTCTACGGTGGAATGAGAAGCATAGTTTTCCTGGTTTTCAGCGATTAAAGGATAAAGTACATGTATTAAATTAGAGGCAGACCTGTACACTCAAGATTCCTGCATTAGTTCAATATGTGCAAGAGAACTGTGTGAACTTTTTCACTCTTGCATGTGAAATTTGGGAAACCTTCCATATCCAGGAATTTGGAACTGCACCAAGATTTGGGAGGCTGTCATCTGAAATGATTTATATATGCTTACTTAACTTACTTCTACTACCTGGAAGTAGCAAAGGATTTCCATCCCTCAGTATGTTACCTGAGTCACTACAAGTTAATTATATTCTATTGTTATAGGTATCATAAGATGGTACCAAAGAAATTAGAAATAGCAAAACTGAGATATTTGTGTATCCCTCATCTCTACTCCCTTCCTGCAGAGAAGAATATATCCCAGCCAGAACAAGAGTTTGCAAATCAGTAGCACATTGTGTGACTGCCATGAGAAGCACCTTCCCTGGACAACAGCAATATTTAATAGTCCTCTGCAGTGGCTTTCCTTTTGACATAGATTTACAGGGTTTTTTCTTTATCTCCCCACAATATTTTTGAGAGACTCAGCTCTTTTTATCTTTTAAAGCCTTTTACTGTGTCTTTGTTCAAATATAACTAGTCATGTTGTTGGAACACTTCAGTTTCAGGAGACTTCCTTTCCTCTTCATATAATTTATCAATGCAATAAATCCCCACAAATAAAGATCTTAGAGGCTATAAATGTTACAGCTTCATTAAGCTGCATTTTTGAAGCCAGGAAAAGCTACTCAGTAATAAACAGAAAGTGCCATGTTTCCTGTGACATCTCTAAAGCCTATCAAAAGATTTGAAAATCAAATGGAAGGACAGATAAACTTTTGTTTCATAAAGCTCCATTTTCTTCATCTTTCTTTCATGTATTCTTAATCCCCAACAGCACATACAATCCAAGGTGGGKTTTTTTTGTTTGTTTTTTGTTTTTTTCCTCTGGACAGGACAATATTTGAACAGTTATCTTCAAAAGCTTTGCACAAATCATTTTCTAGACATAAGGTTTGTAGAATATTCTGGCTATCATTTATTAAATGTTATGTCTGTCTTTCTGTCTGTCTGTACAAATACATACATAAACCTGCTATCACCATCTATGGGTCCTATCTCATTCCAGACTCTTTTTTAGCCACTCACATGAGTTCCAGCTGGGACAGGTGCATGCCTTTCACCTGTTTTTTGTTGCTTACTAAGGCACATTGTTTAACTCTAATATTCCTTCAGCTGCATATTTTAGTGCTTAATAGGATAAAATGCCACTGAAATGAAATAGAAGATTTTTATTATTTCTTAGATATGGATTTGCAATGTTCCTATCTGTGGAGCTGTTGTGAACTGCACCCTTTACTTGAGGTTTTATTTTGATTTTTCTTCTTTAATTCCAAACAAACTCTGAGTATAAAAGCAGTTAACATAAAATCAGTAGCATAAATATATTTGATTGAAAGTGGTGTTGAAAGCACATCATGCCAGTTCTGCACAGTATTTCAAATCTATACTTCTTACACAATACTCCACACACACAATAAAAAAAAAAGAAAACAAAACAAACACAAAACCAAACAAACCAAAAAAACTAGCTTTTTCTCTAGATTAGGTCTATTGTTCCTAGCTTTTAACAATTAAAATCTTTTAACTAGAAAAATGTTAGTGTTAAATGTCTAGATGATTTTCTGCTTCAGTAATCATTTCTAGGAACGGTGGGGAAACCATATATACTACCTAGACCGACRCTCATTTTACACACTAGAATTAATACTGTTAACAGTGTTTGTAATTTAGTGTATATGTATTTCTGCTGCATGAAGCCATAATATTCAATCTTTTCTTATCCAAGATAAGGACAAAGCATTTGGATGTCACAGATTTGCAAAAATTTTCAAGTCTTATGTAAATAATCTTTTCTACATGACTTCTGGCAGAGGTTTCTGTGTTTAACTCAAATTGCTACTGGGATTGTGTCTTCACATAATGTATGGGACAGTAAAAGAAAAAAGACGGTTACCAATTCACATCTAAAAATGTCTGGAAGTTTAAAGGGTCCTTAACCTCAAACTTTTCTTTTTTACTCTTTTTTTTTTTTTTTTTTTTTTTTTTTTTTTTTTTTTTTTTTACTATGCTACTAAGTAAGGTAGACAATGAATTTGTTGGGGAGAAAAGAAAAGAAAAGAGAAAGTGCAACATGCTTTACATCCTAAGGGCAAGCTGTCATGCAAGAGCACTGTATCATTCTCATTTTAAGGTCTTCCRCTAGAGGAGTATTAGTCTTGACAGKGTTTTCCCTTCTATCTCATTAGAGACAGGGCAAACCTGCTGAGATGCAGGGTTTCACATCTTATAATTCGCTCCTACAGGGAAGGAATGAAAAAGATCTCATCAAAATGAAGATCCCCTGAAAATCAGTTCTGTGAAACTGGTCTCCCTGCTGTTAACAGGCAGTGCTAGCAGCAATGCCATGTTACTGTATTTGCTTTTCTTTAAATGAAAGACCTCTTGCATTCTCTAGGGAGGCAGCAGTGTCAGAAAGCTCCACCTACCCCAATGCTTCTCGGACTGCCCCGCTATCAGGGTAGAGCTACAACCTTCTCTGTCTGCATGTCTGCCTTCCCCCTCCTCTCCTCTCCCTCCCTCTGTTTTAGTCCATTCCTTCATCTATCTTTCTTAAGTGCCTGCAGCTTAAGTTTGTTCTTGCTGGACACATAGCATTTATCCCAATTGAAAATTAAATACGTTGGCACCAGTGTTTTCTTGGCCATTTGCTAGACACTAGAACAATATTTGCTGATACTGAGATATTCTCACGGATGTGTAAGGTCAGGGCTTGGACTGAATGTTTGTCTAAAACTTGGCTTTCACAACTGCAAGAAAAATAAGATTTTTAAAGGAATCTTCTGTGTGAGCTGCATATTCTGATCTGTTGCTCCAGAAAGTAGCTGAATGTTTTGTCTAGGGGTGGCAGAGCAGATAGGGAACACTTTAATATATGTATATACATGTGTGTGTGTGTGTGTGTGTATGTATGTATGTGTATATATCAATACATGAAAAAGTAAATAAAAAAGAAATGAAGGTTGGAGGAAAAAAGTGAATCTTGAAGCTTAGGGAAAAAGACAAGCCGTGTTTAGCTCAGCATGAAAAGACTGTAAGAGCAGTTTCTTATCCCTTTGCCTTCAAAGGACTATTTTTATTTTCTTTTATTCTTCTATTTTGCATTCAAATGCCCATGCCAGTCCATGCTGGGTGTCACCTGACATTACAGGGACAGGCAGATTGTTTTAGGGATCCTTGGTAGAATGAGGACTGGCCACAGGGTTGTAGTTATAATTAGAGCTTTATTATTACATAAAAAATTTTAATAATCAGCATAGCTTATTGTTATTTACAATTTCTAGCAGTTAGCGTAGCTTACTGTTACACAGAACTTTTAGCAATTATCATAGCTTTCAGTTAAACAGAATTTCTAGTAATTAGTGTAACTTTCTTACTATCTAGAGTTTTTAGTTACCTAGACTTTTAGTCACCTGGACCCTCTGTAGATTGGGTCAAATTCTTAATAACCAGCATGTGATACAATAATCATAATCTATACTCAAAATTTACCTAAAAGAACATGAGTCACTCAGTCCTTGGAGACTTACAGTTTGGTACCAGCCTACCAAGTGAACTTTGGGTAGTAAGATTTGCTGGTGGGAAACCAGGAAGATTTCCTTGCAAAAAGGAGATTTACAACATGTTGCCATGGAATTTTGGGAGTTCCTCATGTTAATGACTTCCAGCAGAATATCATGTCCTCTTGGGCCAAGCATGACTATAACACATTAGCATTCTGTGGCCTTCCCATACACAAACATCTGAGTTCTCATAAAAGCTGGTATTTCTGTGGTAGTTATTAGTGGTGTTCAGTAAGTGGTGATACGTGAGGTGTTTCTGGATCACTTTACTATATATGCATGTAATATTTTGTTGTGCTTCTTGGATATTAAATCTGTATTTGAAGTATTTGAATGCATCTCTTTTATAGAGATGATTCATAATGTGTCTTTTGTCTTTAGATTATTTTTCTTGTGACAAATCAATGATAAAAATATAAAAATTGCTTCCAGAAAAATAAGTGTTTGTGTCAATGAATCATAGCACCTTCAAATATATTCTGGGTTGTGTGCATGTTCTGAAATCATTCCATTATCTATATGTAATTTTCCTCCCTGGTGGTTTGTTTTCCATTTTAATTGGTATTGTGTTCTTTAGACTAAGATGCTGGAGATTAGATTTTTTTTTAATGTTTTAAAGGAACCACTGTCATTTACTAGAGTAATATGAAAAAATCAGTATATATTTTTCATCATCTTAGATATTTTTACTTTTTTTTTTTCCTAGCATTTTGTTTCATTTCATAATATAGTTGTTCTTTCTTTAAAAGAGAAACAGTGTAGTAGGAGGGAAAAAACAAAAAAGCTCAGAAAATTTGGAGTTCATATAAGGAGCTTTTCAAATATTTGAATTAGTCTGTCTGTGGAAATGGAGGATTTGGTGTCACTGGGAAATGCCTCACACATCAGGTCTAAGTAGCAGAGTGGTCAAAAAGTAGCAAAGTTACTTGGTGTAGTGGAAGGAATGGAACCAAGATATTCAAATGGCAGTACAGTGGAAACAATGTGTAGCATCAGGTTTTTGAAGTGACTCTTGAAGTGACCTTAACATTAAACTAGGATTCTGTTTCTGCAATGTGAACTGCACACACACAACTTTATTTCAAGATCTAGGGACCTATACAGGACTAAGTAATGATAATTAGTGTTGAGTTTATTTGTTAATAAACAAAATTATTTAGGGAAGATTTTAGGCAAATGTATTGTTCCTGTGTAGTTATGCATGTATTGTTATTAGCTTGTTATTGACAGGACTTTGTATTCTATTAACGACCACTTGAGCCATTCATTTACTGCGCTTTCAGTAAAGTAATCCCATTTCTAGATGTTCAAACTGGTGTTGCAATTGTCTACCTCTGTATGATGCAGAACCCAGAAAATTTCCTAGGATTAATAATATCCTTAGTATTTTTTAATCAATGCTTACTTGAAACCTTTCACTGTTATCATTAATTTTTTTCTAAAAGTTCAATGTTTATGATTATGAGAGGATCAATACAAAACTGAGATAAAAACAAACCATTTTTCGGTTTAATAAACAGAATAAATTGCTTTTATTTGCAAGAAGTTTCTTATCCATGCTTTTTCAAGTATATAATCATAGCTTTTGGCTGCAATGAAGTATTATGTGTTTGTTTTTTTCCTATTAAGGTCCCAGGGTAGTAATAAAGTGTCCCTGTGCAAGCTAAGTAGCTCTTAGTTCCAATCCATTTAATACGAATACATGATAGTACCGCACTATATTTTGCTTTTACCTCTAATATGTACTTTTCTAATGAGTAAAGATCCTTGGTCTAAAAAGATACCCCGAACTAAATTCATCCCTCAAATGTGACTGTGATGATTATCTGGGGCATTGATTGCTATAGAAAAAATTGTCTTTTTAGTGCCTTCATGTAAATGCAATCATGCTTCTGAAAGTTGTTTGTCCCCTAAATCAGGAGCATTGCTTCAGTATCAGGGACATCTGGACCATGCTTTTGCTGAAAGAAAAAACTATCATAACAGCTGTAGATTAATGTTAGCATTAAAGTTGGGATCTTTCTCTCTTTTTGTTACAATAAAATAATTGTCAAAAGCAAAGTTCTGAAAGTTGTAATTTATTCTAAAATTGGCAAAATGAAAATCCCCCTTCTCTGTTCGTTCAACTTCACCCATTTCCACGGGGGAATATTTGAAGTGATTCAGGTTGTAAAGCTKATGGTGAGAGAGCAGCTGAATTCTATTAGAAAACTGACAAGTTGTTTGTCCAGACAGGACGCCTGTCAACCAAAGTTTGTCTAATCACTGACATTCAGGCTGGGGAATGTGATGGGAGGTGATTGATGCATGATCTCTACCTTCGCTTCTCATTCTGCCCAGTGAGTCAACAACTTGTCAGTGTGAGAAAATAAGCATGTTATAGGGTAAGATGCTGGTCCCACAGATAAGCAGGAAGSATTTGGCTGTCACCTATGGCAAATTTAGTCTTTAGGTAGGTAAATGAGATATTCACAGTTGGCCGAATTTGCTGCATACTTCAAGGTAGAAACAGACCCTTCTAAGAGAAGAACTTAACCTGATTTTATATTAACAGTTACCTTCATTTTCAGCAATAAATTTCTTAAGGTAATTTAGAACTCTGGATATGTGGGAAATGAGCTATATATTGCTGAATTAGAAAAGTTTTAAAGAAAATTGTCTGAATAGCTATATTAACTGATTTTGACTCTGGAATTTACATATGAAAAACATTTTATCCAGAAAGTTTGTTAGCAAAGACAGTCATTTTGAAGGACAGGTAGTAAACAAGACTAATGAGAACAACTGGATGGTGAAGCAGCATAGTTTGCAGTTCCTGTGCATTTTGTAAAAAAATATGTGAAGTATAAACACAATGTTTCAGTATCTGAATACATATTTTAAGTAGATCTCTCCCTCCCTAAGATTCGACTAAGCCTATGCGGACTGAGAGGTTGCAAGGAGTCTTTCAAATTTCTTGTAAGGCCAGGCATGATTGCTGAAATTGCTCCCAAGCTCAATTTCTTTTCGTTTCCCCATTCAAAAAGCACCAGTTCCTAGTGAAGGTGATGTTCTAGCTTACAAAAGAGACACTAGTAAATGGGGGCTTGTCAATAGCTTTAGTAACAGATACTTCGATACAAAGTATGTTGCTCCATACTGCAGCACATCAATAAATTTAACTCTTCCTTGGCGGTTGTGAATGATGAAGGGACACAGTATGTTGAGCTAGGAGAGCATCAGATGGCACGTATTGTTACTCCTATGACATATGTCATTTTGGCCCATCCAAATACCTGTAAAGTAGGTATTACATTACAGTGATGTAAATGAAATCACAATAAGACTTATTTAATTGTCCAAAATCATATATTGAATGTTGGTCAGAAGGGCACCCAGAAATATTGGTCTTTAATCTCCTATATAAACTGTTTGACTGTCCCTGTATTTCATAGAAAATATATTACCTGCATTTGAATACCATTATTCACCATTTTAACAGTTTATGAAATCATATTTTTAAAAATCACTCTTTTTTTTCAGAAAAGTATGAAAAATCTAAAATTCATTGTAGTTAATATGTGTGAGTCTCTTCTGTCTTCCTCATCATGTAAATTTTTACACTAAGGGAAAATCAGATTCATTTTCATTGTTGCCCTGCTATGAATGTACAAATTCAGGTTTGGATGACAACGGTTTCCTGGATGACTTCACAAGCATGCAAATGAAGAAAAAGCACTAAGATTACTTGATCATTTTAGTGTCAGAGGTAGACATAGAATCAGCTTGCTGGACTGCCACTCCAGTCCTTTGACCACTGCATGATGTAATTTTAAACCTTCCACCTGGAAATGATAATTTGGTGACCCTCAGCTCCTGCTTAGAGGGAGAAGGTGAATTTATAATTTTACAGACTTTTTTCAAGATAAAAATTGAAGATAGGTATAAGAACTGATGACTTTTGGACCCAATTATCTGCCCTCTAATGGAAAGTGATTCTTCCCATAGGTTCTTGCCATTTTTCTCTGTAAGTTTTTGAAGTAATATTTAACTTTCTGGAAGCAGAATTTAAAAAAAAAAAAAAAAAAAAAAAAAAAAAAAAAAAAAAAAAAAAAAAAAAAAAAAAAAAAAAAAAAAAAAAAAAAAAAAATTAAAAACCCACAACTGTTTCCAAAGGGAAAATGTGTGTTAGGCACTTAAAACACTAAAGAAAAGTATATAAAAAAAAAGTACAATAATGCTAAAAGCATATATGCACAGAATGAAGTTTGTTTAGGGATAACTACTGAAGAAAGAAACATCAGAAATACAAATTCTGTAATGATACGTAACACTATTTGAATTAAGTGTTTGTTTGGAGATAGGAAAAATGTACATTGCTAAGAATCCATCCCTGAAGGAATCTGTATATAATTTTTTTGCAACCTGTCCAAGCAATTAATTCTGTTTCCTTTCTTTCTTTCTTTACACTTACTGCAGTCTGTTTCTGAAAAGCTGTGCAGAGTAACGTGTAACAGAATATTTTTAATCTTTGGAATAATAATGACAAGGCCTGACTTCTTATGACAGTCCATGAACAATGGTTTAGTAATTCAAAGTGTTACCTATCCTACCTGTTAACTGACAAGAGGAAGAGTTGTTTTCTCCCAACTGGAAAAAAAAATTGCTCTGCTTAGTCATTCACTTTCTTAAGTACTGAATGCTCAGACCTGAGCATATTGAGCACAGCTCACACAGAATTTGGTCAAATCTCCATCTTTTGTGAGACAGAAGAAATAAACTTCAAGGTGACTTAGAAAGACAGCACTTGGACATTAGGGCTGTTGCGACATTTTTTGTAGTGCAAGATTCTGTTGAAAATAAACTTCCACTGATGTTTTGGTTAAGTTTTGATAAACTTCCATTGATTTGAGGATTTAAATACCAATAAAATGCATAACATACTTCTTTCATTTCCTAATAGTTTTGGTACAGTTGAATCCTAGTCCTGCAGTTAGCAAAGCTCCCACTGACTTTTTAGAAAGCACAACCTCCACTAGTGCGGCCAGTAAGAGTTCCTCGATGCTTGCACAGACAATTCCCTGACTCTCACCTGCAGTCAAAGGCTAAGAGATAAGGTGACACCTACAGTCCAAGATGCAGTTGTGTTGTGTTAATCTCTGAGGGACAGAGGACAGGTGGCATAGCATGAAATAAGCTTGAGAAGAAGTATGGGCCTAGAGGATTTACTTGCAAGTGACAGTACCATATCTTCATGGCAGGTGAGAAAAGTAGTCTGAAAAGTTCCCTGGGGAGCATGTTCCAGTGCTTGACCGTGCTCTCAATAAAGACCTTTTTCCTAATATACAATCTGAACTTCCCCAATGCAGCTTTAAGCCATTCCCTTGCATCCTACTACCAGACACCAGAGAGAAGAGATCAGCACCTCCCTCTCCTCTCCCCTTCATGAGGAAGTTGTAGACAGCAATGAGGTCACCCCTCAGTTTCCTCTTCTGTAATCTGAACAAACTTAGTATCCTTAGCCACTCCTCATAAGTCTTGCCCTCTAGTCCTTTCACCATCTTTGTTGCCCACCTTTGGACATATTCTAACATTTTTATATCCTGCTTATATCGTAGAGACCAACACTATACACAGCACTCGAGGTGGGGCCGAGTGCTGTGTGCAAAAGCAAAATTGATGAAGAACTTGAAGGAAAAGGCAAAGAAGATTCCCCCCCCAACATGAAATATGCTCACTCTGTTAACATTTTTGTCATATGAAAGTTAAGTATATTTTCAAAAAACTATGGGTTTTGAAGACATTTCTTTGAATTTTATTTTGATGAATACTTGTAATTGTACTACTTCATATGTTTGCCATTTGTCAGTTTTTCTTTCCAGATCTTTTCTCTTAAAAAGTATATCAACCTTACAAGCTTCCTTCTATTTAAGCCAAAAAAGTGACTTACTTTTTCTCAGTGTTTGCCTTAAAGTAGAACAGTATAAAATGTTTCACTTGAAAACTCAAAAAAGTTTACCTTTCTCCTTTTCAAGTAGAAAAACTCCTTTTTTTCTTTTTTTTTTCTTTTAACTTTATCTGATTTCCATAACATTTTGCATCTTGAATTCCGTTTGTTGCCAGCTGGCAGAGACACTGGAAATTCAAAGACTGTTCTTCATACTTGCGGTAGGATGAATTCTCAAACTAATATTTCCCACTGTGCTGCTTCTGGACAAAACTGTGGGTCAGAAGGTAAAAGGTGACAATGTCACCTGGCGTGCTTCCTGGCATCCTGGAAGAGGGTGCCTCTGCTTGCCAAAGCCTATTTGGCTAAATTTGAGTGCAGGAGAGGACCTGTCTCTTTGCTGGTGTGAAAGGTTGGAGAAGACCTCATCTCTGCTTACCAGCTGGGGCCTCTGCCTTCCAGGCACTTCGTTCAGCTATCTGGCTCAGGATGATTCTCATTCTTCATTTGCTCTAAAAATATTTTTATAGCACTTGAAATTAATTTAATTGGTGAAGTTTGAGGCTCACATGTTTCAAAGTTATATAAAGAAGTCCCCTGAGAAGCTTCCAAGGCCCTGATTTAGTGTTTGTGTTCCCTGGCAGACACTTTCCTTCAGGTTGTGGGTACTGCTGCCTTGCTAAAGCTCTCTCCTACTTCATCCCTTTCCTAATGCTTTGCTAAACATGGATAAACAGTAAACTCAGATGGTTCTCTGTGGGCACTAAACTCGTGCCAGTAGCACAGCACGTCTTCGTCAGAACAGTTACATTTTTGAATAGCAAATGCCAATACATCCCTGTCCAGAAGAACTGAAAATGGTGACAGAGGGAACTGGGAAACAAACTGAGTTTTGCCCACATCTGTCTAGTGATTCGCTCATTTTCTCTTCCAGTACTAACTTAGTTACCCCTCTAATGCCTTCACATTGTTTCGTGTCGGATTTTTTGGATGGGATAATTTATGTTAAAAAAATAGCACTTGAAAATGTGATTCTCCCCCCTACCTCCCATTTTATGTCCTTCCTGCAATTTGGATTCAGGACTGTGTGAGGATTGCTTTGCATCAGCCTAACGTGAGGTGTCTTGGCTGGGAAAGGGGTCCTAGCACTGGGTTATGACGTCACAGCCCTGATGTAACCCGCCCTGTTTTCCCCATGCACTCACCAGGCAGCTGCCTGCAGGCTCTTTTGTACATGGAAGTCCTTTCACTTTGGTGGAGCTGCACTTGTGATCTGGGCTGTAGCAAACATGACTTTTAGATGAAAGTGTCAATATATTATCAGGATTGCAACTTTTTTTTTTTTATTAAATTTGGGGTAAGGATTTTTTTTTTTTTCATCCTTGCTTTACATTACAAGATTTTTTATACAAAAAGTAGAGGCTTAAGATGTGTCCCTACTTCCCATTTTATTTTGTTACAAAAGGGAGTTTGTTATATAAGAACTAGAATATCATACTGGATATTCAGTCTGGATAAGGAAAGTTTCCCACCAAAATTCTGGTTAGAGTTACTTGTCCACATCATGTAGGTTATGATGCCAGATTATTCTTAAAAATAAAGAAAAAAATGTCAACATTTATTATCCATTTCTCTTTCAAGATAAGAACAGGACTTATTTAAAATATTGTCTCAAAAAGATCCAAAAGAAATTCAAGTAGTTCAAAACAATAAAATAATATTTTAATTGCAAAAAAGGAACTGCTTTTTGCTGTTGATCTAAGATGAAAAAAGTTTACATTAAAAAAAAAAAAATTAAGAAATAAAAAAAAATCTAGACTCCTTTTTTTTTATCTCCACAGATTAGTAATTTTGTTTTGTATTTTGCAGCTTTAAGTTCAGATATTCTATGTACCTTTAAAGTGATGAGTGTCTGAGGAAATTTTTTCTGGTGGTAATAGCAAAGTGCATGTATGGATATAGCAGCATTAATAAAATGTGCTTACTCTTTGTAACATTTAAATGATGGCAAAAGAGGATTTTTTTCCTGCATTAAAAATACTGCATATCCTTGTAATGCTTTCCAGCACAGCAAAACTGTGATCAGGCTGGAGTCAGTTCGATTTCCTATTTGCAGTATTTAAATAGTTGATGGCAGAGCTTAAATTGTTGGAATATTTTGGTACTAGGAAAATTTATTTTCTCTCTGCATGGGTAAAAAATTTGACCCTCCAATCACTGTCAATAAACTTTAAATATAATTTAGAATCAGTGTAGAGGTCTGTCTGAGTTAACCTGAAACCTGAAGGCTTTTCTTTGTCTTTCACCTTCGGTTCATATTTTTTGGAGCTTTTTTGTTCTTCAGTTGTTTTACCTCCCTACTTCCTCGATGGTTTCAATTAATGCCTTTCAAAAAGCATTTCTGCAGTGTGTCACATCACAGCATTATACTGTTTGTACATACCACGTAATACATAGCATTCCTGAGAGTCAGGTCACTTGTTACCTCTGTTTCACAGGTCAAGAAATTCAGAAATATTAGTTGAGAATCTTTAAAAGTAGCTCTGTCATTTGGATCCCTTTTACACAAAACCAAGTATTTCTGAATTCATCATGAACAAGATGCCTCAGTCCCATGTGTCACCTCTTGATGCCTCTGGGGTCATGCGGACTGGTCTTAAAACGTCCATACTGAAACTGATATTTAGGGTAGTGAGATATTTGAAGTAACTGCCAGTCAGGCAGTGGAGAGGTAGTTGAGCTGAAATATAACATGCACCATTTGATTTTTCTGACCAAATGATTTGGAAGTATTCATTTCAGCTGGCACAACTTAGAGCAGGTCTATGGCTGCTGTATCTACCCTTGCTTTGCTCCTCTTACATCTTGCCAGACAGTAGGAGACAGAAAACACGGAAGTGCATGTTTGTCTCAAAAAGACTGCTTAGAATTTGTTTTCAGCCCATGATATGCTCATGAATAGCTATTTTCCATTCATTGTTTCATCAGAAAATTATTAATGAATAAAGTCCTTCTGCATAGCGAGGTCCAATGTCTATTTTTAAGATATTTTCCTATGTTTGTTGCATTTGAATGGAAGTGCCAATATGCACACAGCTAATACATGTTTGCTGAGTCAGGAGCTAACTGAGCGTTATTTTGACCAGTGCAATGTAATAAATGAAGGCTTTAATTATTTTATTAGAATTAATCTGTTCTGTAGAAAAGGCTGTGGTTTTGATTATCTGTAAGTTAATTCATGTAGGTTCTCACTATATAGAGAAATGTTCCATAGCAGTAATATCACTGGAAAACTTTTTAATTATAAAATAAAAACCTTAGTAACTGAAATAGTAAGTGAATTAATATAGAGTACATAAGTAATTTCTTAAGTATAACCTTATTTTATAATTAAAAACTTTCCAGTCATACTACTGATGCATAACATTTCTATAATTAATGCAACGCTCATAACTAGGTCTAATTAGTATATTTCCAAAATAATTTGTTGCATAAGCCAAAAATCATAATATTTAGCAGTAAGTTCAGATCTTTTTTCTTATGGTGTATTTTTCAGCATCAAAAGAAACAGTATTAAAAGTCATAATATGTATTTTTGCTCAAAGTTGAAAAAGACCAATCTTTCTTTTTTCTTTGATAAACATTTAAAGGCAAAATTACAACCAAAAATATGATTTTCTATTTCTTTTAGCAATCCAGATGTTGTTTAGACTATTCTGGAAGGATGAATCTGTGATTACAGCAGAACCTAAACTGTGAAATTCACTCTGTTTAGACTGGAATGACTAAAGACCTTCTTTCTCAAGGCTAAAAGCAAAGCTGATTTTTCAGTGTGGCAGTCCTCCCTCAGTAAGTAATTCCCAGAAATGTACATTAGCATTCTAGCACCTTACCCTCTCTCCCAATGTGCTAATCAAGCTCGCTCTCTCCAGCAGGCTCGGAAAAAGAAAAGTGTATACTTGTAGATAATAGGAATGTGCTTGGAGTGATGGTGCTGTATGCATAACCAAGCACCAAGCATTTGCCAGAAAGCCCTTGACTATAAATTGTTCATTGGGATTGTCTAGAAGGCTTTTTGTGATTTATTGGTGTAAAACACATTTGTAGCTGTCTGACCTCATGGAGACTTCAATACCTGGAGCACAGAGAATGTCAGTACTGTAACACTAAACATGGAGAAGTACTTAACCAGAGAGGCTAGGGTCTAGATGGCAGGCAATGGCAGGAGGAGGGAGAAAAGATTAGGTCTCAGATTTGGCAGTAATGGCTACATTCTACTATTCATTAGTTCTGACAGACTGAGGGAGATTTCTTTCTCTTAGATAAGAGGCTTGAAATATTTTGTTTCCTGGTCTAACACCTAATTTTAATGTGTTATTCATGTTCCATGTATCAACACAATGAGGAAAGACTATTGGAAACAAAATCTGTTTCTTGTCCCCTCTGAATCCAAGTGTATATGGACTCTCCAGCCCTTTCTYCTGTATCTGGGAAAGTTTTTATGTTGATAATTGCTCCAGCATGGGGTCCCTCACACAGGAGAGAGTCTTTCACGAACATCTCCAATGYGGGTCCTTCCCATGGGATGCAGTTCTTCAAGAACTGCTCCAGCAAGGGTCCTTTCCATAGGGTGCAGTCCTTCAGGAACTGCCTAAGTACTTTAGCACACAGCTCAAGAGCCATAAACTTCTGTCCTCATTCTGTACCTGCTTGGAAGGTCATGGTGGTTTTTGGAAGATCCACCAAGTGTTTGTGTAATGGATTTTGATCATGCAGGTGTTAGCAAATTTGCACATACAGCTCCATGTTTAGTATCTGGGTGGTTCAGAAAAGGTCTTAGTTTTATTAAACAAACAAACAAACAAACAAAAAACCCAAAACCACAAGGATTAGTTCTCCAGCTCAATTACTAACAGATGATTTAGGAAACTGAGTGGACCTTGAGGAAAGCAAGAGGAGCTGGTAGCTGAGCAAACACTTTTTTGCATATGCTATGTAGTGTGAACCAGCAGAGAGGGTTAGCACCAGCAAGGAAATCCTTGTGTCATTTGAAGACACCAAATGAGCATCCCACTTCTCAATATTCTACAAATGGAGGAGTCACTCCAGTGGTTATTAAAGTAGCTATTTAAAGGAGAGTTCCTCTTGGCTACTACGAAGTTTGGAGGTTTGAAAGTGCTTACTGGTGGGGATTATAATTTGCAATGTTTACAGTATTAATGCTTCTTATCTCACCTACCTGAAAATACCATGCTAGTAATAAACTTATTTCAGGACATAACAGTATTTTGGTAGGGCAGCATTTAGGCAGGGCAGGGATCTCCTTCCTGCTCTACTCTGGTTGCAGTATTTCAGCACAGGGAACACAGGGCCCTACAGCAATAGCACGGAGCTCACAGCAGGATGTGTTGCAGACAGCAAAGTAGAGCATATCAGCATCTAGTAATTTGGTGGTATGGCTGCGTGGAGTTTTGATATTACACATCCGTAGTATGTAAGTAGCCACTGCTCTGCAAACTGTACCATGGTGGGAGTATCTCCTCCTTTTAGGTAAGATAAAGCTTTTCAGTGCTTGACAGGGAGGGAGGGAACATGAAGACAAAACCGGTTCACTGCCACATTTTAGTCTTCCAGATACCACTTAACAAAATAAATTTGTTGGKTTTGCCTCGTCCACGTTGCTGACATCCTCATACCTCTTAGTTGCACTTGTGAGGCGCTCTGCTGTGGACTGTTGTGAGAGGAGGTGCACAACAGGAAACCCGCTGGCTCTTGTCTTGGGGGAGCAGCTTACATTGCTTCCTTTGACAAACTCTTTCATGCTTACCCATAACTTTTCTGCCCCTGCAACTGCTAACATACTAATGTTTTTAAATGCATAAAAAATGCCACTAAAAMCAAGAAAAAAAGCTCTGTACTGCTAATCAACATTATATACTGGAAAAAGAGAACTTGGACAAAATGCGAGGCCAGCTTCCCAGTGAACCTGATAATCATTTCTTCTGAGAAATGAGATGGAATGTTTTTTTGTTTGTTTGTTTGTATGTTGCGGGTGTTTGGGGTTTTTTGTGTTTTTTGTTTGGTTTTGGTTTTTTGTTGTTGTTGTTGTTGTTGTTTTTCAAACACTGTATGGTCAGCAAAAGAGAACCTGCTTTATCTTTAAAAAAAAAAAAAAGTTTCAAAACAGCACAGCCACCTACCAAGTTTTCACTATACAAAACAATTCCTATATTCCATAACTCTTTTTTCTATTTTTCTCATGAGGGTACGCTATAAAACTGAAATACTGTCTGTTTACAGTCTCCTAATATTAAAAAGTTTGAAGAGAAAATGTGATAGTACTGGGTATTTTTCTGTAAGAAGCACAAGTTTTCCTGCTGTGCTATATAGGAGATTTTTGGATTTGTTGGTTTTATCTGTCTTTTTTAACTTTGGGATACATTTCCCTTCAATATTGTAAGTATGCCAAAGCTAATGGAAATAAATTCAGAGCCAATTAGCAAACATATTTTTGGAAAATGTATGTATATATTTTTAATTGAAAAAATTGCTCATTTTTCTTAGCTCTTTAACATGCACTGCCTTTTGGCAAATTTTGTTGAAAATTTGCCAGTTTTTTTGCAAAGAACAATTACGTAGAAAAAGTATGCGTAAATGTGTTTTAAAAATGTTGAGGCTTTTCAGTAGCAGACTTGCAGTAATTGACTCTTCCATGTTTTTATTCATTGYAAATACAAGGTATGTATAATGTTAGCTGACTGGCATAGCTGTTTCAGCTAGCACTTTTTAACTGAGGAGTACTATTTTGTTAATCTGTGGAAATTAGGTCACGTGATTGTGCAAATGTATCTTGTTGTTTATTCATAAAACAGGATTTTTTTTTTTTTTTTGATGACTGTCAAATATAATTCAGCTTGCTGCCAGATGTTTATGAAAAGAGGGCAGAAATGACTTCATATAAATATTTGTGGTTCTGGAATATCAATAGCTTCCCARTTCCCAGATCAAGATTCCTGTATGATCTCATCCTTACATGATTGGCTTCTAATGACCTCAGTTTAAAAAAAAAGATGGATCTCAAATCTCAAACCATGAAGAAACATACTGTTACTAAGGAGTAGTTGCACTTAGGCCATGCTTGAAATATAACATTCCTCATCTCAGCAACACTTTCCACTTCACTGAGAAAGATGTATGGAGTCCAATTCATTCATATGGAAAAAATAATTTTTGTTTTGTCAAGGCAAAAGGAGTTTACTGGTCAGTTGTCGTTAACAAACTTTGCAGAATCTTGAGCTGGATTGTAACTCCCTTAAAAACAGTGTCATGCAAGACACTGGAAAAAGACAGCTAGTAAAAGCAAATATTTATCAATTCAAAAAAATAAAAGCAGAATTCATAACTATGCATGTCTAGATACACACTGTCTAAACAAGAGCATGAATGCCATGTTAAAAGGCTKTGAAATGAATACGATCCCAAGGCAGGAAGCAAATTTCAGAGAAAATGCTGAAGGTGAAATCCTGTCAGAATTAGCCTTGACTTAAACAGATCAGCATTTTACATTCATTATGTGCTCAGATTGTACTTTGCAATACTTTTCATATGTTATTGCTAAAGATATGCTTAGGTTGCCATGTTTCAGTTAGGGAGGATTTCAATCACAGTGCCTCACCTTTTTCCTGGTCAAACCAAAATGACCTCTGTAATTGGTTTAGTCTTTTACATTACATGGACTACATTTTTCCTGGTCATTTGTGACAGAGTGAAAAATATCTTCTCACTTCTTGTCTTTCTTCTAGTGCTTCAAGAGAATAAAATACAAAGCATGATAACAATATCTACTCTTTGACAAAATGCACATCAGGAAGGGAAGAAGTTACAAAAAACCAAAACTGGTGGAAGCCAATAGTCAGTCAGTCTCTGTGTTATGTTGAGGTTAGATTACTGCATGCTCCAATATGCAATTTTTCTTTACTTAYAAGTAGTAAATAGGCCCTCAAATTTTACAGACAGAGAAGATGTCCATTTAGCTTCATGAAGTTGTAGGTATGTTCTTTGCTGGTTCTGAGATATTTGCTTTCATGTATGAACTAATTTTAATGAACCAAATTAGTTCATTTACTTCTTAAAATTTCTAATTTCTGCAGTGAGATTTTAGACAGTAACTATGACATGATTTACTGAAGACGGTTAACCTTTTGTATGTCATGCAAATTAGCTTACTGACGTTGAATTTGTACATCCCATAGCTGGTTTGCTCAAGAGCTGATCTTGCTTCCAGTGCACGAGAACAGGAGGGAGGGAGAGGAGGAGCAATGACCTGTCAGTTCCGTGATGCAATTTCAAGGTGTAGTCTTGTGTGTTTTTTGCTGCATCTAGAATAAAACTTTATAGCAAAGATGATATGAATACACTTGGACCTTGTTTTTTTATAAAAGGAAAATAGATTTTCACTAAATCACACACTTCTGACTGATCTAAGAAACTGTTGTCAGATCTTGTAGAAGATCAAGTAACTAGTCCTTCTAGCACCACATTGAGCTGTAAGTGTAGCTAGAGTCCCGTTCTCCAGCTGTTGTGCTTTCACCAGTGCTATAATCTTAATTTTTCAGGGTTATCTATCATTTGCCTTTGACAAACATACAGTTCATTTACATAATTAAAATCAGTCAGAGGAGTAACATTTCAAAATAAACAATGTGTTTTCCCTTTCATATCAGTATAAATCAGGCTTAATGCAACTAAGGTCAATATAGTTGYAGCTGCAATAGGATTGATCTCCATGAAAGCATGGTCAGGTCCTTATTTTGATTTGTCTGCTGGATGATAAAGAATAGATCCTTCATCTCTGGATTTGATTTAGTTGATGAGTAATATAAAATTGACATTAACATATATTTTATCTTCAGATTTAACTGAAGAATGGTGAAGTGATTGATAAAATATTTGTTTTAATCATAATTATTAAAATACCTAACGTAAATTTTGATAGGGTTTTATACTAGGAAAAGGTCTGGTGCATTTCTTTCTTCTCCAAAGGAGAAAGCCTGAAAATCACTCATCTAAGCAATCTATTATATTACTTTTTATGTCAGAAATTCTAACTACTTTCTCCACTGAAAAAAGCAACCCAGCTCTCTCCAATATTATATGCTATACATCCATAAGCAATGATTTTAAAACAGAAAGCCCCTCTAAATTCCTGCCATGTGCATTTGGTGTTTCATGTAATTAGGTCCTAACATTTATTCAGAGTCTCTTTTCAGTACAGAGGTTTTAAGAAATAAAGCATAAACTACTCAGCCATTTTTGCTCATTTGGATTTATTCAGTGATCATTCTGTCAGTCTTTTCATTTATTGGAGGCTGATTCTTCCTTTTATTCTTGAAGTACATTAGGGCTGATCTCGCTAAAATCAAATACTAAAGAATCAAACTCTGTGACTCTGAGCTTTATTCTTTATTACAATTAAGGAAGTCTATATTAGTGAGTCTACTTCAGCTTTACAAAATATGATTTTATTTTATTGGAAAGGGAGAAAGAATGTTCTTAATAGGTTTTGTCCATTTAACATGCATTAATGACCTCTAAACTGGTTATTATACTGGAAAATCTGTGTCCCTAGTGTACACTTCCTCACAGGAAAGAGATCCCAGCCTTTTTCTAACTAACTTATCTGGCCAATTTGATGATGCATGTTACTTTAATAATTGCAAGGCATTAAGTAATGCTTTGGGGAGTCAAAAACCATTGTAAATTATTTAACATGGGATATTATTGGGACATCAATTAAAGTTAATCCAGCAAGCTGAAAGGCAATTTAAAAACTGTCTAATTGACACTCACCCCACAGTGTCATAGTTTTTCCATTTTGACTAACTGTCCATTTATTACTCAACAAAGTGCAGAAGAGGCTTAGTAATTCAAAATGTAATTGGTTTTCATAGAGAACAAAGGAGGAGGAAGAACTGKGGAAGGTTTAGCATACACATGGTAATGTGTTGTCCTCTGTGTATGCAGATGCACAGCTTAGTATGGCTTGATGCCAGAAAGCTCACAGCCCTTGCATTAATGTGTTAATAAATATTTATGTTTTCATATATTAGACCATATCCCAAGGTAAATATGTTTTATTCTGTTTGGGTTAGGGATGCACTAACACTGGGTTAGAGCTRTACCTAAAAATTTAAGAACAATGTGTTTCCAAACAGCTGGTCATGGAACTGTTTGGACTCTGCGTTTTTCCCCCATTTTTTTCTAAATTGCTTTTACAGATAATAATCTTGCACCAGTTACTAAAGTTCTTCAAACTGTGGGCTATTCTGGGATTTCCTTTGATGTCCTCATTAAAATTTGAAGACAATGAAGCTTTTTTGAAGACAAAATTATATAAAAAGACAAAAAAAAAAAAAAATCCCAGTAATCTCTTGCATACAAACTTTTTTAATGCCTGGAATATTATATATACTCAGCATGCACATTTTCAGTCCTTTAAGACCAAGAAGACAGTGGAATGATTCCTGAGCATGAAGTTAAGCATCTACTTGAAGATTTAAAGTCTTTCAGCCCATCAGAATGACTTTCCTCAAGAATTGTCTAGTCCACATATATTGGGGCCTTTTTTATGGCCCAGTTCAGCACATCAGAGCACAGGTAATGTTTTTGGTTTACCATTGTAATAATGCAAGGGACTGCTAATTGTGAACTACTTTATCTATACTTTAACAAGTTAGAACTTCATCTCTGATCAGGCTCTGACAAAAATTGGTTCTGCGGTTGCAGTATGAATTTTGTTTCTGGAAAATTACTTCAGCTTCTTACTCTAATGAAGTTAGGAAAAGTTTGTTATTCATTTCTTTATTTAATGAGGAACGGTATAATCAGCTGAATCAGACAAAAATAAATATGGAATCATAGAATCATTAAGGTTGGAAAAGACCCCTAAGATCATCAAGTCCAACCATAAACCTAACAYTGCCAAGTCCAMCACTAAACCATGTCCCTAAGTGCCACGTCTACACATCTTTTAAATACTTCCAGGTATGGTGACTCAACCACTTCCCTGGGCAGCCTGTTCCAATGCTTGACAACCCTTCCGGTGAAGAAATTTTTCCTAATATCCAATCTAAACCTCCCCTGGTGCAACTTGAGRCCRTTTCYTCTYGTCCTATCGCTTGTTACTTGGGAAAAGAGACCGACACCCACCTCACTACAACCTCCTTTCAGGTAGTTGTAGAGAGCGATAAGGCCTCCCCTCAGCCTCCTTTTCTCCAGGCTAAACAACCCCAGTTCCCTCAGCTGCTCCTCATAAGACTTGTGTTCTAGACCCTTCACCAGCTTCATTGCCCTTCTTTGGACACTTTGCTCCAGCACCTCCATGTCCTTCTTGTAGTGAGGGGCCCAAAACTGAACACAGTATTCAAGGTGCGGCCGCACCAGTGCTGAGTACAGGGGCACGATCACTTCCCTGGTCCTGTTGGCCACACTCTTTCTGATACAGGCCAGGACGCCGTTGGCCTTCTTGGCCACCTGGGCACACTGCTGGCTCACATTCAGCCGGCTGCCGACCAACACCCCCAGGTCCTTTTCCAACAGGCAGCTTTCCAGCCACTCTTCCCCAAGCCTGTAGCATTCTTATGACCCAAGTGCAGGACCCAGCACTTAGCCTTGTTGAACCTCATACAATTGGCCTCAGCCCATCAATACAKCCTGTCCAGATCCCTCTGTAGATCCTTTCTATCCTCAAGCAGATCAACACTCCCACCCAACTTGGTGTCRTCTGCAAACTTACTGAGGGAGCACTCAATCCCCTCATCCAGATAACTGATAAAGTTATTAACCAAATATGTTTAGTTTTCTTATATAACATCTGGTAAAAAATTTCTCTTAAAATATCTACTTGTAAGAATGGACGTAGGTATTCTTAAAGAGTTAAGTTCTAGGAACATTATTCTTCCTGTTGTTTTTTTCTTTAAATGGCTGTTTTTAATGTTTATTCCTCCTTAACTGTCTGTTTACCTTACAAGCATACCCRCAGGTTGAAATGGATGCCTACAAATGACATTGCTATTCTTAATTCAAAATTATGTTTTCAGGTTATAAAGAATAAGCAATTTAGTGTGACTATCRTTTCCCATGTGCATTTCCTCCATTGACAGGCTCATTCCTCTTAAAATTCTTTCAGCAGAATCTGTCCAGATGTTTCTTTGTGAAACTAAAGTACACTACTTCAGTCCACAGACAGACAAATMGTCATTTGCTGAGGAGCAGAGCTTTGTTTCCATACTTTGGACCTGAAAGGTCAAATGGCATAGAGAAAAGAAAATGAGAAATRTCATGGCTAGGAGGGGTAGGTTTCAGGAGTATCATTTTTCTTTTTAAATGTGAGAACTAGAAGGAGATGTTCATAGAACCTGAGGCAGCAGTRAAAGTGACCCAAAAAATGGAGGAGACAAAATGGGTTATGGGATGCCAAAACTGCTGGATGTACATGACACGAGTTATTTATGAATGAAATATTGACAGGTAGAGTTCATGGAGAAATAGATCTGAGAACTAAAAATGCACCAAGGAGAGATGACAGAAGTCAGAAAAGGTTTCTAACATGATAGGAAGATGAGTTATTTGTCCATTCTCTGCTCTTAAAATTTACTGAGAAAGAGAGGCTAGAGGGCAAACTCTTAAGAAAGAGTGACGCRCTGAAGAATGTGATCACATGAATAAGTCAGAAGGAAAAAAGAGGCAAATCGATGGGAAAAAAGGTTACAAAAGAAGAAGAAAGAGATACTTCTCTGAAGAGTGTGTAGGCAAAATTGTCAATCAGAAAGTGGAGTGCTAAGGAACAAGGATAAATTAGCTAGACCCATGGGAAGGTGATGACAGTAACAGCAGACTGTGAAAGAAGAGGGGAATATAACCAGGAGGTTTCCAAAAAGTCAGTTAAGATTCTTTTCAGACCTGAGAAGATTTGAGGGACTTACATCAACCCTTAGAGATGCAGCTGTAATTGAGGACTTCTCTTTTAAGAATAATCACTAAGGTTTTACCCGGAGGTCTGAGAAACACAAAGTGTTGTCCACTCAGATGAGCCACATGTATATAAATACAGAATAAATATAGAATTCAGGTTGGTAATATATATGCTAAATGGGATTACTCATGTAGGCTATAAAACTTGTTCTAAATTAATGGAAGGGTAGTCATGAACAGAGCACAAGGTATTACACAAAAGGGACTGAAATACTAGTACAATGAATAGGATAACAGCATATATTGATGAAATAAATGACTCAAAGAAAAACAAAACAAAACAAAACAAAACAAAGAAGCCATAGTATAACAAAACAAGCTTGATACAGGTCAAGTTATTTTGAGGATATCGTGGTTTAACCCCAGTCGGCAACTAAGTACCACACAGTCACTTGCTCACCCTCCCTGCCCCCGGTGGGATGGGGGAGAGAATCGGAAAAAAAAAGTAAAATCCATGGGTTGAGATAAAGGTAGTTTAATAAGACAGCAAAGGAAGAGAAAATAATAATAATAATAATAATGATAAAAGAATATACAAAACAAGTGATGCACAATGCAATTGATCACCACCTGCTGACTGATGCCCAGCCCATCCCCGAGCAGCAATTGCTGCCCCCCAGCCAACTCCTCTAGTTTATATACTGAGCATGACACCATATGGTATGGAATATACCGTTGGCCAGTTTGGGTCAGCTGTCCTGGCTATGCTCCCTCCCAGCTTCTTGTGCACCTGGCAGAGCATGGGAAGCTGAGAAGTCCTTGACTAGTGTAAGCACTACTTAGCAACAACTAAAACATCGGTGTGTTATCAACATTATTTTCATACTAAATCCAAACCACAGCACTATACCAGCTACTAGGAAGAAAATTAACCCTATCCCAGCTGAAACCAGGACAGAGGAAAAAGTTAAAACTGTTACAGCCGGGTTATATAAAGATTCTATTAAAAGGCTTCAGACTCAGATCAGGATATGAACAGAGATCCTTTGATATTATCTGGCTTTTCTAGGAAGTAAAAATGAGACAAAACTGACTAATGGAAAAATCATAATAGCACAATTTGGTGCTCTTGAATGTGAAACAGATTTTTTTCTGTCAGTCAGTAAAAAGGGATTGCTTTTTTAGACTTTGTTTTGGTAGGCATATTGTAGAAAAACTAAAAAAAAAAAGTTTTAGAAAATTATGGGAAGATCATGAGCTCTTTCAGCTTAAATTAGATATAGGGACAGACAAAATTAGACCTACCATTGTGCCTGCACAATACAAAAGCCATCTCCAATTTACAAATTCTATATTTTCTATTTGATTATGATCTCATGGCATCAAAGAAGATCATCTATAAAGAGGATAAAAATTATAAAAATTATTTCTCATGAACTATACTTTTTTAAAAAATGGAACCTTGCAATTATGCATGCTTCAGATCTGAAATCTCTTCTTTAGCCAAAAGGATGATGTTTTGCCCTAACAATTAAATATAGGGAACCATTCAAAGCTTAAGTAATGAACTCTTCTCTGGGAAAAASACATATACAATAATTCAAAAGAAATATTTATATCAAGTGCTTCTTGACACACAGCATGCCCCCTCTGAGTAATCCAGATAAATTATGATGCTCTATTAACAACATTAAGTGAAATGAGGAACATGGCTGAAACTGTTATGAGCTGATCTTTTAGTTTGTAGCCATATTAAGTTTATGGGATCAACATTTAGGAAAATAGAAGAAGACTGAAAGGAAAGACTGCACAAGGCATTTCTACTTCGTCCCAGCACAGGGACTGTGTATCATAAGGCCATCCAGATAAAAATCTAATAGAGAGAGAAAAAGAGAAAGAATGAGAGAGATATTGAATGAGATTAAGAGATTAAGAAAGAAAGGAAGAAAGAAAGGAAGAAAGAAAGAAGAAAGAAGACAGAGCAGGAAGGAGAGGAAGGAAATAAAAAAAAARAGGAGGAAAGAAAAGAGGAAAGAGAAAATGAGAGGAGAGGAAGAGGAAAACAGCTTTAAGATGAATACAAATGTATTGTACTAACCACTGACATTATGCTCTGTTTTTCATCTTTTGACACATTCCTGTCAACCTGTCCAGATGGAAAGTGTCTCCTCCATAAATCTCTTAACCACTGCCTGTGATGTTTAACACGTTGCTCCGGAAATTCAAAAAAATCAGAAATTYAAGCCCTGGCTTAAAATAAAATGGTGATTTCTGATCTTTCAAAGAAAAAGTGACTGTATTTACCTTAAGGATTAGTGAATGACGGTTTGCCTTGAGGTAGTTTTCAGTTAGGAGTGTGCAGGACAGGAGTGCTCAGTAGCAAATACTTGCCATGCTCACTGTTTGCATCCAACTCTGAGGCATCTATATTTCATTATGAAGCCTCTGTTGGGGTCTAGAGTCCACATAGGAGGTCAGTGTCTAACACTCCATACAGATCCTCCTCACAAGGACTGAATGCGAGACCTTCTTTTTTTTTCCTCTTGTTGACCAGTATATTGGGTTTGCATGGCAAGGTTTTGGTAATGAGGGGGCTACAGGGGTGGCTTCCGTGAGAAGATGCTAGAAGCTTCCCCCATGTCCGATAGAGCCAATGCCAGCCGGCTCCAAGATGGACTCGCCACTGGCCAAGGTCGAGCCCATCAGTGACGGTGGTAGTGCCTCTGGGATAACATATTTAAGAAGGGGGAAAAAAACCCTGCGCAACAGCAGCAGAAGAGAGGAGTGAGAATATGTGAGAAAAATAAACTCTGCAGACACCAAGGTCAGTGAAGGGGAAGGAGGTGCTCCAGGCACCGGAGCACAGATTCCCCTGCAGCCCATGGTGAAGTCCATTTGAGGACCAGTGAGGCAGGCTATCCCCCTGCAGCCCATGGAGGTTAACGGTGGAGCAGATATCCACCTGCAGCCCATGGAGGACCCCACGCCAGAGCAGGTGGATGCCTGAAGGAGGCTGTGACCCGGTGGGAAGCCTGCGCTGGAGCAGGCTCCTGGCAGGACCTGTGGACCCCCATGGAGAGAGGAGCCCACGCTGGAGCAGGTTTGCTGGCAGGACTTGTGACCCTGTGGGGGACCCATGCTGGAGCAGTCTGTTCCTGAAGGACTGCACCCCATGGAAGGGACCCACGCTGGAGCAGTTCATGAAGAACTGCAGCCCTTGGGAAGGACTCATGTCGAAGTTCATGGAGGACTGTCTCCCGTGGGAGGGACCCCATGCTGGAGCAGGGGAAGAGTGTGAGGAGGAAGGAGCGGCAGAGACAACATGTGATGAACTGACCACAACCCCCATTCCTTGTCCCCCTGCACCGCTTGGGGGGAGGAGGTAGGGAATTCAGGAGTGAAGTTGAGCCCAGGAAGAAGGGAGGGGTGGGGGAAAGGTGTTTTAAAGTTTGGTTTTATTTCTCATTATCCTACTCTGATTTGTTTGGCAATATTTAAATTAATTTCCCCAAATCAAGTGTGTTTTGCCCCTTACGGTAATTGCTGAGTGATGTCTCCCTGTCCTTAACTTGACCCACGAGCCTTTCATTGTATTTTCTCTCCCCTAACAGAGGAGGGGGAGTGATAGAGTGGCTTTGGTGGGCACCTGGCGTCCAGCCAAGGTCAACCCACCACAATCAGAAAGAATAGCTGTATGGCATGGGACTATTGCTCTACTGTCTGAGATCTGTCTAGTGCTTGATGACTGAGTGAAAAAAAAAGCATTCCTTTGTTTCATGTGTTGGCTTTTAACTTAGATTATATTTTTAATACAAAAGATCTGTTCGGCATATATAGATGTTTATCAATTCATCTAAAACACTGGCCCCTTTATGTTAGAGTGACAACAAGGTTTCCTTCTGTCAGATTCTGGCAGAAATTCTGTACATTGGACTTGAATGACACGCAATATTCTACACAGATATTTCTACTTTCAGACTCTGAAATGAAAAGCATATGTATTTGCGTGCGTGTGTGGGGTGTGTGTGTATAACAACCAATAAATCTATAGAGTTCTTTGAGTATTTAAAGAGGAATGAGTATCCTTAGGTCAGATACTTTCAGCAACTTTAATCTGTTCAGATTTTTTAAAAAATCCTAAAGTATTAATTCTTTATGTATGAAGTAACACATAAAAATGGTCTGTGCTTAGGTTTTTTTTCACTATAATGCATTTATTTATGTTCTTGTTCATGCTAAAGGTCATGCTGCACAAATACTATTGCTTTTAATCATTCTGAATGGGCCGTGTGGGATGTTTGCTGACCCACATGATCTGTTTTCCTTCTAAGTTCAAGTGCAACAGCTTTGTGAAGCAATGTCTCATTTTGGCTACATATTTTCTTACAAATTCTGTGAAATATAAGATCCAACATTTCAGCAGTATCATCCTAATGTTTGATTTTAAGATTTTGCTATTCGTGTTATGGAGATTTGGGGGTGGGGAGGTTTGGGCAAAGACTTTTCCTTTTATGTTTCCTTCTTCTTCACTGTTACGCATTTTAATGACATCAGATTTTATACTAGTTAGAACTAAGGATTATCTTTACTGTGAATGGCTTTTGTGCCCTTTCATTTGATTGGTTCGTACAGAAATCACCAAGATGCTGCAGTGAATCACTCTGACTCATTACCTTCAAGTAATAGGTTAGACTTTTTGCAATTTTGTCTGGCTGCAAATGTGATTTGAAACTTTTTTATATTATCTTCTAAACATGAATTGACAAGAGTTTAAAATCAGAATAAAAATCCCTTTTCCTGATGTGGCTAATATTGTCTTCAACAAAATTGAGATTGTGGGTTACAGGTTTTTATGGTTTTTGGTTTTTTAATTTGATGGGAAGATGATACTAGAAAAAAGTACTATCATTAACATAAAGAAACAAATCATAAAACTGAGACTTCTCTGTTCTATATTTACTGCTCTGACAGGATTTGTTATGTATTTGGCATAACAGAACCAACATGCTTTAATTTTCCCTCTGTGAAATGGAAAACATGAATTATAACATTATTTGCTATAAAAGTGTTATTCTGTTGACAAAGGGTTTTACAGAAATGGTTAATTGCAAGTAACCTAGCAGTTATAGAAGTTAACACTCCAGTCTGGAGGATCTCTGGAAGTCATCCTCTGTCTATGTGAGTGTCTATGTCTGTGTGTAACTTTGAGTATTTATTTGTAAATTAGATATGAAAGTTTAGGCCTTCAACATTCCACATCAAATTAAAACATCTGGCCCTGAAGTGATTAGCCATGTTAATGTGTTAAGCAGTAGCAGAGCTGGAATTAAAACCCAAGYTCTTTTTCTTATTGAACTACAGACATAAGACAGTGTAGAGAGGCTTTAATATGAGTGCTCCCCAGATAGTTGATTAAATGAGTGATAGTTAACTACATGCTTTGAATGAAATAGACATAATTTAACAAACACAACAGATTATTAGTTTATATAATTTTCATTCATTTATAATTTCTTTACATGTATAACCACTCACCTTTAATGGAAACTCAATTATTATCTCTTTGTTTTTTTTTTTTTACAGGTCTTCCTATGCATTATGGAAACTACAGTGTACTTGAAGTATACTTAACTTATGGTATACTCTAAGTATACTTAAACTATAGTATACTTAATGTAGGATACTTCTTCCTAAATCCAATTCAAGATAAATTTATTCCTTGAGGTTTGAGAACTAATAATAACCTTTCTAAATTTATGATAATTAGTGCTGCTTAATGTGCAACTTCTATACATATAACGTCTAACTTATTTTGAAACATGTTTGACTAGAATCTTATCGAAGTGAATTCCACAGGTTAATCATACAATGCACTACATAAAAAAGTATTTCATTTATTGTTATTTAATTTCAAGCTTGTTTCTTTTATGCTGAGACCACCAAACTGAAAGAACATTACTTTTAGTTGTTTCTCAAATTGCTTTCAAGAATCAGCGCTAGAACACTGACAGGCTGTACTAGAAGATTTTAAACACCCTGATTTTTAAGCACATAAGTTTGCTTGTTTAGTTGATTATCAATAGTATTGAAGAGGTGGTTGGATAGCAAATTCTTTTTCCTGCTGAATATGTTGCAAACACCATGGATGGTCTCATGGTACTTTCAGATCAAAGTAGTGTGAATGGTATAGGAGAAAATACTAAATTTATATTAATGCCAAAATGACAGAAGCAGCAACTAACTGATATAAATTCATAGGGGAGAAAAGTAGAACAAAATTAGGTAGAAATCCCAAAGGATAGTCTGTCCCAATGGAACTAGGGACCTGACTCTATTTATATAAATGGATATCTGGAAAAAAATGAGAGAGGTTTTACTGCAAATGATTCTCACTGGAAGACTGAACATATACTCAGATAATGAGATTTTCTTATAAGAATCTGCTGTAGACTAGCGTATCATAAAGTCTTCATGTGAACAAATGGAGAAAGCAGAAAGCATAAGAGATGTCTAAGTGCAAAGATGGGCTAACATTTGTGTTGAGGGAATACCACTACAGAGTAGTGACAAGACTATATATTTAGTATAGAAAAGAGATGCAGCACTTGAAAAAAAGTCAGAGGACTTAATAAAATCAGTATCTCTCTCTCTTTTAATCTCTGTTGTATAGATTTCTTATATGATCCTTGAAAACTTCTTAAGATACTCAATGTCTTAATTTCTTACCTGTGACATAGGGATGCTACTTACCTGCAGGCACAGAGTGGTCAGATATTGCTGTGAAACAAGTTTGAAGAAAAACTACATCCCCAAGAGTTAGGTCAATATCCTAGACAACATACTGTCAGCAGTGTATGTTGTATGTATTCAAGTATACTCCTTTATTCTCATACTTAAAATTTCTTTCTACACCTGTAAGCCTTCCTAACAAATGTTTAGCTGAAACTGATCAATCCCTGCAAGCATTCTGTTTTGATAAATCATCATTTCCCTCCAAAAAACTTTCCTCCAGAGGTCCTTAGATGCACATAATGAGGTGTATCAAAAACCATGTATTGATCGAAATATGATATGTAGCCCAATATAAGTGCTAAAATTTCCCCTCGGTATTTTCTACACAGAAATAACCTGACCTCCAACACTCCTGCCACTGCAGTATGAGTTTTATTCTGAATTGGGATAGATAGTTGTAATAAAATAAGCCACAGTTTTGTGGCATGCGCAAACATGCCAAACAGACAAGTTTCAGACAACCAAACACATTTTCATTTTTGAAATGTCAGGTATCATCCTGCATTGTCTCACAGGTGAAAAATCAGAGTAGTAAGCAGCTGTATCATCTAGTTCTTTGGACATGAGATTTTAAAAAAATGTTGTAAAGATAAAGTGAATAGAACAGGAGAATTTACCCTTTCCTATTGTTTTCCATAGTCTTCAGATTCTGATGCATAATAGATTTACAGTGGAACCGTAAATTTACAGTTCCTCCAGCCCATAGGAACCAGACCTTTAAGTATAAGTATTCTTATTTGCAAATACTTAAGTGACATGCTACAGCTGAATATTTTGTAGTGCAGTAATTCCAAGAAGTTTATTTAATGTCATGCAAATTGATAGGCAATTTCCAAGGCTTTTATGAGAGAATAATATCTCTAAAGCAGATGGGACAAAAAAGCATTTCTACCAGGTCAGGTTGATGGGGTGCCTTGCATTCAGTTTTAGACAATATGCCTCAGTACTGATATTAAATCTTGCTGTGGAGGAATAGATAAATTTAATGTCTACATTGCTTATGTCTGAAGCAATGTTTACCTAATGTATTGACATAAAGAAATTTTTCAGACAAAACAGACTGAAGACTGATTCAGGCTTTTTATTTTCCATGGGTTGAATAGTTATTTCTATGTAAATGGCAAAAACCAAAACAAACTTTTTTTGTATCAGAAAGCTTGTATGTTTGCAGATGATACTTAAACCTTGGATTGCTTCATAAGGTTTTCATAGTTTGCTTCATGAAGCCCATTCTGATCACATGAAAAGTGAACATTTTTCGTGCCAGCTTTGTAACTGAGCCCATTCACAGTATGTCTTCATTCATCAAAAAAGAAGAGATAGTACTTACTGTTCTAGAATGTATGGCTTTTTCCAGGGTATCCTTTATATCCAGAAACATCACGCCTAATCACTCCCCTACCTCTTAGTTTGGACCTCTAATTATAACTCATTTTTGCAGAAAGAATGTATTGAAGATTACACTTGCCTTTTCACCTGTAAAAGAAACGTTGTTTACAGTAAAATCAGTATGATAATGAAGAGGCTTCCTTACAGTCTGACGTTCAGAAACCTGGTCATTTGCATTGCTTATTGAGGTACACACTCGCCTTTGCTATTTTAAAGTGTTAAATTGCTGATAATTCCTTAATCGATCATAACTGTTAAGCAGGAGATTCTCTGGTCTAACAACTACAAATACTGAAGAAAAGAAGTTCCCCAGGAGAATAGACATGTGTTGGGAATTCAGGGATAACCTGTGAAAAGGTGACAAAAGATCTATTCGTGTTTCTCCAGGTATTTATGCTCCTTCCCAACAAGTTTTTCCTAAATAATCTATCACCTGATCAAATCTGGTGAGCTATTTCTGTCTGAGTTCCATACTTGCAATATTTCTGCAACTGAGGAAATGAAAAATTAGTCTAAAAGGAATAAATTCTGTTTCTCAGTGATGAGACAGAAATAATTTGAAATAAAGAGCTTTTGAGGGCCTTGGCATCCATAATTCACTTACATGACCACAGCTTTCATTTTAATTTTTTTTTTCTACACTGCCAGGTGGCTGTGCTGGCTGCATGTTATTCTTCAAGAAGTGATCTGAAAAGTAAATGAACCCAATATCCAGGTAGGATGAAGTAAGAATGGTTACCTCTGTGCTGCAGAATAGATTAAGAAAGCGAGAAGATATTTGTCTTTCTGTGAAATGTTAAGCAATGGGAGTAAAGTCACATCTAATGGATTTGGATTGGTTTACTGCAGCCTGAGTTTCATTACTTAATTCTGTTTCCCACTATCTTTGAATGTATCTAGATGAAATAAACAGGAGGATTTCAGAGTATTAAAAAAAAAAAAAAGTTTTCTTTTTTCTTTATTTCAATTGTTGTTGGTTTTGCTGATAAACGCAATCCCAACAAGAATTGAAATATATATTTTTATCAGCAGAAAGTTCCCTTACCCTTTTAAACAAGAAAAGAAATTAGGTTCACAAAAAGGACACAGACAGTGTCCCCAGCACAACCCAGTGGGTTCTGTTCTGCCTCGGCTTACAGGGAAGTCCTACAGGCTATAATAGAAGTTATGAAAGTATTCTCCTACCTCTTAATATGTTTGTTTCAAAAAGGAAGGCAAAGACTCCAAGAGGTGACCTGTTCTGTAGAGTAAGACCACAAGATCAATAGAATTGTGTTGAACTAAATGAAAGAAAACTGTAAAATGGAGTATTATTTTCAAGAACTTGAAAAATTCCTTCCTTTTGCCTGATTTTCTTAATAACAGCTTTTAGTAAATGTAGAATAACAATTACTGAAGTTTGCAAGTTCATATGCTAATGTATGACATTTCTGCAAGAGTGCAGAATTATGCTTGCATTTATTTTGTCTGGGTAATCTAGTGCTAGACAATTTACTTTCCACAGGCAAATATGGCAGCAATTTTCAAATAATGCTGACGCATTTTGAAACATCTTCAAGAAACTGGAACCGTAAATACCCTTCCTCTACTTTAAAACAATGAGATTGGTATGGGATTAAATCTAGATCCCCTGCTGTTTATTTGTTACAAAAAGTGAAGACAAGGGGAGAATTTTTGCCTTTTCAGTCAACTCCTTGCTGAGAAAGAGAGGGAGTCCTAAACAGCTTGGAAAACAGATTGTCTTCCTTTTTATTTATCATTTCTTATAATCAAAAATAGCAGTAATGCATCTTCAACCTGGATAATACAAGCACAGAGACTTTAATCTTCTTAGGTTAATTTGCATGATGATCCTTATGGACCATAACAACCAGTCAGTTTTTCATCTGTTGTTGTTTTTATGAATAATACCAATTTTAAAAAAGAAGAAAAAGAAAACAGTTTTCATTAAATAATATTCAGCTATTTCCCTGGAGATATATAGTGCATGAGACAAAATAGAAAGGAAAAGGAAATACTGTTTTCTCTTAGCTTTTACATTTGTTGTGTTGTTTTGGTACGTTACGATCGTATCTCAGAGATGTCTAATTAAGGGCTTTCGTTCCCTCCCCCCCCGCCAAGTCTACAAGAAGAATAGGTCGTTTGGATTTCTCCCATGGATAAAATAGTGCCATCAATCTTGAGATGAGGTTTTCATAAACTTTTTAGTTTGAACGTCACCACACTCTTTTTAGGGAGCCTTCCTAGTCTGGAACAGGAAGGAAATGAAAACTGAATTTACCTTAGTAAGTCCAGTTTGTTACCAGTTTGCTTGAGTGAGAAAGTAGTACTTGAACAGCAGAGAGAAGGAACACTCATTTCCATTTTCCCTGCTTAATTTGGAAAGATTTGAGCTCATCTTTGTCAATGAAGAAATGTCTTGGGTTTATATTATCTCCTGTAGGACTGTCTTGGTTGTCACGTCAGGTCCATTGTTCTGCCTAACYGGAAATCCACCACATTCCAGGGAAAAAAAAGAAAAAAAAAGGCATCTCTCAAAGTACCATCCATACAGAAAAAAGATGAGAAGGCTTTGCTCTCTTTAGCAACCAACACCTACTTTGAAATATGGGCTTTGTTGCCGTGATGAGCTATACAGTTACCAGACAGGTTAAACTGGACTCGAAATCTGGACTAACTTCTCCATTACCAAAAGTGACACAACTGGAGAGTTTCAGAAGTGCAATGTAGAAGCAGTGACAAGTGTGGAGTGTCATCAGTCTTTCTTGTCCCAGAAAAAGTGAAAGTAGAATATTTTATTGTGACTGAAGGCCATGAGGTTAATAGATCTAATTTTCATCTAATTTCCTCCACTGTTCCAATTACTGCTGTTGGTTGTGTTGCATCCAACTTTATTCTGACTTTGGGCTGCTGTATTAACCACCTTGTCATATGGGAAGATTGGAGCAAAAAGCACAAACACACAAGCTGCTTTTTAAAATTCTAATTTACTTAGGCTATCAATGTCATAAGAAATACTACTTTACATATGATTCCTTAGTTTTGGTAGCAAAACGTGGTCAATGACGAATCAAAAAGTGGTGCTCTGAGGGAGGACTTAGTGCAGATATGCAGTGATGTTGGTGAGGCATGTTGTCATTAAAAGTAGAAGAAATTCTACTTTGTGGTCTTCATTTGTTCACATTTTGTAGAGGCTGCAACTGTTTTTTATACCTTCTTGCTTTTTCGCTCACATTTTTACCGTATGAGTTGTTTTGTACATACTGTTATGCCCTGTTACGCCCTGAAACCAACTTCATCTATCTGGCTCTGAAGGTTGAGAAGATATTCTCTGTGGTTTGTGTTTACACCAGTTGGGCCTCTGGTGTCATCTTGTGCCTGTACTCTCAAGGCCTCTGCTACCATCCTATGCTTGCATTCCCTGCTACAGTTATAACAGGTGCTAACCTTTGAATCTTCGTGACCTGCCTTTCCAGTCCCTCCAGAGTTTCAATCTTTGGGTTGTCTTCATGCTATGATCTAGTGCCTTGGAACTGTCTCTGTCTGCACACTTGATGCTTGTGCCCTTCTAGTGATTCCTCCTTCAAGCTGTTTAACCCCATGTGCATTGCACATAGTTTTCCACAGATGAGCATGTTCTGTTCTTAAAGAAGACAAATCACTTCTTTGTCCAGAAGGCTTTACCTGACTGATGCTCGAGCCGTCTACTTGGCCATATATTTAGCTAAAATATATTGTGCATTATGACCAAGCAAATGAAACAATTTTACCATTAATTACACTGGTAAAAGCCTGTATGAGTGACAGGTTGGGGGCTGAAATGCTTTTATTTGTTTTTTTTTCTCAAACAGGTAATTAGTTCATATTGAGTAAGTGCATCCTGCTGTCTGTTTGCCACGGTTTAACTTTTAATTAAAATTTTCCCCAGGATATATCCTTGCTATCTTGGTACGGAATGCCTTTGCTGAGTGTATGATATGTAAATTAACTTTCTGATACTCTGATCAAATTTTTTTTGAGTACAGAGGAAGATTGCAACAGCCACATGACTAACATACTTTCAAGAAAAAGCGATTCCTGAAACTGTTGTTGGGTCCTATTCTTCTCTTGTATGGAAAGATTGAAATGACTGGAGTTACTAAATGTATTATAGCCATGGCTCTGATGGATTTGGTTTGTTTGTTCTTTGTTTCCATAGTTTATCTGGATCCTGCTGTGTTGCATATTTATTTGCACGTTTAGCTAGACGAGGCTAGTAGTAATATGGAGGATAAATGATGTTGCTGTATAGCTTGTCACAATTTCATGAAATGAGAAAAAAAACAGTGCAAGAAATTCTATTTCAATTTTTTTTCTTATTTTTTAAAAATAATGGTAAATTACTTTAAAATAAGAATAGTTCTTTCTATATTAGCACTGACAAAATTCAGAGATAAGTGAGCACTTTATGCGTATTGCTAGCTGCGCATAGACACATGACAATAGCTGTACTTAGTCTTAGGTTTTAAAGTGCTAAAAGAAGGAAAATATCATGGCTGCTTAGAGATAGGGGAAGAAGTAGTTAAAGTAGAAGTGGTTAATTGCCTTTGCACGAGATCAATCCTAAATTTGAACCAGATCCCCTAAATTTTAGTGTGCTCTTTCATCAACCTTCCTCAAAAACCTCAATTACCTCTGTATTAGAAGAGTCATTGGGTGAGTCAGTAATTTAGTAGGTAGCACTTGAGTGCTGTAGAGTGCACTGTGTGCATCGCTACTCAGAACAAGTTTTGTAAAATCTGCAGTTGACATCAAGTGATAGTTTTGAACTAATTTCTATGCACAGTGTTAGACTTCCCATGGCTAAAACTATTTGGCAACCGTACGAATAAAATCTTGAGAGAGAATTCTATGCTAATTGCCTGAAGTCTCTCAGTTGCTCATATTAAGAACTTACTAATTTTTATAATTTCAGGGAACTGTCAGTTTTCTTTGGTCTCTTCTTCCCATTTTTTATGAATAGGTTTTTTTCATTTTTCATCCAACCTCCTATTTTTTAAAATTTTTTTCTTCTTCTTCCCTCCCTTTTCACTTTTTTACAAAGTACTCTAGATTTTTTAATTATCTTCAATTTTTTTTTTTTTTTTTTTTTTTTTTCTTCTTCTCTATTAGACCTTCCATTTTCTAGCCCATTTCATTCCTTTAGCTTCCCTTTCTTTTTAACCCAGCTTTATTGTCTGCCTACCAAAGGGGTGGATATATGAGGGAAACAGAAACACTTGACATTTCTAGCCAGACATTTAAAAAATGTTTCTTTATCTTTTAATAGATGGATGCTCTTCTTACCACGATCTTCTTAAAACCTGTAATTAAATGGGACACTCTGAAAGAAAGGATTGAATTCTAAGGTGCTGGTATTGTAACTGAGTAACATGTGATGAACATCATCACATAACTAAAACCGTCTTGTTCACCAAACTTCATTTGTTATGAAAATTATTTTTCTGTTGTAGCTGACAAATATTTGAAGAGAAACTTGCCTTAGGATATAAGTTTGGAACCTTCACAGGTCTTTTATGACTCTTTTTCAGGTTGGGGGAGGTAAGAGTTCAGATTTTGCTTCATTTTTCAGTTTTCAAAAATTCTTTTTCTTCCCCTAAGCTTTAGCAGAAAAATCCTTCCTTAATTTTATCTTCACAGCAAGTCAAAAAATGGGGCCAGCTTTCTCCTTCTGCTTTTGAGTTTTTCCACAGCATGCTTCCAGATTATTGCAATATATCATCACTTTCAGTAGATATGAGTTCAAGTCTGGGTCAAATGTTCTTTCAATAGGACATAAAAAAATTGCTAATAGAACACGCTGGCAGAAAGTTTGTGTTAGTGCTTATGCATATTTCATTGCTAACTTTTTTTCTTCTGCTGCTTTTACAAAAAAAGTGAAGTAAATATTTTTCTTTACAAGTGTTGTATTTAAAAGAAATCGTATTTGCAGAGCCAAGCATTTCAAAATTGCTAGAATAAGTCAGCTTAGACAGTATGATTAATTCCAGTGTTGTATAAAACTTTGTAGTGGAATTACTAAAATTCATGTAGATGTCCTTCATTCCTTTTGTATTTTTCACAGGGAGGATGAATAAGCATTTGAACATTTCAAATTGATCTTGTACTTTGAAGCCTAAGCCACATGATCCAACAAGTCTTGAGTTTTTATTATTATTATTTTTAAAATTGCTGCTTTTGCTTTCCAATTACAAGGAAATGCAAGGACTTGGAGTCACTATAAATTGTATGTTGATTTATTTATATTTAAGATTTACCTAGTCAGATAGTGTAAGGGTTTTCACTTTTTAAAAATCATTTTACACTTGTTTGAGCTACTGGTAATAGCCCTCAGTATCATTCTATAAAACCTTAAACGCCAAACCTTCTCAAACACTGGCAAGATCCTTTGCTTCTTTCTTAAGGAATCAATGTCTATTAACAGCTTGTATGTCAAGATTTTTTGAGAAGAGCCAGGGGCTGCTGATGTATTAGGAAGCAACAGGGAAACACCTGTGAAATGCCTCAAAGGAATTAGGCCATGTTCTTCTAAAAAGGTGACAGGTGACACAGCCGATAGCTCAGCTGAAGTGCCTCTACGCCAATGCCCGAAGCATGGGTAACAAGCAGGAGGAGCTGGAAGCTATTATGCAGCTAGAAAGCTATGATCTAATTGCTAATGCTGAAACGTGGTGGGACGAAATGCACAACTGGAGCATTGCAACTGATGGCTATAAACTGTTCAGAAGGGACAGGCAAGGAGGGAGAGGTGAGGGGGTTGCCCTCTGTGTAAAAGAATGGATTGACTTCACAGAGCTGTCTTTGAAAAACAGCGATGAACAGGTTGAGAGCTTATAGGTAAAAATTAGGTGCCAAGACAACAAAGGAAACCTTGTCGTTGGTGTTTACCTCAGGCCACCCGATCAAGGGGAGGATGTTGACAAAGCGTTCTTACTTCAACTACAGGAAGCATCACGTTCGCAAGCTCTGATCCTGCTGGGGGACTTCAATCACCCTGACATCTGCTGGAAAAGTGGTACAGCAAGCTGGAAGCAGTCCAGGAGACTCTTGGAGAAACTCAAGGATAATTTTTTAATCCAGGTGATGGACAGCCTGACCAGGGGAGAAGTGTTACTAGACCTGTTGCTCACCAACATGCAATAACTAATTATGTCAAGACTGGTGGCAGCCTTGGCTGCAGTGACCATGTTGTGGTGGATTTCACAATCTTGAGGGATATAAGCTAGGTGAAGAGTAGAGTCAGGATGCTGAATTTTAGGAGAGCAAACTTTCAGTTGTTTAAGGAATTAGTGGATGAGACCCCCTGGGAAACTGCCCTCAGGGACAAAGGAGCTGAACAGAGCTGGCAGCTCTTTAAGGATGTTTTTCTTAGAGCGCAAGAGCTCTCGATTCCCATGTGTAATAATTTGGGCAAGAAAGGCCTGAGACCAGCATGGCTCAGTAAGGACCTCCTGGTCAAAGCAAAGTATAAGAAGAAAATGCACAGGCAGTGGAACCAGGGATGTGTAGCTTGGGAAGAATATAGGGATGCTGCCCAGATGTGTGGAGATGGGATTAGGAAAGCTAAGGCACAGCTGGAGAAGAGAAGGCTCCAGGGAGACCTTATTGTGGCCTTTCACCATATAAAGCGGGCTTATAAGAAAGATGGAGAAAGACTTTTTACCAGGGCCTGTAGTGACAGTGCAAGGGGCAACAGTTTTAAACTAAAAGAGGGTAGATTTAGATTGCATATAAGGAAGAAAGTTTGTATGATGAGGGTGGTGAGACACTGGAACAGGTTGCCCAGAGAAGTTGTGGATGCCCCATAATTGGAACTGTTCAAGATCAGGTTGGATGGGGCTTTGAAGAACCTGATCTAGTTGAAGATGTCCCTGCCCATGGCAGGGGAGTTGGACTAGATGGTCTTTAAAGGTCCCTTCCAACCCAAACCATTCTATGATTCTATGATTCATATCTCCTCATCCTTTTTTGGCAGTTGACTCAGCCAGTTCGGGGGGAAGAAGAAAAGAGAGGAAGGAGAGCTGTACCTGAGAAAGGATTATATGTTTCCTGAGATAGGTTATTGTGCTTAAATGGCTTGGTGGTTTCATAAGAAAATGTTTCTGTGTCTTTATGTTCAGAAGTCTAACACTTCAGGTTAAACCTGCACACAAAAAACAATTTCTTTGTGTTTTTTTTATTTGTGATAAAAGCTCAGGAGTAGATTTTTATGTGGTTTAGAGTTTTGTCATGGAAATTGTATAACAGAGTTGCTGTCACCTTGACCTGTTCTCCAAATCTCCTGTGGAAATCTGTAAATTTATACATATGCCCACATAAAAGTCAATAGCATATGGAAGGCTGAGAAAGCTATTGTGTTTCATATTGAACAGACTTCTTGAAGACATTTAAAAAAATCAAATGTTTAAAACATTTGAGTCTTCTTTTTTTCTGCGATTCATCCTATGAACTTAATTTATCATCCACTAAAGAACAGTCTATATTCAGAACATACAAAAATCCTGTTATGCTAAATTGCTTTCAGTGTCTCTTTTTTGCAGGTGACAATAGTTGGGGTAATTGACAAAATTTGTGTGAGACAGAGAGAGAGAAAAGTGAAACTATAATATGAAAAAGGAAGAAATGAAACATTATCAAGAATATCTACTTCATTATTAAAATGGAAAATTAAGTAGAAAAACATATAAATGTAAAACTTATATTCTGACATTTATCATAAATTATTATTATTGTAAAATATTGATATGAACCACTAACTGAACTAAAAAATGCATCAAGTGGCATTTAAAAAAAAAATCATCATTTTTTAAGCACATCTTACAAAAAATTTACTTGTATGAACTGTTTGTATCACACTTTCTGAATTTTTGACAGATATATGCATCATGGCTCAGTAGCTGTTGGGGTTTTATGCTGACTTTTTAATGGCAGTCACAAAATGTACTGTATTCAGAGCCCCTGCGAGGATGGGGAGTGGGAGAATTCTTTTTGTAGAGCAATGGCTGAGCTGCTGAATTACTTGCTTAATTGAGATGGAGGAAAAAATCAGTTCTTGGGGTTTAAAAAAGTATTTATGGATCAGTGTGAAAATGTTCTGGCCAAAAAAATAACATTTTTTTTTTTCCCTTGGCAGTTGAAAAGAAAAAAAAAAAGGGCTTATTTCACAGTGTACCAACCATTTCAGAGAGTGCTACTCAGTATGCAATTGTTTTTCAGTCTCTGYAGCTTCAATCCCCACTCCATGTGGGCTTATATTTGTGGCAAGTTGGCAGTGTGTTATGTTGTCTGTATAGTCGTTGATGTCTGAAATTAGCCTGTTGCCTGCACTCTTTCATATGAGCTCTTTCAGCATGTTTTCCACACGTGTCATCCATTGCTCTACTCCCATTAGATGCTCTGGGGTACTCAAGGATTTTAAAATTTATGTCCATCTCTAATTCCCAGATCAGGTATGCAGCCCCACAAAACTTACAACCACAGATAAAACAAATTTTGATTCAGCAGTGAAGCACAAGAAAGGAAATTTCTCAGTGCCTGTAACATACATTGCTTGGAGGTAGGAGACACAGAGTTATGAGACAGTAGAAGAGAGCATGCTGCCTGAAACATCTGACTGTTCTTAGACCGGCATTGACCATTCTCACCATTCTCAGTCATTATAGAATTTTTAGATAATTTCATAATGTGAATCACTATTAAATGAAGACTTTTTTTCAGTAGAATGAACCATAGAAAGTATTATATTAATATTCGTTAAAGACCCTAACAAATAAAGGGGGAGAGGGAAAGATTTCTAGATACTTTGTACTATCTCACTCCACTGTTAGGCAACTTAAAACATGTCTGAAATTCAGTCCAAATATATGGTAAGGCAACAGGCTTTGAAGTATTCCTTGTTATTCCCCATTTCCATTTTCTCCCTGACTTAATGATTGTGATCAGTGTTGGACTTCATAAGATACAAAAATCAGATGCAGAAGAGGTTAAATCTAATAGAGGTGGGACAGCCTTATAAGAAGCAATCTAAAGGTTTTTTTGTTTTCATGGAATATCTCTTTCAGTGTACCTCATGTTACATAATTACAACAAGCTCAGTAGCACCAGCATTTACAAAATGCAAAAACTTATCTTCTTCCTCTGTACCCTTTAGCAGACTTCAGGGTTTTTTGTCCATGTGCTAGTATAGTAAGACCAATCCAGACAGCTGGATTGCATGTTTATAAACTYTTGTCCATTTAGACTAAAAAAATTTACTTTTCAGTCCCTCATCATCTTCTACTAATTAAAAGAGTTAATTCTCTCATTAACTGGAAAGCATACAAACTTTTACTTGCAAACAAATTTTATGTCATAAACTTTTACCCTGAGGTGAAATATGAATAAAATTAAACGTTTGAGGTTTACTTTCCTTGCAACAAAGATATTTAGAGCTGTATTTATGTGGCAGATACTTCAAGAAAAATCCCTGAAGACACTGAAAAATGTCATCTTTTTTTTTTTTTTTTCCCAGACAGTGATTTATTTTTAGGTCCAGACATGGGAATTCCTTGTCTGTGCAATCAACCATTGGGAGTAGACAATGAATGCTAGTGAGTACATTTGATTTGCCCTACTCTTGTTTTGGCTGTATTACATTATCTTTTTTTTTTTTAAAAAAAAACCACCAACCACCCATTTATGGCACCTCAGTTTATAGTTTTGAGACAATGATTTCTAGAAACCCTTTAAGGACTTTGAAATCCACCACCACTTGTTACCTTTCACATGATCATTTTCTATCTTTAATAAACATATAATGTTTTTTTAATGCAAGTTGTTCTAAATTATTCTAATGTTTCCTATTACATCTACATTAACCATTAGTTTTGTATGTATTTTTGAAACAGCAATGAATGACAGAGTTGGTAAAAATGCTTATGTAGAAAAATATTTCAATTCTGGTATTTAGATAAAATAACTCCTTAAGATTGTAATCTGAAGATTTCATGCCCCTATTCTTTATGGCCTGGCTTGCTTAGCTTGGTCACATCTTCACGAGATACATCAGTTATGCAGCTCTCCTACAATATATGGTTTCCTCTGATCAAGAGGCTTAGGTAATGCTGCATTTTAGGAGAAATGAYGCAGTTAGGTAGCCATGCCTGTAAATGAGAAAAGCCTCTGGAGTTTAATTCTTCAGCAAGATTTCTTCCTTTTCCACAAGGCCTAGTGTTTGCCTATTTTGAAAAGACATATTTAAATATCTAGGAAGCATCTTCCAGTAGCAGTTAGCAAGACTTAATATACATTTTTCTTTCTTTTAGGTAACATCCTTAATCAGTTTATGAATCATGCTATGAAATCCTGTGAAGCGCAGTACATTGCCAAGGACATACCTTTAAGAAAACTATATTTTTATGACCATGTACCAAAACAGGAAGTGGACATTGGTGAAACAAATTTTCTTGAAAGAGCACGTAATTTTAAAAGATATTTATTTTCTGTCTAAAATCTTCTTTCCCGTTGCTCCACTTTAAGAGATTGCATCAACCACAGTGCTTTCAGTGCATTCAGACTTTCAAACTGGGCCTCGTATAGGGCCCAGACTGGCAGGTCCTCATCTTCACCATTGCGTACAATAGCCATCCGTGCGGATACAAGAACTGGCAGGGTGAGGAAGCAGTGTSAAAGGCACTTTGGATTTGGGGATTGTAGGCTGTGCCTAGCACTACCCTATTGGCCTGACTGTTCAGGAGGCTGCCAGGCTGTGCTGTAACTTGATCGCTTTTGCTCCATGCTTTGTGCCACAGTACAGACAACCTGTACATGAGCACACCTTAGCCTAGGAAAATAAAGACTTAGACGTACCTGATTACACGCTATGAATATAAAGGGCGTGGGAAAACTGGATGTGTGAGAAGTTGTGTTTAATGGTAACATTGGTGTAAGAACAAATGAGGACAACTTCGTTGCAAATAAATGTACTCTGGAAATTCCAAGATCATTTCCAAATGCCAGAAAAGTCTGGAATAAACATCCCTAAAGAGTTACATTCAGAAGTTGAGCTTAACTGAGTAGTCCAAGCTTGGAAACTTTTAATATGCTGTTAAATTTGAGGATGACACACTTGGAAGATCGAGAAGCCATTAGAGGAACAGGATAGGTAAGAGAAGTTCTCATTATTCTATGGTATATTTTAATGCCCTCTGAAAACTGAGCTCATGCTAAATAAATTTTAAACCAGCTTTTGTGTTCCAAAAATGCAATGGAAAGGAATATTTAAAGTGTATGAGTAGTTTAAATCCTAGCCTAATACATCCCTGGACTTCTGTTATGGTATCTGTAATGTTAAAACTTCAAATCTAAACTGAAAACTTGGAAATTGTGAATATTCAGTAGGATATGAATTAGGAAGATCTAATATATTTTTTACAGAACTCTGCATTTGGTTGAATTCTAAATAAGTAACTTTTTCACTATGGTACATCTCAATTTAGGCTTTATTTACCTGTTTTATTGAAAACATCAAGAGGGGAAAAAAAAGGCTTTGTTTAAATAAAGTGGTCTTACATTGTGGCAAAATTGATATTTATAAATGGTTTCTGAAGCTGTAACTATATGTATTCTGATGATAAATATTGCAACATCTTAGGTTGTTAGATGAGTTTTAACAACAAAAAAAAAAAAACAATTTTGTATCAGTGTGTAATCTGTTATTTAATACTTCAGTAACTGTTGTTTCAAAGGTGTTGGTTGTCCACGCATAACCAATCTGATCAACATCAAAGAAGGACAGTCACTTTTTCAATTTGTATCTCTGAGAAGAAAAATTAGTCTTAGAACTCCAAAACCCAAACAGCACCAGTGCAAAATTCTATAAAATTGTTCTCCAAAAGAGCATATAAAAAAAGTATTTTAAGAGTGAAGGTTGAAGAATTTTCCATTGAAAACAGTTCTGAAAAGATGGAGTGTCTATACTTTAATGTTTTCCCTGGAAAACCATCGATTTTTATGAAAATCTTCAATTTTCATTAAGAAAATAAAAATGAAATATTAATTTCAGCTCATTCAGCCAGTCAGTTCACATAAGCAAAATGATCTGTTGAAATGTCCTGAAATGCTTAACTCCAGTACATGTCAATACTGAGCAACGTTAAGCCATCTTGTATATATATTTCTTCTAAAAGTTGAACTGACAATTCCACTTCTTCCATACATCTTTTATACCCTGACATGAACTCTTCTCAGAATGCACAGAATGTTATGTGATGTAGTATTTTTCACACCATTAGAAGATGTTACTTCCATGGCAGAAAACCCCACAATTTTGTTTTACAAAACATCAAAATGCCTAGACTTAATAGATGTGCATTTATAATATTTCAGAACTGAAACTTTTTGCAATTTCTCTTCCATGAAAAATTTCTAAGTCAAAAAGTCATCAAAAATGGAATTTGCATTTGTCTCAGCTGAGATGGAATTCCAACAGGAGAGAAAAGAGTTTCTGATAAACTAGCTTTAAGTAGTTGTTTTAGCTAACTAAACATTGACCTTTAAATCACCTAGATAAGATTATAGGAAAAGAAGAGTAAGAGGTAATATAAGATAGTAAACTATTATAACAGACTAGCAGACAATATTAAAAAAAAGATAGTAGATAATTGACTTACCTTCAGTAATTATAGTACAATTGGAAAATCTATTCCTCCATGAAAATCAAACGCAACTATGAATAGGGATGTCATGCTGTGGATAGGTATGACATCAGTCATTCAAAATTAAGTGTTCTCATGTTGCTTATGTTTATTTTTAGTTCTTAAATCACATAAGAGCAGACAAGCTGAAATACTATGTTGTAAATATAAGAATCTCAATCTGTTCTAACTTCTTATATTTGTGAGTTGCTTTCAGTTTAACTTTCTTCAGCTAGTAAAATAGCTCAATATACAACATACTTGCTGAAAAATGTGGGGTTTGTTTCCAAATAAATTTTTAATGCTAATCTACAGATATGCTGTACCGTGGAGTGGCTAAGTTGTTTCTTGTGCCTACAGTTATGCCTCTCCTCTAAGTATTTAGAGAAAAATAGGTTTCTTGAAGTGTACCATTAAAAAAAATCTTGTGGCTGATGTACATAATTCTTGTTATTCCAGCAGTTTTGGGAATGGAAACCAGAGGTAAATGATGCTATGCATGAACTGACTAGTTTTTGGTTTAACACAAGCCCAACTGCGCAAACCCTGGGTCTCCCGTGACTGCAGTGAGTGAAACCCTGGCAACTCTAGTGTAGTACCTAACAGCTCTTCCTTGCTTTCAAGCATGGTGCTGATAAATTTACACAGAGCGGGATTATGTATGTAAAAGACGAATGACTACATGTTTGCTCAGATGATCCCAAGGGATCCTCCTTTGCAAGTTTATGTATCATAAAGGTGTTACCATGCAAACTCTCTGCTCACTTATATCAGGTTTTCGCTGTTGTCTTGCTTGAGGTGCTCTGTCCTGGAGAGAAGCTCTGTTCTCTTCTACTGGGAGTTAGAGTAACTACTATGGAAGATGTGACAAAAATATCTTTTGGTTACCTTTACGCCAAGCACCCAAACTCAACCAGCCCAGTTTATTGGCTAGCATTGTATTCCCTGGTAAATAAAGGCTGCAACTAATACAGCCTTATGCTTTCTCTGAGAGACTTTTTCTTTGCTTCCAGATCATATTCAGAAAACTATTACTTCCCCCCCCCCCCCAGTGAATCATTTTATTTTCTAAAACTTGGGAGGATGGGGGATTGACACTTAAATACATACAGCTAAAAAAAGTCAGAATAAATCACCTGAAACCTCATAAACAATGCTTAGATTTGCCAGTCGGCAGAATGGCCATATTCCATGTTTCAATCAACAACTCTTTGTTTAAAACATTATCAAACAATATGGGATACCAGGTTTTGTATTTCTTTACCTGAAAGTAAGCCTCTTACATTTAGAAGACTTTTCTAACTACCACTCTATAATGTATAATTTATGGGATTCTCTCAGTCTATGCTGTTGACATGGCTCAGTTTTGGAAGGTTTGCTTAAATGCTGTTTGTACAAGAGAATTTAGCCTAGTGTTTAGGACACTCTCCTGACCATTCAAGAGCTCACTTTGATTTAAGCAGTGAGCAGGGATGTAATATTTGATCTCCTCACCCAGAGGACAGTTTGTAATTTGAGCTTTGCACAGTCTAAATGGCAGGAGCAACACAGCTCACATTTCAGCAATGCAAAACTTAAACTTCCCATTTCTCCTCTCTATATTTCTACATGACTTGCTGCGTTATATTTTTTCTCACATTTTTTCCGCAGAATTTCTCTTTCAAGCAGTCTCTCTAGAAGTTACTCTATTGTTTCCTAAGGTTTTGGCAGCTGTACCTTTCACCCCACCCCATCTGTCTCCTCCCAGATGCTCACTTCTACACAGTTCTGGGTTTAGGTATTTAAAACAAATAAACACAAAAATAAATAACTTTGCCAAATTTTCTAATGATGATCCTGGCCCCATCTGCCCCTTCTGTTCTCACCAGATGCCCAACCCTGTCCTGCTCCTTGTTTTCTGAGCTGTCTCTGATGATAAATTAAGAACTCCATTTTGCAACGAATACCCATTGTTACACTGTTTCAGTAAGCTGGTTTCTTTTTGGTATCAAAATAAATAGGCAAAGGGTAAGAGAACTTGTTCCTTCTCTCAGGGGTTCAGCTCTATGGGGGAAATGATGCTAAGATACCTGCAAAAAAGGGAAGTGGAAGAGTGGACCTTCCATACTTTTCCCAAAATACTCTTTTCTGATTGCTGCCTGATGTCAGTTCATTTCTTACTTGGCATACATGTGTGCAGTGAGCAGAAAGCCTGGCTTTGCAATCCAGGTCACCAAGCTATAGGTTTATAGTCATCTAGCTACTCTAAAGCATAAGAAGTAAAAATTAATCCTGGAAGACTGAGTTCCTGGTGTTATTTTGCGTGCTTTAGAGCATCACGTGAACTATGATATGCTGTTTAGCCAGCTCCCCAACTCCAAAATGAAAGAACACTTTGTAGGAGATTTCTTTGTCTATATAGTGAAGTATTTATAGATGAGGTACACTAATAAATAAAAACCTCCCTCAACAAACACATTGATTAAATCTAACACAGTGCTTACTAACCTGCAGGACTGATATGGTATAATACTCCCAAACCAATATAGAATTTCTGTACAAAACAGGTGCCAAGACATGTAAAAGATGTAGTGGATAATTGTGGTTGATAAGCTTCAGAAATCTAACACTTACTTTCTAAATCAACTTTAAGTTACTGGTTTTTTTAAATGTGCCTTGTATTAAGAATAATACAGGCAGCTTCTCAAGTGAAAGTCTGTCAAAGAAAGTGAAATAGATCTTCTCACTTGTTGATTTTACAAAAACCTTTATAAGAAATACATTTATGATAAGTTACATCTTAATGCACTTAATCATGAAAGTGTAATAAGTACACCTAAGAATGTAGGACTAGTAGTTCTAAGTCATTAACTATTTGTTAACCTTTAGCAAAGAGAAAGACAAAACAAGCTTTTTCTTTTAATGTTCTGATCCGAGCACAGATATTTCTTAAAAACCCATGGATACTCTTTCCCTGATACCAGTTTCTTAGAGGAGTAAAAGAAGTGAGGAGGCATGAAGACAGAGATCTCCTAGATGCATAATCATGTTCCTTCTTTTTCTAGTGCAATAAGGTTTCAAAAGTTGAGAGCAGAGATTATCTGTAAGCATTTACTTCAGAATAGGGACACGATCAGCTAATTAGATGTGCTTTTGGACACTTTTTAGTATTCTTTCTCTTTTTCCTAAGATTATTAAAAATACAATATAGTAATCATTTTGGGAAATGTTTGGAAGGCTGCCAATGTATGTTACTTAAAAAACCTTTGTGCCTCAAAAAGAGTAAAACCTAAACTTTATCCCTTCCTCCTGGTCCTTCTCCAACAGGACATACTCCTATTGATGCTTCTGTTGCTGTTCTGCTCGGCACACTTCAATAAATGCGGGGAATCGCGCTATCAATCATAGACTGAAAAAGTTAATAGCAGCACAAAAGACTGTTATGGTTTAAAAGTAAAATACAAATGCATTTTATTTTTCTATATAGGAGAGCTTTTGCAGGAACAATGGCATTTCATGCATTATTTTTCTGGCTGTAACAGATTATCCCAGTAGAGAACAGTTGGCACATCTTTGATATTTGTGTTGTTGGATCTCATGAGAACAGCAATAAAGACAGTTCCTGTAATGGCTATTTACATTAATATATGGGCACTGGATTTTGCCAAGCAAGCTTTTTCACTTAGATGTCTAATTATGAAAGGTTTTTTTTGTTGTTGTTTTCTCAGTCATTCCAGCAACCATTCTAGAATGCTAATCCTTACTATTAGCTGCCAAATGCTGAAGGTCTTAAACATATTTGACAAACAAATCAGATTTAATATCATCAGTGAAATGATGCAAACAATTTTCTCCTTTATGAAGGGTGGTTAGAGGCATTGTGTCTTGATGGTATCACTACCTAGAAATATTATTTGATGTCAGAAATCTTAAAGACCTATTATAAACTATATTACTTGCTCACCACCATTAATGTTTTGTCATCACCTTGTATTGTCTTAAAGACCGCACTTTGCCACAGCTATAAAAAATTAGATGCCACTATATATTAGAAGTTTCTCTTAAGTCCAAGGTCCTTGGTAAAAATTCATACCAACACTCCTTATGATATTAATAAACAGATCAGAATAAGTGTTTCACAGAGCTGGTAGTAACTTTCTCTATCATTATTATTTCTCCCCAGCCCAGCAATTCAACAATTTTGAACAATTTTCAGCTACCAGTCCAGGGCCAGCTGTGTTGGGCTTAGTCCTGAGCAGGACATTGGTGCCAGGTTGCTCGCATGTGATAACCTGCCAATCAATTCCCACAGCAGCAGTAGAGGTCATTCTGCAAGTACAGGGCTGCAATCCAGGCTGTCATAAGAGGTTAGGGCAAATAGATTTGGAGAAATAAACATGTCATAAAAGCGACACTAAACAAGGCTGAAGATATTGTTTGGAATCTTAATATTCACAGGGCAAAACCTGTTCTGTCTGCTTTGCTGGTGATGAGCTTACAAGATATCAGAGTCCCAGTGATATGGCAGTGATATTTAGATGCCAACATTCATTAAAATACACCCTTTATGAAAAATATTCCTATTCTGTACATAAAATGAATGTGTTACATATTGCATGCAACCTAGTAATATTAAAGCAGAACGGCTTTTCTGTAGGTCTCCTGGTAAAATGCAGTTGCACAGCTCAGCTTATACAAAGAATCTTACAGTGGTCATGAAATCTATACCCACAAAGTAGCATAATATTCTACTTTTAGATGCACTTTTTTCTTCCCCACAGTTTTGGTGTGACTATTTCATTCACTAGTTTAGGTGGCAAAATTACTGCCTGTTATCCTAAACAAATTCTTCAACTACTTATTATGAAATCCACGTGTAGTAGTGCTAATTTATAGTTCTATTTTGAGAGTTTTATGGACCTGTGTCTGTAGCAGCAAAAGAAAGTTATAAAAAGGTCCACCTATAAGGGAATGAATAAGAATGTCTGAYATCATAGACTGAAACAGAGAGGGTACCAATTGCCTCTGCAATACTCATCAGCTACAGCTTGGGAAAAGCCTACAGGAAAACGCAAAGGTCCAGAACATTAGAGAATTCTGAGATGTGATAAAGAGGAGGTAATAATGGAAAGGAGAGGTTATTTAGATGTGAAACTTAGTTGTCCAAAGAGAGCTGGACTGGAATACATGGCAGGGCAGGGGCCTAAATTCCATTCCATGCCATTATTTCCTTTTTAACGGCCAAGAACCAATGAGCTGTGGTAGTGAAAGATCTCACGTCTGGAGGCAAGGACCACAAGGCTTTGGATTTAATTTGAACTTTGGGTTACACTGGGGAGGAGTAAAACCCTAACGGTCCAAAAAGAAGAAAGGAGGCAACAGAAGGCCATGGACTGGGTCACAAAGGGATAATTTGATGGTTGGCTAAGCTTTGAACCGAAGTCTCATGTAAAATGATCAGAACTGGTAGATGATGCAGTATAAGAGTTTGGTATGGAATTGTCTTCGGCCTGTTCAGGACACTGGTCGAGAGAGTCCCTTGGGAGACGGTCCTGAAGGGCAAAGAGCTCCAGGAAGGCTGGACGTTCTTCAAGAAGGAAGTCTTGAAGGCGCAGGACCAGGCTGTCCCCATGTGCTGTAGGAAGAACGGCCAGGGAAGACGACCGGCCTGGCTGAACTGGGAGCTCTTGCTGCGACTCAGGAAAAAAAGGAGCGTTTACCACTTGTGGAAGAAGGGGCAGGCAACTCAAGAAGAGTACAGGGATCTCSTYAGGYCATGYAGAGMGSAAATCAGAAAGGCAAAAGCCCAGCTAGAATGCAATCTGGCCGCTGTCGTTAGAGACAACAAAAAATGTTTTTACAAATACATTAATGACAAAAAGAGAACCAAGGAGAACCTCCATCCTCTATTGGATGCAGGGGGGAACGTTGTCACCGAGGATGAGGAAAAGGCTGAGGTACTTAATACCTTCTTTGCCTCAGTCTTTAATAGTCAGACCAGCCACCCTCAGAGTATTCAGCCCCCTGAGCTGGAAGATGGGGGCGGTGAGCGGGATAAACCCCCCATAATCCAGGAGGAAGCGGTGAACAACCTGCTACRCCACCTGGACGCTCACAAGTCCATGGGGCCGGATGGGATCCACCCGAGAGGGCTGAGGGAGCTGGCGGAGGAGCTTGCCAAGCCACTCTCCATCGTTTATCAGCGGTCCTGGTTAACAGGGGAGGTCCTGGATGGCTGGAGGCTTGCCAATGTGATGCCCATCTACAAGAAGGGCCAGAAGGAGGACCCGGGGAACTACAGGCCTGTCAGCCTGACCTCGGTGCCAGGGAAGATTATGGAGYGGTTCATCTTGGGGGTGCTCGCAAGCCATGTGTGGGACAACCAGGGGATCAGGCCCAGCCAGCATGGGTTCATGAAAGGCAGGTCCTGCTTGACCAACCTGATCTCCTTCTAGGACCAGGTGACCCGCCTAGTGGATGAGGGAAAGGCTGTGGATGTGGTCTACCTGGACTTCAGTAAAGCCTTCGACACTGTCTCCCACAGCATCCTCCTAGAGAAGCTGGCGGCTCATGGCCTAGACAGGTGCACTCTTCGCTGGGTAAAAAACTGGCTGGGCGGCCGGGCCCAGAGAGTTGTGGTGAATGGAGCTAAATCCAGTTGGCGTCCGGTCACGAGCGGTGTCCCCCAGGGCTCCGTTTTGGGGCTGGTCTTGTTCAATATCTTTATCAACGATCTGGATGAGGGGATTGAGTGCTCCCTCAGTAAGTTTGCAGACGACACCAAGCTGGCCGGCAGTGTCGATTTGCTAGAGGGTAGGAAGGCTCTGCAGAGGGACCTGGACAGGCTGGATCGATGGGCTGAGGCCAACTGCATGAGGTTCAACAAGGCCAAGTGCCGGGTCCTGCACTTTGGCCACAACAACCCCATGCAACGCTACAGGCTTGGGGAAGAGTGGCTGGAAAGCTGCCTGTTGGAAAAGGGCCTGGGGGTGCTGGTTGACAGCCGGCTGAATATGAGCCGGCAGTGTGCCCAGGTGGCCAAGAAGGCCAATGGCATCCTGGCCTGTATCAGAAATAGTGTGGCCAGCAGGAGCAGGGAGGTGATCGTGCCCCTGTACTCGGCACTGGTGAGGCCCCACCTCGACTACTGTGTTCAGTTTTGGGCCCCTCACTACAAGAAGGACATTGAGGTGCTGGAGCGTGTCCAGAGGAGGGCAACGAAGCTGGTGAAGGGTCTGGAGAGCAAGTCTTATGAGGAGCGGCTGAGGGAACTGGGACTGTTTAGTCTGGAGAAGAGGAGGCTGAGGGGAGACCTTATCRCGCTCTACAACTACCTGAAAGGAGGTTGCAGCGAGGTGGGTGTTGGTCTCTTCTGCCAAGCAACTAGCGATAGGACGAGAGGAAATGGCCTCAAGTTGCGCCAGGGGAGGTTTAGATTGGACCTTAGGACAAATTTCTTTACTGAAAGAGTGGTTAAACCTTGGACCAGGCTGCCCAGGGAAGTGGTTGAGTCACCATCCCTGGAAGTATTTAARAGACGTGTAGATGAGGTGCTTAGGGACATGGTTTAGTGGGCATGGTGGTGTTGGGTTGATGGTTGGACTTGATGATCTTAGAGGTCTTTTCCAACCTTAATGATTCTATGATTCTATGATTCTATGTCTTTCTAGTGCTTCTGAGAAAGCAATGGTGCAGCTTTTGATATTGTCTGATTGTTGTTAGAGAGTGCCAAACTAGGAATTGATAGAAACTTGGCATGCTTATTCTCATAAAAGAATCTTCTTTGCTCTATACCAAAAGGAAACCAATACTCTAGCAAGTGAAAGCTAATACCTTAGGCAAACATAATTAATGTAATTTATTTGTAGCAGTCATCTGAATATTATGCAATCTACAATCATAGACAGCAAATTATTCACTGAGTTATTTAAGAAATACAGAAGTTTTTCTTTGTGACAAGAAGTTCAGAAGGAATTATGCCTAGTATTTGATTTATTTGAATTTTAACTTCTAGTTTGTCAAATAATATATCTTTAGTTCTTAACTAAAATGATTGGTTTACCATCCTTCATTGATGATCTAAGGAGATACTTCCACAGTATCCACACATTGTGAAAATTGAATTAATTCCCAGACTAACAATAAACAAGTTTAACTTCTGTCCTAGGACTGCATGACTGTATCCCAGCCTGGACTAATTAATGCACTATGTTGCTTCTGTACCTGACAGGCCTACTAATTTACCTAGAAATCATTTGTGTTGCATTATGCTACATAGAYTTCTCCATGTTTAATGAGTAGAAATTTCACTTTTTATGCATCGATTACCTGCAAATATCTGCAGTTGTTGAATTTGCCTTATGAATAATACAAGTCTCCAAAATGATCGTAAAACCCCTGTTATGTTGCATATCAGCTGCCCTTATCTCTTCATCCTGTTAGCCTGTCTTGTGAAAGAAGTATTTTGAACTATGCTTTTTGGCTCCCAAATCTCTTTTCCACCTCTTTTTGGAGGTAAATGAAATCTGAGAGGAACAGAGCGCCATAAGCTAGAAACACATTAGAGAATTCTATAGACAAAGGATGGAAATAACATTTTTTCCTGGGCAGAAGGAAAGAGTGGAATTACTCCCTTTCCTTTTCTGAGAATAACTTTGGGTCTCTTTGATGGCCCTCCCTGTTTTTATACCCAGGAAAATGAATTCATTTAATTTTCTGTGATGAAACATTATTTAAGCACAAATCTTATGCTTGGAAATCATCCTAATCCCTGAATCCCTGATGTATGCAATAAACAAAAGTTGTCTCACACCTTTGTCATCTGTCAAATACATTTTGGATTGTGCTGTGTACTGATAAACTCAGAGGTTGAGAGGGTTTTAGGACAGTGAAGGATATATCTGTTCAATTTGAGAACTACAACTAATGTTGGTGATGTTTCTATTTTCCAAAAAAAAATTTTGTTCTCCCAATAGGGTTAAAAAACTTAAACCAAAACAGGGACATAAGGACAGTGGTGACTGACTTATTAATATTATGATTAATATTATGATATGTCAGTGGTGACTGACAATTAATGTATGACTGCATATTAATGTTAAATTTAATTACAGATTCAAATTATTAAAATCCATATCACCAGTTAATCCCATAGAGCAACAGGGCCAGTTAGCAACTGTGTCTTACTGCCACGCTATAATGCAAAATCACACCTCCTCAATATTCTTGTCTATTGATCATATGAGATGCTCCGCTTACCACAAAAAGCAGAAAAAATAGAACAGTCTGAATTTATGATTGTATAGCCTGCAGACGGTGGAAGCAAGGACAGGTAGCCTGGGAGGAATACAGACAAATTGTCCCAGCAGCCAGGGATCAGGTTAGAAAAGCTAAAGCCCTGATAGAATTAAATCTGGCCAGGGACATCAAGGGCGACAAGAAAAGCTTCTACAGGTATGTCGGGGATAAAAGGAAGATGAAGGAAAATGTGGGCCCTTTCCGGAATGAAACAAGAGGCCTGGTTACCTGGGATATGGAGAAGGCAGAGGTACTCAATGWCTTTTTTGCCTCGGTCTTCACCGGCAAGTGCTCAAGCCTCACCGCCCAAGCCGCAGAAGGCAAAGGCAGGGACTGGGAGAATGAAGAGCTGCCCACTATAGGAGAAGATCAGGTTCAAGACCATCTAAGGAGCCTGAAGGTGCACAGGTCCATGGGACCTGATGAGATCCATCCACAGATCCTGAAGGAACTGGCAGATGAAGTTTCTAAGCCACTATCCGTCATATCTGAGAAGTCATGGCAGTCCGGTGAAGTTCCCACTGACTGGAAAGGGGGAAACATAACCCCCATTTTTAAAAAGGGGGAAAAAGGAAGACCTGGGGAACTACAGGCCAGTCAGTGTCACCTCTGTGCCTGGCAAGATCATGGAACAGATCCTCCTGGAAGCTATGCTAAGGCACTTGGAGGACATGGAGGTGATTCACCTTTCAGCCAAGGTGATTCTTGGCTTCACCAGGGGCAAATCCTGCCTGACCAACCTAGTGGCCTTCTGTGATGGAGTGACTACATCAGTGGACATGGGAAGAGCTTCAGATGTCGTCTATCTGGACCTCTGTAAGGCCTTTGACACGGTCCCCCACAACATCCTTCTCTCTAAACTGGAGCGATATGGATTGGATGGGTGGACTGTCCAGTGGGTGAGGAATTGTTTGGATGGTAGCATCCAGAGGGTAGTGGTCAATGGCTCAATGTCCAGATAGAGATTGGTGACAAGTGGTGTCCCACAGGGGTCTGTACTGGGACCAGTACTGTTTAATATCTTCATCAATGACATAGATGGTGGGATCGAGTGCACCCTCAGCAAGTTTGCAGACAACACCAAGCTGAGTGGTGTGGTCGACACACCTGAGGGATGGGATGCCATCCAGAGGAACCCGGACAAGCTGGAGAAGTGGGCCTGTGTAAACCTCATGAGGTTCAACAAGGCCAAGTGCAAGGTCCTGCACCTGGGTTGGGGCAACCCCCGGGATCAATACAGGCTGGGGGATGAAGGGATTGAGAGCAGCCCTGCCAAGAAGGACTTGGGGGTACTGGTGGATGAAAAGCTGGACATGAGCCGGCAATGTGCACTCACAGACCAGAAGGCCAACCGTATCCTCGGCTGCATCCAAAGAAGCGTGGCCAGCAGGTCGAGGGAGGTGATTCTGCCCCTCTACTCTTCTCTGGTGAGACCCCACCTGGAGTACTGCGTCCAGCTCTGGAACCCTCAGCACAAGAAAGACATGGACCTGTTGGAGCGGGTCCAGAGGAGGGCCACGAAAATGGTCAGGGGGATGGAACACCTCTGCTATGAAGAAAGGCTGAGAAAGTTGGGGTTGTTCAGCCTGGAGAAGAGAAGGCTTTGGGGAGACCTTATGGCAGCCTTTCAGTACTTAAAGGGGGCTTATAAGAAAGATGGGGACAGACTTTTTAGTAGGGCCTGTTGCAATAGGACAAGGGGGAATGGTTTTAAAGTAAAAGAGGGTAGACTTAGATTGTACATAAGGAAGAAATTTTTGACGCTGAGGGTGGTGAACCACTGGAAGAGGTTTCCCAGAGAGGTGGAGATGCCCCATCCCTGGAAACATTCAAGGTCAGGTTGGACGAGGCTCTGAGCAACCTGATCTAGTTGAAGATCTCCCTGCCCATGGCAGGGGGGTTGGACTAGATGACCTTTAAAAGGTCCCTTCCAGCCCAAATTATTCTATGATTCTATGATTTTTTAACAAGTATTTTATCTCACTTGATATAGAATAAAGGAAACTTTCCCAGCAACAGCTGGTGTTTATAAGTCACTCAAAACATTACAGAATATTCTAGTGTGTTTATTCACTGTGTTTTATGCTCTTTGCCCAAAAGGAGCAATAGGTTACAATTAAAAATTGAAATAATGCTTTAGAAAGCATGTGCTCAGCTTCTTTTAGGTGGATAGTAAGTAATACAGACATTTCAGTCAGTTCACATAGTTTAATCACTGCTGTTCAGTGGAACAACAGACAGAGAGGAATACCATATCTTCCTTCAGGTCTTAGTCCTTGACCACATGTAGGTTCAACTGAGACATAATTAATCAGTTATATAAGCATTTTTCAACTCTAACATTTCTTACATTGACATCAAAGGCAATTTACATTAATTTCTCTCATTTTTCAAAGTTTAGTAGTATCCAGGAATTAGCATATTGAGCTTTGATGCTTTTGAACATGGTGGGTTGCTGATTTAATCCCATAGCTCTGAGTAAAAAGTAAAATAATGAATATTTGATTTACTGAGGAGTAGAGCAAACCAGAAGCATGCTACTTTAGAGTTCTAAATTTTATATTCTTCAGACACAAATGAGCAGAAAATCCACTTAAATCTCTTCCCAAAAAATCCTGTAATTACTTGGAGCCTGTAGTAACTTGTGGTATGCCATTTTTTAATCAAAAGCAGAATAGCAATAGAGAGTTGATAATAGTTACTATTATGGTCCTGATCCCAAATGCTCTTTACCCATATTAAGACACTGCTTTAGGATGCTTTAAAAAGTGCTTCATGCTTTTGTATTCATCCTTTTACCACATTTTATTAGAAGAAAAGGAAAAAAAGTAGCAGTGATTACTTTTTGCATTCCAGTGATCAATAATTTAATTCATATTAAAGTCTGTACTATTGTTTAAGATCAATTGATGGGACTTCAGTCAGGTACTGTAAATTTTACTTTGTCTTTGTTACACTTGCAACCTGTATATAGCATGATATAAGTGGCTTAGTTGTATTTTTTAAATTTTTACTATTACATGTGACATATAGTACTTTCTTTTTTAACATTACTGTTAGTATTTCTTGAAATATCAGTTGTATTAAACAATACAATTTTTTGAGTTCAAATCTGTAAAATTTAGTTGGCACAGAAATGGAAGAGGCAGTACTACTGAAGGTGCATTTTTGTCTAGATGAATCACTTATAATTTTTGGCAAAGGAACCAAACAGGTTCTGTCTTGTCTGCTTGTCCGCATATCAAAAAAAAAAAAAAAACATCACTTGAATAAATACTTCAGTTTGTTTCCACTATGGAAGCAAGCCGTTGTTTTGCCTGTCTGTTCTTCTTCACTGTAAGCACATACAAAATAAATCTAAAAATAGCCCAACTTTGCCTTAAAGTGTTCTGTAAAGATCATTTATCATTTATGGAATGTTTATGAGAATAACGAAATAATAAAAAGTGTGATTTTCTTCTTAAAGGTTTACTGCTCAGGCAATGTTTTATGGGCACCATTATGCCCTTTGTGACATTTGCATTACATACCATGCCAGTGCTTCAAACAATCTTTGCCTTTTACCTGTAAGGGCTGTGGAAGTAGAAAAGCTAATGGACAACAGGGCTTCAACTTTCAAAACTGTTGACTATTCACCAAAAGCCAGATTTTTAAAGCAAGTTAAGTAATTGAAGCTCTAGAATAGCACTGTGCTGGTTTTGGCTGGGGTAGAGTTAATTGTCGTCACAGTAGCTAGTATGGGGCTATGTTTTGGATTTGTGCTGGAAACAGTGTTGATAATACAGGGATGTTTTAGTTATTGCTGAGCAGTGCTTACACAGAGTCAAGGCCTTTGCTGCTTCTCACACCACCCCACCAGTGAGTAGGCTGGGGGTGCACAAGAAGTTGGGAGGGGACACAGCTGGGACAGCTGACCCCAACTGACCAAAGGGATATCCCATACCATATGATGTCATGCTCAGCGTATAAAGCTGGGGGAAGAAGAAGGAAGGGGGGATGTTTGGAGTTATGGTGTTTTGTCTTCCCAAGTAACCATTATGYGTGATGGAGCCCTGCTTTCCTGGAGATGGCTGAACACCTGCCTGCCGATGGGAAGTAGTGAATGAATTCCTTGTTTTGCTTTGCTTGTGTGCACAGCTTTTGCTTTACCAATTAAACTGTCTTTATCTCAGCCAACGAGTTTTCTCCCTTTTACTCTTCTGATTCTCTCCCCCATTCCACTGGGGGGAAGTGAGCGAGCGGCTGTGTGGTGCTTAGTTGCCAGCTGGGATTAAACCACGACAAGCACTTATACGCAAATAAAGTTTAAGATCAGCTCTTTCATATATGATAATGGTACTACTGAGATCACAGATAAAGGATGCACTGGTAAGGTCTTCCCAAGGGTCCAGAGAAAGAAGCTTTTGAAAAGTGATATACTCTCCTAGCTTGCTGCGCCAACATTTGTATTCTCTCTCTTTTTTTTTTTTAGGGAAAAAATTAGCTTCGTATTCAAAAAGAAAGAGAACATTTAATCTAGGAATATATGATAAATTTTGTTTTTTTCTTTTAATGGAAGACAGTGAAAAATCTTTATAATGATATCTGCATCATATAATGATTTTCATCTGGTAGATGGGTTTTCTCCCCCTTTTGTAATTACTGTTTTTCCTTCTGGCTTTAGGTTTTTTTTCAGGATCTCAAAAGCTCAGGTAGGATAAGAAGACTTTTTCTTGCCTGCCATTGCTGAGGAAAATCTCTGGATTTTGGTACGTTTCTGTAGTATACAAATTAAATTATCTTTTTAAGACAGTTGTCTGTTTTTACTCTGTGTCTCTGCATGTATTCTTCATCTTTCCTATCATCTGTGCAGGACACAATAAAAAAAGGGCCCACTGGAAAATTAGTCAACACATCATTAGAAAACAGAAACAAATTATGAGAGACATTAAAATGTGCCTTTAGCAGGAATAGTCCTAATAACATATAAAGATTCAAGTTCTCAAGGGAGCCTCCAAAATTATTATGAATCACTTTGTATACCCCAAATTGCTCCAAATGATMTAAAATTGTCAGTAAAGTAGAAAGACATTCATTGAAAATTAATGAAACTTGGCAGGTTTATGAATATCATTCTTTCTAGCTTCTTGATGGTGTTTTTAATATGTCCAGTCATAATCCATCACTTAAAACAAATGTTTATACTTCTGGAGAAGATTCTCCTAGGTATTTTAGACAGGACAGAGGTGAAAATAAATTCTTCCTGATACTGAAGATAGATGTGCCTGAAAGGGAGTTAGAGTGGATGTGCATCTCCTTAATGGACAAGCAGAAACTGGAGCAGACTCTACATGTCTACATGCTCTCCTTACACTGTCATCTCTATTTTTCTAACCTTGTATTCTATAAGAAGGACCTGTCAACCGTACCAGGTTTCTGTGTGTGTAATGAATGACTTTGAAGGGCTCATGTAACAGGTACAAAGAAGTTATAAAACCTGGCTTCCATTGCCATGCACATCACAACTTGAATTTACTTCTCCGTATACAGAAAGTGAGAGAGAATTTTGGCTTACTGTTACTGCACCTCTAAAAACAGTGGAAGAAAACTGTCTGCAAGTATAATAGAAAATCCCTTTGTTGTGTGTCCTTAACTTTAAATGGCAAAAAAGTCCTTTTGTGTCTATAACTTGTCATTCAATAAAAAGTGACTGAGAAAGCAGGAATAGGTTGTGACTCCACTTAACAGATTAATCCTTGAGTAAGGTCTTTGAATCATGGGTTTATCTTCATAAAACATGGTCCCATGTTTTTGAAAAAGGTGGTAAGAATGAATATGCTATTTGGCTAGTTTTATATGTTGAATGTCACCATTTCTTTTGGTAGGGCAGCAAGGAGAGAAAGGCTGCATTTGAAATGCCCACAGGAACTCATCAAGAACTGCTATCTTTACATAGACAGAAGTCATTTTGAAAGATCTGCTTTTATACACTATTTATGTTTTAATTCCTTCATCTTCATCCAAATATTTGAGATTCATTTAGACAGTATAGGTCTATGTCAAAATCTTAAGACTGAACTAACTCTCCTGGAAGAATGATTACGTTATACCAGAAATTAAAAGAACTGATGAAGGCATTTCTTTGGAGTTTGTGAAAAGTCCTCTATGTTCAAACCTTCAGGTCTGTTACACTGTGATTTTTGCTTGGAGCAATCTGTTGTATCCTAGATAAATCTGACCAATGAACTTCACTCAGTAAGTCAAACTCTAATTTCATTTAGAGGTGAAAAGAAAGTTCTTAACTTCTACATACAAACTAAGAAACAGGACTCTCATCTGTTAAAAGGACATATCAGGTCTTGCATGGTGAGTGTAGAATTTGCTGCTATGGTTTCTGCCTTGACATATTTGGCGCAGCGCATATAAGTCATTGACAAATGAGTGCTGAGCATTTTAAGCAACTGTGTGCGTGCACATGTGCGTCTGTTCTGGTTTAGTTGCATCCGCAGTGCTCAGTTTCTCCCTGGCCTATGAGGAAGCAGACTAACCAGCCGTACCTGACATATGCTACCTTACAGCTGGAAAGAAATGGCAGAACTGCACACATGCAATCTTTGTAGTACTGTGCTGCAGCACAGGGGCGTATTATATTGGAAGCTTCATAAGTAGGTCCTGTGGCAGCCTCATATCAAATGTCCTTTCTTCTCATTAAACTGGAGTGACTGAGGGAATGTCAGCCATAAACCTGTCCTTCCTCCACTTCACTAATGCATGCATCGTCAAGCACTGAAATTCATATAAAGACCTCTTTAAAAAAAATTCAAAATAAACAGCAACATCTTCGAAATTTTTGAAAAAATGCCACAAGACAATTTTATTACAGAGATGGGGAGAAACTTCATATCTCAGCCTAGTTTTGAGATTGTGTGTATTCTAGGTTGGTTGAGAAAATTTCTGTAACAAAGATTAACGGAAATAAGTAATTTTCTAAATAATATAACTCTTTCTGAGGGGGTCCTTTAAGAGGAAGGGGCATAAAGTATTTCAACCTAAAGGTTAAAAGCTATTCTGAATTTTATCATGTTTTTACTGCTTACTTCAGGAATAAACTTTCCATAAAACTTAGAGTACGAAACGGCAATGAAAATTTGCTTTTTCAATATTACACGTGAAAGATCATCAGCAAATTGCTCGTGTTAATGTCCTGATGGAGAATCACAGTTACTGTAACACTTGCCTTTTATTACAGATATATCTATATATAGATGTAGTTATAAAATATTGTTGCGGCCAAACTAATTTTGTGTGTGTTAAAAGAACAGCTTACCAAAACCAAAACATTTAAAATCTTGAACAGTAAAATAAACTACACAGCATGTAGTCAGGTTGATTAACCCCCTGTAAGATAATATTTCCTTTAATTTATTACCTAATATTTAGTCTAATAAAACACAAGCACATGTTTATCGCCATAAATTATATGAACATCTGTTTTGCACTGAATGACCTTGTAGGATATTTCCTACAGCTTTGACTGATAACCAATGTGTATTTTAAGACAGCAAGGACAAACAAAGTGCATGAAAGAGGTTCATGATGACAATGTAATTTATAAACATGCTGCATGAGTAATGCGGAGTACATGCACGATGATGGCACAGTAATATCTGCTTATAGGACATATTTAACAAATCATTGTGCATTCCATTGCCTTCAGTTTTATGCAAGTTCATGGGAAAAGTGCTGACATTGCAGACGGGCTGCTTAGGGAGGGATAAATGGGATATGGTGTTCAAAGACAGCCAACTCAGTAGTGAGTGAAAGTCATAACATTCTGCAGGTTATTTGTTTGCCTACACAGAGAAACTTAGTGCATTCTACTGAGGTCTTGATAAACTAATCCAGTCAAAACTGATATCAAAGAAACCTTTTATCTGTACCCTACCATCATTTATGACAACAGATAAAGGAATGGTCTAATTAATTCTTTGTCGCTATTTGCACTTGTCTTTTTTTAAGAAAGCATATTTGCTATTTTTGACTGTCAACTCTTTCATATTCTGATTCCCTTCTACCATCAGTCCAGAGCTGCCTAGGGGAAAGGGAAATATTTACAATATTCCTTTTAAGATTATTTTAAGAAATATGGGTAGCATTTCTGTCAGCATTGACAGGTATAATAAAATCATGCTTTTCGAAACAAAAATTGTGTCTCATCTGCATTGTCCTACCTGCGTCTTTTGCAATCAGTAGTGTTTTCTTTGGGAGGAGGGTGAGTGCAGGATGGAAACAGGTCAAAGATTTAATTAACAAGAAAAGTTTMATCCATTTTATTCTGGGAATCAGACTGCTTCAGGGCTAAAACTGTACTGTAATAAGCTGAAATGAAATAAAAATATGCTGCTTACTAAACATATGGGCTAGATGAGTTCATACTAAGGTCTGTAAGTGTATATTTTTCTACACACATGTATGAAGATTTTGGGACACCAAGACAAACATGGAGCTCAGTCTTGCCTGCAGTTTTCATTATGTCCTTAGAAGCATATGTGCCTGGAGGAAAGGACTGAGTCAAGAGGTTAGTTCACCTCAGTTTACCTCAGTAGCTTACCTGTTGAATTTGTGCTTGTCTGGATAAAAATACTAGAAGTCTTCAGCACTACCGAATGTAGTTTTTTGCATTTGTGTGTTGTGCCGTTTTACTATTTAGCAAGTGTTCATAGTCATTATTAGAGATTATTTAGTTTGTTTGTTCTTATCTGTGAGAAGTCAAAAGCTGCTGAGTTGAGTGAACTTCCTATGTCCAGCAAATCCTYTTCTGAAAGGCATCCCATGGACCCATGTTGTCCTTCTCCTAGTGTACTGAACAAGGGCTTATTCTCAAACACTGTGTGCAAACCCTTATGTTGCTGGTGAAACCTAGTTTTTTACATTCTTTATCTGTAATCTGGTGGGAACAATGATGCATGTACCCAGTCGTTACACATGTTCAAAGCCTTGGGAATCCAGATAGCCAGAAAATAATCTGGAGCAGACAAAGAGAATAAGTTGAAGTAATGACAGCATGTATTGGAGAAAGAAAGAAACAAACAAAGTAGCTTTTATTTCTGTATCTCTCATTGAAATAGTAACTCCTCTTTCAGGACCTAGAACCTGTAATGTGTTACTCCTTTGTTCTTGGACTGCTTCTGGAAAGACAAGCATGCTTTTTTACTTTCTTCTTAATACCGATGTGACTAATTAGTATAGTGGGCTAAGATCATCTTGAACAATCTCATGAAAAGCATTTACATATRTAATTTCTTTTAGTTTGTTATGTCTAATTACATAGTTGTTCATAAAGAACTTCTTAACAAAAGTAGATGATCAAATATGGTGGAGAGAAGAGGGAAAAAGGCTGTTTCTGTTTTGCTATTGGTAATTAAAAAATCACTAACCATAAATTAAAGTGTGTCTATGACTAATAGGTTTATAATTATTTGTGCTAAAATCAGGAAGGAGACCAATATGTTAGAACCCCCAAATAAAGAATGATAGTATGCAGAGTTCTGAGGGATAGGATCAGTCTAACCTAGCAAAGACAAGGTAAATATCACCTCCTCCCCTGCCTTATCCACATTCATTTCCAACGTTAAGAGTTGAGTTGACCCATAAAAGTCAGCAGAGCTGAATCTCCTTCTACAAAGTAATGAACATGACTTGGAAACTATGTTTTGTAACTGCTACATGGCTTTAGTGATATTCTGTTGTAAATATTTACCAATTACACATTGTTAGTACTTTCAAATAAAGAAAAATTTTGATGAGTGATTTACAATAAGTTCAGAGGCAGGCTTCAAAGCAGTCTTCCTTCTTCAAGAAATATTATTTCACTTTCAGAAAGTCTTTGCATTAACTTTTCATGAGGTGTCTGAAAAGAGAGAGAACACAGTCACATAAATATCAATAAATATTTTCTGATCATCTTAATATCGTGTCTGCTCCAGAAAATCTCCTTCTCTAAAGGAGACTACAAAGCCATGATACATGTTTGTGGAAACATAGGTTAGGATCATAAATGTGGTGAGAGCACCACAGTCTGTGATGCTGATAGTTGGCTTGCACTGCAATACAAATAGACACTAAAGGCATCAGAAAACATGTGACATTTAACCAAAATATGCCATCAAGGGAAAGCATTCATAGTCTCAATTCTAAACTCTATCGAAATGTTTAATGTTGAATAAAAAAGCAGTACATACATCTTTTTCATATATCATACTTTTAATTGTACCAGAGACAAGAAATATCTARTAATTTGCTTTGAAGAATTTGAAACTTGTGGTCCTTTTCTCTTCTTCTTCCCRTCTTCCCTTTCTCCCCAGGAATAAAAGAAACCTGCCTGCCAATGAACACTACTGTCGTCATCATAGGTATGACTACAGAACAGCAAAAATGAAGGAATAATATCATTAATGCTCATTAAAGATAAGTTTCTGAGATGTCCTCAGTAATTACTACTAGGAGCAGACAAAATGACTTGGGTATTTTCAAACAATGTCATGTCACTGATGTCCTATTTTATTCCCTGGCTGACACCCAAGATGAGTTATTTCTTGTGTTTTATCCCTTCTTGTGTTTCATTTAAGTGTTATCTTTTCTTTCTCACTTTCATCCTGAAGGACAGTGAGAAAGTATTAGTTCTCAGCCATATGTGTATATATATTTATACATACATAATTATGTATGTATACTATATTAATTATAGCTAATTATATATACTAGACATAATTAATTATTTGTGTATATGCACATATTAATCTACATAAATGTTCTTAAGAGCTATATAGGCTCTAGAAACTGAAATTTTCTAGAAGGCAACAGAGCAAGTGCTCAGCAGTGCAATGAACATGGATTGTCACAGCAAGCAATTAACCTCTCTCCCTTGTTGTTCTGGAGGCTATATTTCCCATGCCGCCAAGATTCGTTCCTTGAAATTTCTTGCAGCTGCTGTTTTACCATATGTTAAGGCAATGAGGCATTGATACCTCCTAGCTTTTCAGATGCTATCACATGGCTAATAAAATTTTGTTGTAAAAAGAGGGACCTGTAATATAAATGCAGGTGTTTATACTAAATCTGCAGGTTTTTTCTGTTTAAAAAAAAAAAAAAAAAATCCTGAGGAATTTAAGAAGTTTGATTAAATTATCACCCGAGAAAATGAAAATAATAAAATGGCAATTGTGACCTAAGTAATTGCCAAAGTTTGTCTGCATTCAGTTATGAAAATGAAAGTGAGTATCTTTATATATTGATGTTGGTAATGTCATGAGATGCTTGAGATGTTTGCAATGAGTTGTCCAAACTAAAGTTGACTGTGATTATTTTGATCTTTTAAAAATTTTGCGTGATACTTTCAAATCTGGTAGACAATGTGTTATTATCTTATCTTTTTAATCTAAATTCTTTCTTTCTTAAATATAATGTTTATTTGGCCTCCATTTGGTTTTATGTGCATTCCCTTCCTGATTCTTGAAAACAAGCATAGTTAATTAACTAGGATCATACCTAACATAATTTAAAAACACTTAAATTTCTCTCCCTTTCACCCCCAAAAATGTTGGTTTATGTGTAAGCTAGGCTTGTCATGTATCTCTGTCTACCAGTGATTTTAATTACAGTAATTGATAATTCTGACATAGCATGAGCTACATGAAATTTGTCTTTGTAACTTTGAAATTATTTGATCAGTGAGGGTAAGACCCTGAAGACATTTGTTGAAGTGGTGTACAAATATACTGCTACACACAAACAACCATACCAGTTGGGAATCCCACTTACAGACATTGTTTTAAGTATGTTTTTTTTCTTTAAATATATCTAAATATAATGTCCTACATTTTAGAGTAGGATTTTTAAATAAATCCCATTCTTAATAGCCTAACTCTTTTTTCCCCCACAAAATGACTTTTATTGTTCTGCATCTCAATGCAGATTATGCCAAATCTTTCTTTTTCATGTCACATGTACTCTTTTTTACATGAGTCTGCTGCAGTTTATAGCAGTATTTTATTGTTTTTCAGACTATTACATTCTTCTTAGCATAGTTCAATCAACAATACATATATTTGAAATATTTAAGAAAATAAGGAATATTTTTTGATTTGTTGCTCTGGGCTTTTAGATGGACAGATATATATAWCTGTTTATGTTAAATCCAGGGACTGAATATCTAAATTCCTGTAATAAATTTTCTGAAATAATTATATGTTCATTGCAGATTGAAATTTACAGAGAAACTATAAAATATAACTACAAAGAAGAGTCCTCATAAAGAGCATACTTTTTCCATAATAGATAGACCAGTTTAGGCAAAGGGGCCTGAGCAATATAATGCTCAGGAGTTGAAGATAGTTAAATTATCTGTATTTTAGTGTAGCTGATGATTTCTGAGACTTGCAATCCTGGGTGTTTCACTATGACCCAAATAGCTTCAGGATTACTCTAAGATAATTATACTTCTGCGGAATCAAGATTTCACCTTTATTTGAAAAATGGTTCAATAGAAGGTGATATAACGTTGTTTTATAAGTAGTAGTTAAGACCTGTGAAGTAGTTAAGAAGCCTGTGAAGTGTAGATAACAGAAAATAGCATATCTCATGTTCAAATTGTAATGTATTTCACTCTCTGATTTGACTATTCCAAAATGCAGGCATTCATTTCATTTTTCAGGGATGATGGATAAAGTGTGGATACATAGTGTTATAACCCTTAAAAATGTTGAATCTTTAAAGGAAAGAAAGCCACCAGCACAGCTTTCAAAAAAAGTTGACACAATAAGCAGTTGGCAAAGTGGAGAGTAGTCTACTATGATCCACCCTTTCAAACACGTTTTCTGAACCGATATAACTTTTTATAAATGTATAAGGTTGTTAACTTTAACTTTGCTTTCTCTAGGTAAAAATGGTCAGAACTGACAACATGTATTCAGATTTGAGAGAAAATTTCTGTCTAGCAATATTTACAAATCTCTTTTGTACATTTCTGTATGCCTTACAGTGAAGTAAGTGTAGGTCTGCTTTCTAAAACATTCACCTAAGTTTCCTTTTTTGGGGGGATTAATTTTTTGTTGTAGATGTCACTGAAATAAGTTACTGAAAAGTGTCATCTAATGAGGTAAAAATGATGTGTTGTTTCCCCTCCCTCTGTTCCTAACCAGCAGTATCAAATTAGTTTAGCATATTTTAAGGAACTGTTAAAAAGATGAATATAGAATAAAATAATCATTTGTTGAAATGGTGAAAAAAAAGTGTATAGTATAACAAGGGAATTAATTCTCCGTTTGTTCATAGTTGGATGTATTTTGTTCTTTTTTTTAATTATCCTTTGTTAATTATTTCACTATCTCTTGAAACAATGATTCGTTTTAACAGAGAAAAATACTGAAAATGAATGAAGGAAAGCCTTCTCTTGACAGTATAAAATCACTAGAAGCTTCAGTAAAACCACTTTTTTGCTGTGGTGGGTTCTTTTACATTTCCAATATTGTGCCTAGCACAGTTTGTATAAAATAACAATAGTAGGAAACATTAAGTTTAGTAAATATAAAGGAAATTTTCTCAGTTGAAGCTGAAATAAATAYGTTTTAGTATTGCTAGCTCAAACAAAACTGATAGAGAGTTCTTCTAAYACATCTGTCTCCAAATGCAGTTGTTTACAGACTTTTCAGCATTATGGCTCCTATTATTGTTCTCATAAGTACACAGTTTGTAAAATAAAAATACGGACTTTTTTGGTGTTTCTTGTGTTGTTTTGTTGTGGTTTTCTTTTTTTAAAGAGAAATTCTGAAGCTTCCTCCCCGAGTGAATCACTTTCAGATGGGATTAACAGATTGCTTTACAATTAAGCACGTGAAACCATTCATAGGCAGAGACATTTTGAAGACTTCTTTACAACAGAGGCTAAAACTGCATAAAGAAGATTCCATTTGCCAAAAAATGAGGAAAAAAAAGTATTTTAATAGATTATTATGAATGAAAGCTTCAGAAATTGGGATGAACTTACACTCTGTAGAAATTCCTTAGAAAAGATGACATGTAAGTGGAACCTGTTTTGAGTCTAAGAACAAAGCTTAGCAAAATGTTTGCATTTTAGTTCTAAGGAACTTTGACCTGTTTTGGGATTTAGCATTACAGAAGATTTTGCCAGCTGAAGGGAATGAAAAGATTACATTGAAATTAAACCTGGAAAAGAGAACGCTATTTTAAAGAAAATTTATTCTCCTCTCCTTTAAAAATTGTGTCTTTAAATAAACTACTTCTTAAGTTTTCCGTTCCAATCAAAGAACCTCGGTTTTACTTTTGAATTCAGATAATTCAGTGATTTTAATGGATGGCTGAAAGTATAAATGTTTCCTTCATTTTAAGGTCATTTTACAGCATAGAATTGGGAGTCCCACAAGGACCTGCAAGTTCGTCTCCACTGAGCTGCCAAAATCAGTTTTCAATGCTAAAAATCTGATGCTTTTGAGAAAGAAGATTCTCATTGGCAAATATTAGGCACAGTTGGTCAGGTATGCAGGGGATCAGGACAGTCAGATAAAGGGAAACTAAGAAAGAAAGAAAGAAGAGAAGAAGAATTGAAACTGAGGCAAGTATATTGTATTTAGAAAAGAATTTTCTGGTGGATGTGAGATCCTAAACTTCACCTACTTTATTAATCAGTAATGTAAGTGAAAAAACAAGTTATAATATTGCAATAAAAAAATAACAATAAGGCAAAATTACAATAAAATCCCATGACATAACAGCCTTTCCCTGGTAATAGCCTTTTCTTACCATTCTAAAATACCTTGGCCTGGAATGCTAAACAAATAGTAAAAAAATTATGAATGGGAGAGAATATTAGTTAAGTATATAACTAATAGTCACGTATTGCTGCTTCTACTGATTACTAGTTTAGACGAATTTGCACATTTTCTTTCTCTTCTGCAGGAAGAGTGTTGATATCCGATCTCCTTTCCTCTCCAGAAAATTTAGTGAAAATAAATACTGGAGTATACTATGAAACATTCCCAGTGGATGGAGTGGAATAAGAGCTTCTTTTATACTGCTAAGAAAGACAGATTAAAGTACATATACTTAAAGAACTATATATTCATTTTATAGGAAACTAATTGAGGTCTAACAAGGCTTTTTAATTAAAAAATATATATTTTAAGAAAAAAATTTGGAGGAAAAATCTGTATGGTTTCCATCTGTATGGAAAAATTATAGTGTCAAGATTCTATGCAACCTTTTTGTGCCCATTCTATGTTTTCTATAACTTTTAGCTGAAGTTCTCAATGAATGCCATAGTTTATAAATTTGATTTAATTCTAAAGATGTGGAAACGTTTTTAAGGAATGTTTTTATTTCCTACTTATAAACTAATGTGCTAAATGTAAAAAACAAGTTTTTAATTCCCAAATAAACAAACTTTATGGAGGTGGAATTATTCTTCATGGTCTTTCTCACCTTTTTGATTAAGAGGAATGAATGAAATAGCCATATTATCTCTGCAATCTCAAGGGCAACACTAGGGGTCCCTTTCTATGTGCTCACCCCCTCACAGCAAGAGGATTCATTGATGTGGAAAAACAGAATAAAAAGCATTGTATACAAGAAAATTTTAGCTGCCTTCCTAACTCTGAAGACTCCACACTATGAAATAATAAGAGTTCTTTTCTGGTATATTAACCTATCAATTTCCTCTGTGTAACTGTAAACATAATCATAGCTGGGATATGATTATATATGAAACTTAAAAAAAGACTATAAAAAATAAAATAACTATTATAGTAGTTCCCTTCTTAATTCTGAAAAAGTGCTCAGCAATCACTTTTGCTCCGTCTGCTCATATTCCCCAGCATACCCAACTAACAGTCAACCACTGCCACCACGCTTTCTCTGTAACTGTTTGGGAAAAAAAACAAAAACAAAAACAAAAACAAAAGAACCAACAAATCATTGGACAAAAATGATGGCAGGGTTAGGATTCCATTGAAATTAAGACATAGAATGCTGTTAATATAGTCAGTGGAGATTAAAATAATTGAACCTGGAAAGCTATTCAGCTGAACAGGTCATAGGTGCTTACTTTAAAGTAGACACCCTATATTGGCATTCACTGCTTTGACCAGCTTTCTTTCAGTATAATGACAGCACAAATAGCGTGAATACTTACTTGTAGAAACTTTTCTTTAGGTGCCAATCCTTCTCTCTTGGTCATATGCTCCTGAAATATGTAAAAAAACCTCTGGTAATCCTCAGTCTAAATTTTCATCACTAATCCTCTCCTCACTCTTAACGAGTAACTGTGCATAGCCAACAACAACGGAGATTATTTGCAGTCAAAATCAAGTAGTTTCTTACTGAGGTGGTCTGCTGAGTTCAGCCATACCCTGGCATTCTCTGTCTTTAGCTTTCTTTACATCTATCCTTAAGTATTTAAAACTGTAATTCTAATCCTGTCATTAAACACTGCAAAGACCATATCCTTACAGCTGTGGATAGTAAATTACCACTAAACATTGGACTTTGCAGCAGTTATAGACCAATTGTCTTCAAGTTCCCAAATCTTTACTCTAACCCTAAACTAAACAACATGAAGAGAACAATTCTGAGGTAAAAAGCCTGAGGAGATCAGTTCCTGCTTCATACTACATTAGATCAGGTGATACTCATGGTGTGCCTGGTGTGCTCATGCAGGTGGATGGTGCTGTTGGACTCTTCAGCGGGAGCCAAGATGGCAGAAAGTAGCTCCCTGCTGGCTCTCTGAAAGGACCATGCAGTGGTAGGCTGTATAGACCACATGGACTGTGCCTGGGTATTGGAGGGAGCTAGCCTGACTGCTCCAGAAGCAAGACCAATCATGTACATTTTCACTGTGGGTAGTTGTTGTGAATGAGTAGTTTAGAGGCTGCTTAAAGAATCACCAGCGCAGGTATCAGCAAAAAGTGATTTTAATAGAAATTTATAAAAGCGCAACTTAACAGAATTCAATGGCAAGGTTCACTCTACTACTTATTACATGGATTAAGCATATGAAGGAAAATCATGTTAGAATTGAGTTGGAATGATTTATACAGAGACAGAGGACAAAAGGGTAAGGGAGACCCTCCCGTTGAGTCACGAGGTTCAGAGAAGACCCGGCTGGATCCAATCTTAGCCTCAGACTTGGACAACAGTTTATGTCTAATACAAAAAGGATAAGGAGACCCTCCTGTTGAGTCACAAGATTCAGAGTAGACCCTTTTGCTTTCTAAACTCCTTCTCAGAGAGGAGTCTACGTGAGGCTGCATCTACCCCTAGTCTCAGACTTGGTCAATGGTTTATGCCTAAGGGATTAGATGTGTTTAGCAGTAGTCTAAAGTTCATTCACAGTTTTAAGGTGGATCATAAGATTTTAGCAGCACTAAATCATTCACTAATTTAACATTTACAAAGTGAGTTAGTAAAGTCTACTACAATCACTACAGTGGCTTAATTACAGATTATGCTTACTATTGGTTAGCTAAATCAATTCACACACACACACAAGGGACCAGAGCTAGATAAATCTGTAAAGGTATACCTGTTAAAAATTCCCCTTGAGTCTTGTGAGATACTCATGTTAAATATCTTGGCATTTCTCAACGGGCGAAAGGTTGAGTTCCGAGGAGTGTCTCGGCCAAGAAGTGCTTCAACCCAGGTCCCAACGGTCCTCAGAATATCACAAACTCGAGAGTTTGTGAGCTCTGAGAGGCATCCCACTCAGAGGGAGATTCTGGGCACAGCCCACTGCAGTCCAGGAGAGCTCAAAGGGTCTCGCTTAGGACCACTGTTTATAGGTTCACAAGATGATTGGCTTTAGTCATCTGTGAAAATTATCAAGATTTCAGTAACAATGGTGCCATTCCACTCGAGTTACAACTCAGATAAGCGTGTCAGGAGATGATGAATTATCCCCACTTTCATCCCCTACCTGGGCCAGTCAGCAGGAGCTCCTGGTACGGTCAGTACCGTTCCCCCATCTCAGCCATGCAAGAGTTCTTGGTACAGTCAAGGGACACTTCACCTCCCAACTCATTACACAAAGGCCAAAGTTCATTGGGAATTTCTGAGTTCATAGAGTGGCCCAGGAGAGAGTGGGCAGGGGAGGAATGCACCGCCACAGCAGTCTGGGACCATGGCCATGGAGCAAAGCAAGAACAAACCTAKCTGAATATTTAGAGGTAGCTACAACACAGCTCAGCTGGAACAAGGATTTCTGCCCTCACTGGTGCTTCAGACTGAAATCCATTTTATAACTTCTGAAATGCAAGAAATTTAAGTAAGGTGCAAATAGAATTATAAAGTTATAGAAGATCAATTACACAAATAATTCAAAATGAAGGGATTTTTTCATCATTATTTAAACATATTTGTATTTTAGCATATTGCATTGTTGAAATGCATATTTGACTATGGTCTGTAATGAATATACTCCTCTATAAACCTTTCCCCTCCTCTTTCTTTCCTGATGCTGGATAATCTCATATTTTCAGCCTTCTAGGGACTTTGCTTTATTCACTGAACTCTGTAGTGTGACTGCCATTGGCTCACAAATATCTCATGTTTTCAATTCTGAAAGAAATTATTTTTGCTCCTGGAGGTTTATTAGTTTTTGGCTTCATAGTTTAATTTATTAGCTTTGCCTCACTAACCCTGCAGCTAGCAAGGATAGTTACTTATTGTTAGTATCAAATGGTGTGCTGTTAGCATCCTTCTCCTAATCTTATTTATAAGGAATTTATATAATTAAACCACATATAAATGCTGAGATTTTAAACTACTACAGTCAGACCAAAAAAGCTTCATTACCCCAAACCTACAAGAATAAACTAAAATTGCATCCAAAAAGCATTTTATTGTGTCTACTTATGTAAGATATATAATATGAAAACTCTTATTTGCAGACTTAAGATATCACCTCATAGCTGCACTTGTTAAGAAAATATAATTAACACGCTGAAGAAAACTAGCATATGTGCTGCAAAGATCCACGCTTAACATCAGTAGCAAGAAACCCATGTTTTTGAACATTTACATTGGACATATCTTTGTGATTCTAAAACAAGTTTGGTTAGTCCTCACTTTACAAAGTATTTGAGTGTATGTCTAGTCTAAATAAAAAGTCTTCATTAGAATGCAGGAAAATACTTATCTTCTGATGACTTATGAGTTCTTTATGCAATTTCTTCATTTTCATGATTATAAAGTCTGGAACTGAAACTCTTGAAATGAGGAGGGAGGGAGGGTACATTGTATTAAACTCAAGCTCTGGTAAAGTATATTGGAAGCGCAAAACACTCTTTGCTGTTGCAAATACTTTTTTAGCATTAYTTTTACTAGTTGGATTTTTAAGAAAGGAAAAGGGTGCTTCCTCTCCCCTCTCCCTGCCCGTCTTTTGAAGCAGTATCCTGCATTCTCTCCTGCTCAAAAGAAGGGGGATAAAACTTAGAGTTTTTTCACAGGCAGATGTTCATTAAAAAATTTATGAGGAAAACAGAATTATTTTTTGAAATATTATTTCAACTGAATTTCTTTATTTCTCCTAAGGAATCTTAGGAGATTTTTTTTCCCTTCTTATACTGCTTTTTATATATTTTACAAAAAAAACCAAAACCAAAACCAAAACCAAAACCAAACAAAAAAACCAAAACGTTATTTAAGATATGTGGACGGAAATGAAAACTCCGTGACAATCTCTAACCAAATAGAAATTATATTACTGTGTTCTAAATGCATATGGCATTTTCCTTATGTAATCCCTAATGTGAGGTTATAATTTGCTTATACTTCTCTTCTTGTAGTTAACATTACTTCAGTTCCGTAACATCGACAGCAGGCTCAATAGCAGTCAGCAGTGTGCCCTGGCAGCCAAGAGGGCAAACTGCATCCTGGGGTGCATTAAACACAGTATAACCAGCCAGTCAAAAGGGGTGATCATCCCACTGTATTCAGCGTTGGTGTGGCCTCACCTCAAATACTGTGTGCAGTTCTGGGCCCCACAGTTTAAGAAGGATGTGGAGGTACTCGAATGCATCCAGAGGAGGGCAACAAAGCTGGTGAAAGGGCTGGAAGAAATGTCCTATGAGGAGTGGCTAAGGACTTTGGGTTTGTCCAGTTTGGAGAAAAGGAGGCTGAGGGGTGACCTCATTGCTCTCTACAGCTTCCTGAGAAGTGGACGTGGAGAGGGAGGTGCTGAGCTCTTCTTCCTGGGATCCAGTGACAGGACACATGGGAATGGTTCAAAGCTGCGGCAGGGGAGGTTTAGACTGGACATGAGGAAGCATTTCTTTACCGAGAGGGTGGTCAAATGCTGGAACAGGCTTGCTAGAGAGGTAGTCAATGCCCCAAGCCTGTCAGTGTTTAAGAGGCATTTGGACAATGCTCTTAACAACATATTTTAACTGTTGGTCAGCCCTGAATTGGTCAGGCAGTTGGACTAGATGATCATTGTAGGTCCTTTCCAACTGAAATAGTATAGCCTATTCTATTCTATCCTAACATTAGGATATGTTAAGGGTCTCTTACCTAAAATTGAAGTATTTGTGATACGGCTTCGTATGATATATGGTAAATGATGCTTGTTGTACTGGGCATCTTTCTTGGCTTTTGTGGGTGGTTTTATTATTTTATTTTTTTATTATTATTATTTTTGCATTTTGTCACTTTTAAAGAGTTTAAACCAGAAGGGACAAAGCATCACCCCACATCCTCTACCCCCACAAAAAAGAAGATAGTTGGTCAAAGGAAACCATCATGTCTGTTGGTTCCTGCAAATTGTCATTCTCTTTCAGATGTTAAGTTAACTATAATTTCTATCACAAGGAATCATTTTTAGATGACAATATCCTGATACAGTTTATCAATTTGACAACTTGATTTTTTTTTTATATATTGGTCTGCTTCTGATTATCTTAAGCTCCTTTTAATTAAAACTCTGTATAAGCCCAGTGATAAATCCCATTTACTACCGCAAAGACAGCAACATGTCAGAATGATAGTTTATTAAAATACACCAATCATTAAAATTCAGGGGAAATTCCCATCTATTTTGCATGCATTGTAAGCCTTATTATTATCAAGGTGGCACGATTCATTCACTATTACAATAACTATTACAGGGAGTGTAGAGTTTGTGATTAAAAATGACAGATAGGGCAGCATATATCATTGAATATTGACTTTGTGTGATTCCAAGATAGGTGTGCAGAGGATTTCAAAATAGTGTATTAATAATAAATGATTTCTTTCTCCCATGGTAGAGCCATAGGAAAGTAGGAGACAGGGAAGGTCAACGTGACATTGACTGTCATTATAAGTGGAAGTCTGCTGAAATAAAATACAACATGATGCTGGGATTAAATAAAAACTCTCCATTTAGAAACCTTGTGCAGGGGTTGAGGGGAATGATGATTACAGACTTTATCTTTTACTGAAGAAATCTGTGTGTGACATGTTTGTTATTCACAACTGAAATCCATAAAAAAAGATGTAGACCCTTCTATATTAGTAGAAAGTTTTTAAAAAAAGAAACAGTCAAGGATATCTAAAATGCACACTGTGACTCATAACTAGGAAAGAAATCCATTTGTAAGCCTTTTTTTTTTTTTAAACTTGTAGAAGAATACACTTTTTATTAGGAAGGGAAAAAAAATTCCCCTAATCTTAACTGAAGTATTGCAAGATGCTCCAGTGTATAGTATGTTTCTATCAACACGAATGAAAATGTTTAGCAATCTCTCTTGGCAAGAGAGATTATATATGTCAAGAAAATGTTATTACTTCTGATTCTAGTGAAATCAGTAGGTTCGTGTTTACTTTCTGTTTGGTAGCTATTTGATCAAGTGCTTGTACTATTCATCCATTTAGAGTATTTATATGAAAGTTTTAGCAAAATTGTTTCCTTTGTCCGTAGTATTTTGAGTTTATTTCACATCATTATAAAAAAGCAAGTAGATGTACTGGGGCTAGTGGTTTCAGAACGAAATTGCCCAGAGATGGTTTGATGACATGTGCTTCTGAAGTCAGAACACCGGTAAGTGTTCAGGATCAAAGTCCTGCTGAACAGCTGCATGAGCTATAGAACAGGGAACAAATGGAAAATAAAAGCACAGCCTGCTGTGGTTAATATTGATTAGATGTTGCCTACATAGCATAAAACACACTTACCAAAGATACTTCGAAAGCCAGATGTAGAATTGTTGTCTTTCACAGTACTTCTAATACACCCAAGCATTTAATGGGGGAAATTACTTCGGGCATTTGTTATTTAAGGGTCGCCCTACTCCTTCAGTGCTCTGATCCTTTTTTCATGTGACTATGCTCTAATTTAGTTAGTTAAATGGTCTGGATTAGAGGAAACAAACAAAAGACATCCTACCTCTGACCACATTCAGCCAAGACTTGGGCATGCCTTTTGCATGTCCGGGCTATGTAGATCCCCCTTTATTAGATCTTTAGATGACTGTTGAGAATGTGTTATTTTTTCAAGAATGATTGTGGTGCTCCAATGCTTTTTTTTCTTCAGGTGCTTTTGAAATAATTTCTACTTATTTTTTTTTTTTATAGAAGCAGCAGACTTTGCTTTGCATCCAGATACAATTAAAGTGAGAAATTAATTTCTGATGGAGGAATTTCTTTTTTTAATAAAGGTTTGGGATTTTTTAGGTGTGAAAAGCATTTAGTTTATCAGTTTTACATGGAATGAACAGATCGATACAAATAATATAATTTTCTAAAGATAAAACTGTTTCTTATCCTAAGCAACTATATGTACTTATTTAAGGATTTCTACTATCCTATTTTTTTATCATCCACTTAAAGCTTAAGGCTTTCTTTAGTGAAGAATTAAGCAAGGGATTAATTAGATTCAAGCCAAGCTATATCTRTCAATTAATCTGCAGTTTTTGTCATCTCTAGAAGATCATATATTCAGCATCTGTTAGTGACATTTTCCCTTATTTGTCTGAAATTGTATGTTAAATTGAAATTAATTTGCAAACATCCAATTTTGACTGCTAGGCTATTGAAGAAGAGAAGAATAAATTCTCAACATTTTAAAAATTATAAATCATAATATCCCACCTTATCTGTTAATAGTAATAATGAAACAGTTAAGACAAAAAGTGGGGACTATCATCTCAGCCAAATACAACAAATTTTACATATTTAACTTTTCTTTCCTCTTTACTTCAGAACTTTCATTAGTAGTATTAAATTTGCATTAAGTTTCATGTCTTCTCATGCAGTTATACATAGGATATTAGGTAATGAACTCCTCCTCACTGTTCACGAGAGAGACAACTCTTCATATTACATAGGGACACAGTCGACTAGGTACAAGCAATACAAATATTGTGTTAATAATGTATTTTCCTTACCTAAAATCAAATGATGGTATTTGTTTCTTTGAGAGATTTTATTTCTTTTCTCTTTTTTGTAAACTCTGTGACATATTAAAGTAAATAATACAGATGTTATACATCTACACTATCATATAGATGCTTCATAAATACTATGTTGTAGGTTTTAATTTGTCTTTGCTAGGGATTTATCTTCTGTTTTTCAAGATGTAGAATTATGGCAACAAAAGAGAGGGTCCTTTGAAAGCTTCTGTGCTTTCACTTGACTGCTGAGTGGCTTCTGTTGATTGTCTGTGTGGTACAAACTGTGACTTGTGTGTTAAAATTCCCACTTGCATGCTCAAATATTTGTAAAAAAATAAGGATATTGAGTTTGGGCTCCTATTGTGGCTATCAAATATGATAGAATCTAAAGTATGATACTATTTTCTGAAAGTAGACTAGAAACATCAAGGAGCACAATTGAAACAAAGCCACTAGTTGACTTGAACTTCTAAAGTAATACATTTTAGAGGGTCTTTAGGCATATAATTACTTAATGATTTTGCTCTTCCACAGGAGTTCTAATGAAAGTGGCTGCAAAATTTTTGAAATATTACTTACCTTATCTTCTCTTTTTAAAATCACCTACAATTTAATGGCCTCCAAACTTCTTATATGGCAGAGATGAAAATGACAAGTTTCTCTAAGGAGAATGCTAATTCAAGGTGATAGCACTATCCAAAAGCAAACTAAGCTGACACAGTGATTATCAGCTAAAAGATGAGAGGGTCAGCTTGTTGACAGACTTGTTCCAGCAGACAAGGAAGTGAGTAAGCAGGAAAAAGCTCCAAACCTGCTATAATCATCAGTTTGAGGTGCAAAAAGGAAGAGAAAGTGGCTGGAAATGAAAGCATCAGTAATTTGCATTGTCAGTGTGGAGCAGACTTGTCAAGAAAAACTTGGCACTAACCACATCCAGAAATAGCCGGGGCCATTGTCTCCACAGCTCTGTAATTCTGGTCGCAGGCAGCATAGCCTCAAGCAAGTGTGCCTCCTCTGCTCCTCAGAGGAAAGTTTTGAAAGGTAGCCAGCCAGGACTGAGTCAGCTAGTCAAATGTGAAGAAGATTTCAAACTACTACAAGAAGCTGGGGTTGCTACTTCCAGATCTCAACAAAGCTGTTTGCAGGAATGTAAGGTTTATGCAAGGATGTTAAGAATATAGTTGGGAGTGGTGAGAAAAACCTCCTTAAAAATAAATACTTGTTAATAGGTATTCAACAGAAAACTGTTGTTTAGCTTTGATTCATTGATTGGGGCTCCATTATCTTTCCAACATTTTTGCTTAAAGTATTTGTTCTTAAAGATAAAGCAAAGGTTGCTAGCAGAAAACCAGAAAGAAAGCATTGCAGGAATTTTTATCTTGAAAGTGATGTCACCAGCATCTGGACGTTTTCCAAATATTATCAATGATTCCTTTGATCACAGCTCTGTATACCACAGTGAGCAATAACCAGTAGTATGTAGTTTGGGAAGACTTTGATAATTTTGTCAGTATGCAGATATGTGCTATCTGGTAGACTATATCTGAGATTTCTAACCTATCATCAGCTGTGCTGATACATCCATATTGCACAGAGAAGCCTTCCATGCAATCTTAATTTCAGGGATTAATAAAAAGCCCTGGAAGTCTATAATTTGAATACTCCTTGATGAACAGGTAAACATTGCTGTAAATATAACTTTTATGAACGTTTGGCTGATCTTCAAAGAATGCTTATTTACAAAGGAAAGGATGCTTATTGCATTGTTATTGATGCATTATGAATTAAAATTAAGCTCTAGGCACTACACCAGCTTTTAGAAGGTAATGATAGAACATCAACCAATGTATTATGTTGTATGTTGATATTCATGCAGGAAATAAAGATTAAAAAATGAAAGATATATTGGAAAAAAACTTTTTCTTTTTTGTCTCTGTTGTTAAAACAAGATATATGAAGTCAATACAAGTATGTAGATATGTAAATTTTTATGTGGGTGTATTTTATGTCTGCTTTTTAATAAAAGTATTACTACTAATCAAAACAACTGCTGAATTTTTTTTATACAGTAAGCTTGCATTCACATGATAAGGAATATATGATTTTTTTTCTATTGGGTTAAGTAGTGAAACTGATTATCTCTCTTTGTTGGGAAAGCATGAGTTCTAGAAGCATTTTAATTCTATCAGAAAGCAGCCTAAACTAGAAGTTGAAAATTGCAATAAAGTCAACAAAAAAAATTCTGGTTAGAAAGTGCTGTGAAATTTAAAAGTGCCCTGCTAACGAGAGAGAAAAAGGCTGAAACAGCGCAATAGGAAAAATAAACTCTGTCTCATTCTCTAGTATCAAGGGAAGAGTAAAAAAATCAGATCTATCCAGGACTAAATTTGACAGGGACAGTGAAATGACCCTAAAAATATGATGGTGGTATGGACACATTTATTTACTCTCATTCTGTTACTTCCTGTGCCTGTTACTTCTTTCCCTATCCCTACCAGCATTCATGCACATGTTTTCCCTCTCTCTTTCATCCTAACCCCTCAACAACTTCAAACAGAATAATTTAGGGACTTGATAATCTGTTATGCATGCAAATGCAATAATGTTGTGATTGTATTGCTAATAACGGTAGCACTTTTCTGAGCTGTATATGGAGCAACTGTTGCACAAGTTCAACTTGTAGTTACCTAGCAAACTTACTGTGCATATGCAGTCTCAGGATTTTTCAGCTGTACCTTATAGTTACTGCACATGTGACACAATTTTACTGAATTTTGAATTGTTACTGATTCAGGGTACCATCTGAAAAGGCTTTTAAGCAGATGTTTAGACACGTCCTGGGGATAAGACTGAGTATTGAGGAGAGTGAACAGATGTATGGCAACTTCCATTGCACCTGAAAAGAATTTGCATTACTGTGCTGTTTGGTTGCATTAAATCAATTAAAGGGAGTATAAAAATAAGCGGCATTCCATAAGACATTGAAACATTGTGTCCACCTAGAAGGTAGAACAGTTGATTTATATTGGGGCTTGCTATCAGAAAAAAATATATTAGCATTAAAAACTGGGCTTTCAAATGCCAGGCACATCCCCAGGAAATAACTGAGAATTTGCAGCCAGTGAGAAGAGAACTGTAGTGATTTTATTGTGAAGAGAAAAAAAAAAAAAGAGGTTGACAAAAAAAAAAAAAATCATATATAAAGCTCAGAAAGCATCATTTCTCACTGTTCTCAGGAGTTAGCAATAATAGTCCTGGAAAGCTGAGTATGACCTCAGAATTAAGATGATTCCAGCGATATCAGAGAAATAGGTCCTCACAACACATTTAGAGGAAAAGCGTGAGAACTGGATGTTTTGACTTTACAGATGCCAGTGCCTCCCTGTACACCTGCCAAACTGCTTACATTGGAAGGCTCTAGGACTGTCACAACCTACAGAAAAGAAGTCTTTACAGGGCCATGCATGTAATTTTGTTTCCCTTCTAAAGCCAGGGAAATCTAAGTCAGCCCTTGTATCAGTTTTCTTAGTCAGATACTTACGACTGGAACCTCATGGATTTTAGTTGCTGCCTTATTGTGCTTGGGCCTTCTCATTGATGCTGCCTGCTTTGCTGAATTCTCTTCAGCCTTTGTATCTCAGGACTTGCAGAATACATTCTTGTATAGCTCAGGTCATCAAGTAACATACATTTTCCCTGGCATTTGTCCTGATATTGTGCAATGAAAGCATGTTCCAGAAAGTTATCACTCTTGCTTTGAAGAAACTTTGTTTTAAAAAATGGATTTCATAGTACTTCCCAGGTAGTTTTCTTTCTATAGATAAATTACTCAGTTTAAAAGAAATGTACATGTAATTCCTATTTGAGTTTGCCTAGTTTTATCTTCCAGCCATTGGTTCTTGTTATGCCTTATTCTTCTAGACTAAAGAGCTCTCTACTATTTGGTATTTTCTCCTCATGAAGGCACTTACAAGCTGCGATGAAGTCACCTCTTGCTCTTCTTTTTCATAAACTAAATCTACCGAGCACTCATGAAAAGAAAAAGAAATAATCCTAAAGCAGAGGTTCAGGCTGGTATATTTCAAGTTTGGTGTTACTGGCAATCTAAAACAGCTTCTTCTAATGGGAAGTGTCAAACTACCTTATCAGTTCTGCTTATAATTTGACAAATAGCAAAGTACAATTGGTGTCCTCCAGAAATCACTTTTCCATACATGATCACAAGTGAATTGGGTTAATACTGAACTTGAACACTGGGAATTTAATTTCCTGACTTTCATGCATTTAATTTCCGAAACAATTATGGTTGGTTATATACTTTTTTTTGTATATGCCTTTTCATTCTAGTACCAAAGAATAAATTTTATAACAAAATATAAATAAACCTATGAACGCTGGAGTAGCAATATATATCTACTGTGTCCATTTAAATGTTTACTAATAAAATGAGGGGAGGATTACAATTCTTATCACAGACCCAGAAATGCTGCAATATAGTTTCTCTGTAACGGAAGTAACTGAATGCCTGAGGTGTATTCAGATAACTTATAGTGATAAAAATAAGGCATTTTGCAGAGATGGTTGCAATCACAGCATAAATAATGGTAGGAAAGGAATGGATTACTACTGCATCCTGTGTTCAGGTGAATGCTTTGCAATATTTCTGGAGGTAAGTCAGAAACGTTTAGGGCCCCTGTTCTGATAACTCCAAACCTCCATTTCCTACCAGAAAGTAGGATATGAMTATTAGCATCAGCACTAATTTGATCCCTTGTCCTGCAATTATTTATGGAGGTATTCCACTTCTTTACTCTATAAAACTAAGTGTGTTCAAAGGTAATTCTCATGTTTTACCATTACAAAAAAACTAGTGTATTATTTTTCCATGTCATCAAGTCATCATTAAGTAATGATTACTACTGATCTCAAACTGAATGTTGTTTCCACACTCTTTTGTTTTATTTTGTTTTGTTTTCAGTTGTGGTACTTGCACCTATGCAAGAAGCTAGGCCTTAATATTCTATTTTATAATTACAAATCATGACTCTTGCACAATTGCTACATCCAGTACACGATTTTGAAACAAATGAGGCAAAACTTACYCAGAAAGAAAATGGTATTTTTTACAGTTATCAGTCACAAAGTGAATAAGTTGATTGAGTAGATCTTAGAAATGCTTAAAAATTATACCTACAGGCAGAGAGCAGGCCACCTACATACTGTGGCTAATTCACTTGGCTCATTTTAAATTTCTGCAATGCTCTGGGGAGAATATGCCTTTCAGAATGGTCTTACAGATATTTAATTGGGCCAGGCAGATTCCAAGTGACTCGCAATGGGAACTGATTATGATATTTCTCATTGGGTATGGATGTAATTTTACAGTAGCACTGCAAGCAGCACTGATTGCAAAGTTTCAAGTCCCTGTTCTTTGATGTAAAATCAAGTAGTTATAAATAGTGCTGGTTTTGAAGGTGATATTTCAAACCATAATGCCTGGGGGACAGGTATTTTTATGATTCTCATTTGTATATGGTTTATGTTTAATCCTATTAAATCTTTAATATGACTGACAATTACAAGCACAGGTTAGAGCTTACAGGTGTGTGTCTTACTAAAAAAATTAATGCAGACTTAATTTTGCATTATCTGTAAACTCAAAGTTTCTATTTAATGCTGCATGTCTTGCCAAGTGATTTTGCAAGGGCAAGTCAGACTTCATGACAATGGGGCACTGCCTTTTTGTGGCTTTTGGGTTTTGACTGTGTTTTATTTTGAAGTGCTATGAAAAAGGAATGTGCAACCCCTCTCAYGGCTCTTCATAACATGTAAGTGCTTCAGATGAGGAATCACTAAATACACGTTATCAGGTAGGTGCTCCAAACCTGTTGTCCTGGATAATTTTCTCCCTCAATTCCCTGCAGTACTCCAGGCCTTTCTGACTTAGAAAGACACTTCGCAGGGATTTGTATGGGTTGTTCCTCTTCTTTGGTTGCGTGCTGCTAAATGTTCCATGTAAAAGGGGGTAATTATGCTCAGAGAATTGTCCTACCCAGTGCCTTTCATTTATATTTAGCTAATAATTCAATCTATTTTTCCTGTTTGTTTGCTGTTTGCTTTTAGTTTTGTTTTGCTGCTCATATTACCTATCATGGAACAGGGCTTTTTGCAATACCCATTTAGCTGGTTTAAAATATAGTACAATTTTTCTTCATTGCATCTTGTGCTGGTCTATGGCTTTAGTGAAACCTGTATTTCTTAAAAGGGCTGGGAAACAAACCTTCCTAAAACTGCCTGGCTTATGGATTTATTTTTGCTGTCATCAATGCAGGAGGTACCAGGTAATTAAGCTTTGCTCTGGCTTGTGCCCTCCTATTTATATGATTGTGTCGGGTTTAAAATTCCATCCTGTCAAGTCTTGTAATGCTTGTTGCTGCCAGCCAGTGGCTTGTGTAGAGTTTAGATAAGATATATTGCTGCTTCATCGTGTTATATCACTGAGAGTACTACTTTTTTCCCCAAAAAAAGTAAGGTGAAATCCTATTGAAGTCAATATGAATCCCAATTTCAATGAGGCCTAAGACTTTTACCCTGTGTATTGATACATTCAGTGATATTTTAAGATATCTTCCCTAGTCACATTCAGATTATTTTTTCTTTTTCATTTGTTTTCATTTTGGTTTTAAATCTGTCTTTTCTGCTATGTAATTGTGAAGTTATTTACTGTGAAGTCTGTGTGTCATTTACTGATCGTGTACGCATAATTTACATAACTAATCCTCTATACAAGGTGTTTATAGGTGGCTGTGCTTCTTGTTGAAGTGTAGTAGGTTTACCTTTTTTAGGTTAACTTATGTGAATCATGATTTGTACTTTGATTACATGATCTTTTCCTTTAGTTGGTGTATACAGGACTCTCAAAGAATGCATTCTATATTTGAGGGGAAAAAAAAGAAATTTAATAGCCACTAGCATCAGCAGTTTTCTGAATCAGAGAATGAAAATGTAGCACCTAAATTCCAATTCTCTTGACTGTTTATTAGCATAATAAGTAGAAGAATCTGTTCATCTAGCCAGGTAACTCTTAGGTGCAGAGATTTTTATTCGTGGAAAAGACATAAAAAGCATATCATATATCAGATCTATTTTCTCTTTCTTCATCAAAGTAATGTTGGTCTCTATAAAGGTAAAATAGGTAGAGAATACTTGGAGGAATAATTGAGTTGATAAAAATCCCTCATTAAAGGAAGGACTGTAACTCATGTTCTACTTCTAAAGGTCAGAGCAAGTGTTAAGAGCTCTAAACCCTCTCATTTTTAGATGGAAAAACTTCTTCCAGTTTCCACACTAAAAAGTCCTAGAATGTAATGGCCATGAGAAAAGCCTAGGTGCAGCATGTACTAACGACATAGCTTTTGCAATTGCTCATAGGCATATCCGAAAGGCAGATATAACTAAAAACTTCTTAAACATTCAGTCCCAAGGCCTTGGGAAGCAAGAGGAAGACAGCATGACATCTCAAATCAGATATTGCCACTACTTGTTCATGTTCCTGTTCTTATGGCTTGTGGTTGCCTAGTAAAATTCTTTGTACCAGGTTTGTGTTGAAATCATTTCCGATAGTTTTGCAAAAGACTGTGATAAAGCATTACTTTACTTTGTATTGCTAATAATCCCATGGTATTGAATTGCAGCTTCCATCTGAAAAAAAACCCAACTTTCTGCCTTATGATGTCCATTGGATTTTACAGGTCAGTGAGGATAACAATTAAAAATAAATTCTCTCATTACAGAGTTGCAAAAATGTGGTCATTTATATTAAGATATGCAACCATAACTGATAAAATTACAAAATTACAGAACAGTTGAAGTCGGAAGGGACCTCTGGAGATCATCTAGTTCAACCCTTCTGCTCAGAGAATGCTCAATAAGAGCAAGTTGCTCAGGGCCGTGTCCAGTCGGGTTTTGAATATCTCCAAGGATGAAGATGCCACAGCTTCTCAGGACAACCTGTTCCAATGTTCGATCACCCTCAAAGTGAGAAAGTTTTTCTTTTGTTGGAATGAAATTTCCTGTGTTTCAGTTTGTGCCCATTGCCTCTTGTCCTGTCTCTGGATACCAGAGAGGTGCTCTCAGCCTTTCCTTCTATGGCAGATGATCCAGACCCTTAATCCTCTTCATGGCCCTTGGCTGGACCTGTTCCATCCTATGTCCATGTCTCTTATACCTGGGAGCCCAGAACTGGACTTAGCACTCCAGACGTGTCTCACCTGTACTGAGTAGAGAGGAAAGATCACCTTCCTCAATCTTCTGGCAATGATCTTCCTAATGCAGCCCAGGATGCTGCTGGCCTTTAATACTGCAAGGCTGTGTTCAAATCACGTTAAACTTGGTGCCCACCAGGACCCGTAGGCCCATTTCTGCCAAGGTGCTTTCCAGTCGTTTGGCCCCCAGTCTGTCCCGGTGTATGGAGTTGCTCCTGTCCAGGGGCAAGACTTGACATTTCCATTTATTGAACTTCATGAGATTCCTCTCTGCCCATTTTTCCAGCCAGTTGGTAGCACAAACATCTGGTCTATCAATCCTACCTCCCAGTTTTGTATCATCTGCAAACTGTACTCTGTCTCATTGTCCAGGTCATTAATGAAAATGTTAAACAGTATTGGCATCAGTATAGACCCATGGGGTACACCACTAATGACTGGACTCCAGCTAGGCTTTGTGCTGCTAATCACAACCCTCTGAGCCTGGCTTTTTTAATTGTTTTCAGTCCATTTGTCTAGTCTGTACTTCATTAGTTTGTCTTTCAGAATGTTATGGGAAACAGAGCTGAAAGCCTTGCTAAGTCAAGGTAAACATCATCCACCACTCATCCTTCATCCAACAAGCTAGTAATTTCATTGTAGAAAGCTACCAGGTTTGTCAGGCAAGATTTCCCCTTCATAAATCCATGCTTACTACTCCTAGTCACATTCTTGTCTCAATACAATTGGAAATGGCTTGCAGGTGAATTCACGCCATCACCATCCCAGGGACTGAGGTAAGGCTGACTGGCCTGTAGTTCCCCAGATCTTTCTTTTTGTCCTTCTTGAAAATAGGAGTGACATTTGCTTTCATCCAGCCCTGAGGAACCTCTCCTGACTGCCATGACCTTTCAAAGATCATCAACAGTGTCCTTACAATGTCATCAGCCAGCTCCCTCAGCATTCATGGGTGCAGCTTATCAGGTTCCATGAATTTGTGTATGTTCAGTTTGTTTAAATGTTCCCTAACCTGATCCTCCTCCACCAAGGACACACCTTTCTTGCTCCAGACTTTCTGTCTGGTCTCACATGCCTGGGATTCCTGAAGGTAAATCTGACTAGTAAAGACCAAAGCAAATAAGGTATTGACTACCTCGTCCTTTTCCATGTCCTTTGCTGTCAGGTCCCCTGCCTCACTCAGCAGTGGACCCACATCTTCCCTTGTCTTTCTTTCACAGCTGATATACCTGTAGAAGCTCTTCTTGTTGCCCTTCACACCCATTGCCAGATTTAACCCCACATGGACTTTGGCTTTCCTAACTGGATCTCTGCATGCTCAGTGTCTCTATATTCCTGTTGGGTCACCTGCCCCTGATTCCATCCCTTGTACACTTCCTTTTTATGTTTGCATTTAGTCAGGAATTCCTTTTTCTTCCATGCATGCCTCCTCCCACTTTTGTTTGATTTCCTGCTTGTTAAGATGGATCTTTCTTGAGCTTGGAGAAGGTGATCTTTGAATGTCAACCAGATGTCCTGGACCTCCTTTCTCCAGAAGTGTATCCCATGGGAATCTTTCAAGCACGTCCCTGAACAGGCCAAAATTTGCTTTCCTGAAGCCCTGTGATCCTGCCTTTTGCCTTGCTTCCACCTCTTAGGATCCTGAACTCTACCATCTTATAGTCACCACAGCAAAGGCTGCCCCCGAATCTTCATATCCCTGACCATTTCTTCCATGTTTGTAAATATGATGCCCAGCAGATCACATCCCCTTGTAAGCTTCTCCACTCATTTTATCCAAGAAATTATCATCAACGCATTCCAGGAACCTTCTGGATTGCTTGTGTCCGGGTGTGTTGCCCGTCCACAGGTATCAGGTGATTGAGGTCACCCATGAGAACCAATATCTGCAAATGTGAGTTCTGAAGAAGGCCTTATCTACTTCTTCCTGATCAGACAGTTGGTAGGAGACACCCACCACAATGTTGTACATTTTAGACTGTCCACTAATCCCTACCCATAAGCTCTCAGCTGGCTCACCATCCATTCCAAGGCAGATCTTTCTGAATTCCCACTGCCCTCTCATACAAAGGGCAACTCCCCAACCCTACTATCACCGCCTGCCCTTCCTAAAGAGCCATGTTTCTTCGATACCGATGAAATCATAGCCCTGCAACTGCACACCAAGCTCTAATTCCTCCTGTTGTTCCCCATGCTGCATGCATTGGAGTACAGGTACTTTATTTGGGCACCAGTCATGCTGATTTCCCAGAAAAAACATGTCCCCTGCATGTGAGCTTCCCCTGTAATGCTGTCCTCTTGGCACTTCCTTATTTATGTGCATATAGTTTTGGTGGGCCCCGTTCTACTTTATTTTGTTATTGAACAAAACCATCTAATAATACACAAATGAACACAGAAATCCAATGAATTATGGTCTTCTGAAGCATCATCTAAATAATTTTTGCTTAAATATTAGCAGCTAACTGCAGCAAAAAAAGTTGTTCCAACTGACATGAATTTTAGAATGTAAACCATATGCAGCTGAATATTCCAATTCACAGTTTGAAGTAATCTCTACTAATGAAAAGCAAATTATTCCAACTAGGCTATGAAATAATGCAGGAGCAGAGCAAGGTTTAAGCATATTATATGCATATAAAATTATATAGAGGTATATAAATATATATATGTATATACAAGTGCAGAACATGAGAGTTTTAGACTGTCAAGCTGCATTAAGCAGTCTCTCTCTGCTGAATAATTTATAAATCCCAGATATAGCAGACACACTCAGTCACAGAAATCAGACAAAACTAACCAGAGTGAGGTGGTGATCTTCTGCCTAGCATTATATGCAGCCACAAGACAGTTCTTTTCCATGAGCTCTTGACTACAAGGTTTCAGAGCTTTTGTTCTTCAGGTAGATTAGCAATGCTACCAACACACAGATTATTATGTCATTTCAATATCCACAGGCTCTGCAGAGTCCTTTCTTTTTCTACAGCATAAGGTTTTGTGAAGTCATTGAATTATTGTGCAAATGAAATGTAAGACCTTTTAGACCTTTACCTAATAGCAGGTTTTAGTGTTACTAGGGCTGTTTTTCTCTCACTTTAACATTGAATGGTCAAGCATAAAAAAGAAGAGGAGAAAAGAAAAGATTTTTAAACTACATAATCTGGTGATACCAGGCTCATTATAAAAGAAGGATTACTTACAGAAATAAAGAACATACCACTTGTGTTGTGGTTTAACCCGGCAGGCAGTCAAACACCACACAGCTGCTCGCTCACTCCCCCCTCCCCTCAGTGGGATGGGGGAGAGAATCAGAAAAAAAAAGTAAAATTCATGGATTGAGGTAAAGACAGTTTAATAAAACAGAAAAGGAAGGGAAAATAATAATAATAATAATAATAATAATGATGATGATGATGATGATGATGGTAGAATATACAAAATGAGTGATGCACAATGCAATTGCTCACCACCCACCGACCGATACCCAAGCAGCGATCGCCACTTCCTGGACCACACCTCCTATTTATATACCGAGCATGTCGTCATATGGTATGGAATACCCCATTGGCCAGTTGGGTCAGCTGTCCTGGCTATGCTCCCTCCCAGCTTCTTGTGCACCTGGCAGAGCATGGGAAGCTGAAAAGTCCTTGACTAGTGTAAGCACTACTTAGCAACAACTAAAACATCAGTGTGTTATCAACATTATTCTCATACTAAATCCAAAACACAGTACCAGGAAGAAAATTAACTCTATCCCAGCCAAAACCAGGACAACTTGAAGGATCTATTTTGCAACTGTCCAGACACCAACTGACAGGAAATTGGTGTAAAGAAATAATTCTAAAATAAACTACACAACAATGCTTTTGTTGTTGGTTTGCTGTATCATTTGTTATAGGTTTAAATCTGCTAAAGGGCATTCTTCAAGGAAGATAATTACGATTTTGATATGTTAATGAAGACTAATTGTTTTGATCTTTTAAAATAGCTAGCCATAAATAAAACATTCCTTCCCTCTTCTCTGCTCCTGGAAGAATATTTTTTAGGCAAAGATAAGATAATTTGTTGTCTTAATACAATTGCTTTGGGGTTATTACCATGTAGCTCATGGTAATGAGCTCATGGTCTGTTAATAGAGTCGGACAGTCTCAGCCGAACGGTTGCTTTAGAGTGTGCCCAAAGCAGAGGACATTGTACTGTCTACTACACCAGGAAGAGCCATCTGCTCTTTCTCTGTTCTTATTCAACAATTTATACTGCAGCATACTTAGAAAATATTTACTGTGCTCATTTGCAGAATTAACGGCAGTGAAAGGGGAAGGGGGCTTTGGGCCTGCCTTAATTCTCATCTGCTCTTCCATTCCATACTGTCAACACAATCTGCATTCTTCACAGTGGAAATGCAAGCTATGCTAGAGCAATGGCAGAAGGTTAAGAGCTAAGACCAAAAGCCTGCCTCTGTGGCAAGTGCCCCAGCTCTTTTGTGCATAAAGGACTGTCTGCAGTGGCTTCACTTGCAATGAGGATTTTGGCACCTATGAGGTACTGTGCTTGCTGGAACAAACCGGGGTAAGTTTTTGCTGCATAAGAAAATCTGTTCCCTTCCCATCATTTACTTTCTTACGTGGAGGGAAACCTCAGTCTTCACATTCACACATTAGTGCTGTATCAGTCCTTAACTAGTCTGTCATGCTAGGACAAGTGGACGGAGGAAGATTTTTGCATACTCCTTTCCTGTTTTACCTAACAGTCTGTTATGAAGGCGTACTGGCTCTGAAGTACCTGGATTCCTTCCTTTTACAATGGGCTGTGAAACAGAAGTCTGAATGACAAGTGGGGAAGGACTCTTACAGATGTTCATTGCTGTGCAGAGAGTGTTGAGAATCATGATCTAATTCAGCACACTTGGATTTTTTTTGCAGTGTGATTTTGTTTACTTTGCCACCACTACCACCACCACCACAGAGTACTGCTCTATGATATTTTTTGGCTTATGAAAAGGTGCATATTTTTCCATAGTGAAGGTTATCAGATTAAAAAACCCACACTATTCTGCATTTTTTTGTTGGAATGGTAGTAGTTTAGTGAGAGAAAACTGAACATATAAATCTGCAGCTATATGAAACCATCTGGTTTGCATAATTTTCTTCAGTAAGAAAGAAATCCAGCTGTGTTTAAAACCCATGGAGGTCAAATATACTTCCTTCAGAAAATGGAAATCCAGCCATCATAAAGCAGATGATAGAGACTAAAAGAAAGTGTACTATATTATTAAGAGCTGAGATGAAATTTGAAAAAGCAAACAGCTGAACACGTGAAAACAAATTTCTTGCAATTGTATGAGATGCAGGATTCCTATATCTGATACAGGGAAGAAAGGTGCATAGAACGTTCCAGTGTAACTAAGTTGTTTTGCAGCTGCCTTCCCTGTTGTTTCATTGTTATTAATGAGAGTCTTCAATGGCATTTGTCACTGGCAAATCTTCAGTAGTAAACTAGGCTGGTTTAAAAGTACAGAGGAAAGAATGTTTCTAACCAGGGCAGAATACTACTTTATAGTCAGAGTAGTAATAGTAATCCATTCAGACTACAAATCATCTGTACCACAATCTTTCAGTTGCTCTTACATTGCCATACAAGCCTCTTCAACAGTCACTTTTGTTAATAAAAATGAGAAATTGCCAAATTATACCAGGGATGTTGGGAGAAATTAATTGCAGCAACAAGTAACCTAGATCAGATTATATGTATTAATTTTTAAGGACAAAGCAACTTTTTCCAGTMTTAGTGAAATATATAATCAACCTCTGCCACAGCGTCTGGAAACTGGATATCCACAGGTGGCTGCTGTAGCAATCAAGTTGGAGTTTCCTACTCACTATAAGCTATCTGCATTGAAGTCTCACTTACAGGTTCTGTCTAGTCTAGAAATTATTTTATTCTTTCCTGCAAAATGGCACACCTCTATCAGAAAGGGTGGTGTGCTCTGCCCTCCCAGCACACAGCAGCTCAGAGCACTAGATGTAGTTGAATGCTCTTAAAGGAGAAACATGTTCAACATCTCTAAGACAGAGAAGAGACCTGAACATCAAGGAGAGGTCTGAATGGAGTTGGTGAATGAACAGAAGAACAACAAACTCTGTTCTTTTAGAAGAAAGTGGTTATTACTGCAGCATTTTACACAGGTGTTAAACTAATTGGCATGATTTGAGAGTGCCTATCAAAGCATGGCTGTGCAAGAAAGCAGAGAAATAGAAAAGGCTACTCCACAGCCTTGAGAAAAATGTGGCACTGTCAGCACTGTCAAATCTTCTAGTTACAGAATGGACAATGTTAGGGGACATTTCATGTGGAAAATATATGGTGCCTATAAGCTTCTTGAATTAGGATTCAACAGAAGAGGAATTTCAAAGATGACCATTTTGAGTTTAGGTGATGGATTAATCACTTTTCTGGGTAGGGTTTTAAGAATCAAGAATTTCATTGGAGATGACAAACAAAAAATTTTAGCCACACTAGTTAATCAGAGACTGCAGTATATTTCCTGGAGGTTTGTTGTTGGTTTTTGTTTTTGGTTTTTTTTTGTTTTTGTTTTTGTTTTTGTTTTCAGCAAGTCCTGTAGTCTTCTACAGTTTTTAAGAAGTAAAGGTTCATTACCTGAGAGAAAAGATTTTCTAACTTTTCAAAATTCTCACATTTTTGTTCCTGCCCAGGAACAAAAGACTCAAGGATTCTTTAACAGTGAGACAAATATTCTTTCTAATTATGTTCAAAAGTACCATTAAACTAAATTTTAAACAATTTTTTCTGTCAGATATAGAATAGGTTAAAATCAGCAATAAAGATGCTATTTTAGATTAGTCAGCAACTGAAATAGCTTGTGAGGTCCACTAGAGGTGTTCAATAGTAAATACTGATTCAATCATCTTTTGAGTGTCTCAAAGTCTCAAACAGAGGAGAAGACAATGGGACTGTTGATGGTTTATGACTGAAGTTTCAGTTTAACTGCAGATTATTTTTGGTTTCTTTTTTAATGCTGTATTGAGCAATTTATGTGGCTTAAGTTATAACTATTAATGTGATTTTCTATATGTTGAGAATTTCTGTGGAAGAAACTTCTAATAATGTTTTTTATATCAGTGCAATAGTCTTTGTAGTAACAATACAGCTTACGTATTTGAGAGTCCAACTGCTAAAACATCTTTTATTTGAGAGTGAATGGGACTTTAAGCTTGCCTGAAAACCTTTTGTAGAGATTTATTCTAGAGTATTTTGCTTTTCAGAAGTGTCTAAACCCATCTTTAACTGAAAACTAGATAAGACTATTTAGGCATGAGAATCTTGACATGGTCCAGGAAGGGAACATCAAAGAACTCAGAAAACTGTTTATACATCCACTTCAAGTGTTTCTTTTATTGAATAACTCACTTTTTCAGAAGTAAATGTAAAAAAAAAAAAAAAGACTAATTGTCTTTTTCTTGCTCTTGTATTGGAATGAAATAAATGAATCAAGTGTGGCAGAAATGTATCTGAAATTAAGTTCAGTAATAAGTTCAGTAATAAGCAAATTCATTTGGCAAATTCGACAACTGGAAGACCAGAACTTTCTTTCAAGTTCTTAGCACCTTTTTTCTCTACCGCTTCATAAGTGTTAAAATGTTACTTCAGTGCTCCAGCTATGCATATATCAAGGTGACATGTGAACTGGTAGCAAGTGTCAATATGAAGTCTAATGTCTGGAAGTGAACTGGTTGCAACTGCTAATAACAATAGAAAATTTTCTTCTCAGATATATGATTCACTGTCTTTAAAAAACAGTCAAAGGACTATATTTGTTCCATAGATGATTGCTCTTTCTGAGAAATTACTAGTCTAAGGTACAGTACTTGCTTTTATTTAACAATATCTTTTCCTGTAAAAAGTGAAAAATTGTTAAGTTTTTCGGACTGCATTTAATTGTGAGAGTGTTTGGAGAATTTTTTTAAGCATTAAGATGAATAGATGTATTTGGTAGATACATTGATTCTAAATATCTCTACTTCCAGCATGCCTATTGCAATAAATAAATTAAGATCTTTATATTCCTCATTGAACAGTTCAGAAAAGATGAAGGTGGAAAACATACCACAGAATCCTCCAGTCTTTGGGTACCTCTCCCAGTTGTCATGATCAACCAAAGATTACCAAGAGTGGCCTTGCAATGACATCAACCAGCTCCCTCAGCACTTCTGGATGCATAGCATCAGGGCCCATGGATTTATGTATGTCCAGTTTGCTTACCTATTTCCTGAACTGAATCTTTTCCACCAAGGGTACATCTTCCTTGCTCCAGCCTTTCCCCCTGGTCTCTGGGGACTGCGATTCCTGAAGGCCGGTCCTGCTAGTAAAGACAGGGATGAAAAAGGCATTCAGGACCTTAGCCTTTTCCATGCCCTGTGTAACCAGGTGCCCTGTTTCTTTCAGCAATGGGCCCACATTTTCCCTAGCCTTCCTTTTGTCACCTAGGTACTTAAAGAAGCCCTTTTTGTTGTCTTTGGCATCCCTGACCAGATTTAATTCCATTTGGGCTTTATCTTTGCTTACCTTACCCCTGGATGTTCAGACAATGTTTCTGTATTCCTCTCAGGTTCCTGTCCTTGTTTCTACCCTCTGTAGGCTTCTTTATTCTGTTTGAGTTTGGCCAGGAGCTCCCTGTTTGTCCACAGAGGCCTCCTGGCATTTTTGCCTGACTTCCTATGTGTTGCTCCTCTTGAGCGTGGAGGAGGTGATCCTTGGGCCCCTCTTCCTCCTAAGGCCCTATCCCACCTGACTTTTCCAAGCAGATGGTCTCCTGAAGGTTGTGAATCTCCTTTCTCCCCTCAGGATCCTGAATTCCATCATCTCATGGTCACTACGGCCAAGGCTGCCTTTTCCCTTCGCATCCCCAACAAGCCCCTTGTTGGTGAGTATGATGTCTAGCAGAGCACCTCTCTGTTGGCACCTCTATCATTTGGATGAGCTGTTGTCAATGTTCTCCAGCAGCCTCCTGGATTGCTTATGTCCCGCTGTGTTGTTCCTTCAGCACATATCAGGGTGGCTGAAGTCCCACATGAGGACTAGGGCCTCCAAATGTGAGGTTGCTTCTATTTGTCTGTAGAGGGCCTCATCTGCCTGTTCTTCCTGGTTAGATGGCCTATAGGAGACACTATAATGTCACACTTACCTGTATTCTTTTTAATCCTAATGTTGAGTTTGGAAACTATATAACTAAATATCCTCCTAAAATAAACCAAATGCTATTCAGTTTTTGTGGTCAATGTTGTTCATATGTCTCAAGGAGACTGATTGATACACTTGGTTTTCCATCTCTAAAGTACAGGTCCTGGTTTTTATCTGTTTTCCTTACTTTTAACTTTCCTTTAGCCTGATTCTGGGAAGTAGTTATTACTAGAAGATAACACATTATTCATCTTCACTTCACCTTCTCTTGATGATCAACAATACAACATGCAATAATAACAGATGATGGGACAACCTTCTGTCAGAGTTTCTTTTCAATAATGTGAGGTAACATTTTGCCAAAGATCTTGTAGATGCCTTAAAAGTATTACCACAAGCATAACATAGATTGAAAGTAGAATTTATATGTTGATAAATTTTGGTAAATGCATACATACATATATATCTATCATATAATGTTTTAATAGGTCCACATTGGATGTTGCAGAAAAAAGTTTTAAAATGGGAAAATATACAATATGTACTTGTGGTGTATTCTCTATGTTTTAGATGGCTAAGTACTTTGTCAATATAAACCATATTAATTTTATCATATATTAAACAAGAGGAGTAAACTCCCAGCCCTTTTTTCAGCTACAGATGGTTGATGATAGTAGAGTTTCAGCTGCATACAGGCCCAGACTTCATTCATGTTTGAATTGCTTTTGTTTTGACTTGTTGCATACCCAGAAATCATAGACATGTATTATGAAACCTACACGTATGCCTATGCAGAAAAACATGGAGGAAAAATATTTAAAACATGCAGACTGTTAGAAAGAGCACTGGGTAAAAATTTGTCATCTGTTAAGTTGTTTTCCAATTCTGAGGATGTGAGGTCTTTAGCTGTTACTTCTGAGAGCAGAGGGAATATACTTAAGCAAAAAGGTTTTAGCATATTAACTTTACATATAAATAAATTACAGCATTTAGTAGTAAAAATTACTTACTGTTGACTAGGTCTAATACATTTTTTGATAGGAGATTAGTACAAAAAATACAGTGATAAAATTTCAGAAGGTTGAATTCCTATACTTTCCAATTGTTATTTAGATTGTATTTTTACCATGACAGAGAAAGATTCTTTCTTACTCAGATCATTATCTAAGCTTTTATAAATATAGGTGGACTCAGCCTGAAATATAGGATGGGTTTCTTCATAAAGACATATGCAATAAATGCAATGCCTCTGTAAAACATGTACTGACTTTACTCATACCTTTTTAAAGAAAGCGAATTATTGTGGATGTATTTAGATGTCTGGTAAATTAATATGATCTCTGACCTGAAATCTTATCTGAAAGCCACTGAATTTCTTTGCAGGTTAATCTCTGGGACTCTGAATTTTCTGATTAAAATGTATGTTCCAGACTGGTATATTAGTCTAAAGCTCTGTTTCTCTGCTGGAACTATTTCAGGACTATTTCTGTTCAATCTCCGATTCTTCCGTCTTTCTGCAGTGGTGAATTACAGTTGGCTCTGCAAATCGCATTTCTGAAACAGCGCATGTCCCTTTCAAATGAAATAATTTAGTCTGCTCATACTTGGTCTTGACAAAACAATTTCCATATGTTTTGTTTCACTGTAGTGGTTCCAGTGCAGACAGATCTTGGGGCAGGGGTCAAGGAGGGAGTGGAGGAAAATACAAGGTAATTATTGTTTGTTTGGCTGCGGGCATAGGGCGTGGGGGATAAAGTAAGGCTGTTAATCTCAAAGAGATGTACTAGAGTCAAGGGCCTGTACATCAGTAGGTCTCTGTGATAAGGGAGTATTCCTGACACCTCTTTCACACAGGTAGTAATGCCTACCACCCCACTCCTGTAGCGTACACACAGTCTACTAAACTGCTAAACCTAACAGATTAAGATAATTAAATTAAACTAAAAGCAGTTGTGTCCAACCTGTTTTTGGCATTTATTGCTCTTCTGTCAGAACTAATGAACATGCTATGTCCAAAAACACTTTAACTTTCAAAAGGTATTGGCTGGCTTAAGAACAGATTTCCACTGTCCCTGAAGATCCCTCCCTACAAAGTAACAATGATTCCAGTTTTTACTTTCTCGGTCAGTAGGGACCTGTGGAAATCATTGCAGTAACACTACTGAAAATCAGAAGTATGGAAGAAATCCACTCAGTCTCCTTTCTTTGTCATACACCATGCTTCTCTTTTCCTCCCAGTCTGTCTCAGCCTCTGCAGAACCAGAACTTAGTCCTTTGTATCTGCAGGACACTTCCTCATTCCCATCCACAGCATCACTTTGTATACTAATTCCCTATGCAGCATTCAAGTTTCTGTCAATGGGAGTTCTGTAGGTGGACAATGAGAGCAGAATATTCGAGAGGCCTGTAATGCAGATCAGAGTAAAAAATGTAATTACCTACCAAGTTAATTAAAATTTTGCACCTGCACTCTCAGGGGTATTTTTGTAGAAAAAAAATGCCAAGACTTTGGCTGTACAATTTTTTAATGTCAAGAAATTTCAAACCTGGATGACTTGTACAGAGTTAAGATTATACGCCACATGCTATTCTTGATCATACAGTTTTGGCCCAGGAACAGTTCACTGACCTGAAGGAAGCTAAATTAATATCCTACATAAGTTAGTCTCTCCATCTATTGTGAACTGAAACAAAGAGAGGGGTATCTCTAGAGGGTGATTCAGATCTCAGAACTTTTTAAGTCTCCATGGATGTAAAGTAGTCCTTAAAATGGTAAATCTAACCTGTGAATATATTTCAATATAGCACTAAGGAACTACTGTAAATCACAGTCAATTTCTCCATGTGGGAGGAAATTTACTGTGCCATGTAAATTGGAGGCACTGTACTGGAAATTTATCGTATAGTTTGATTGTTTTGATTGTATTTTTCCCATTGAAGAGAAGGTTAAAATACCCTAAAAAGCATAATGGTAATTACTTAATTATTTAAAATTCATATTTAATGTCATTATGTAGCAAAGTATAAATTGATATCTCTATGGTGAGATATTAACACATTGGATGAAATTCAACATTTCAGAAGTAACAAATTAAAAATAAAAATTAAATTATACTTTATGGAATCAGGTAAGTTTTCCTTAAAAAATATTCTTCTACTTTTCCACTTTTAAATTTGGAAGCTTTTCAAAAACATCAAACTCATTTTCAACAAATCAATATTTACAGTGGAAAATATGTTAATTATACAATTTCTAACTATCCCTGTTTGTTTTCACCTCATTAGCTGCCAGCAGACTACTTTGCTGCTTGAGGGGAAAGAGAACCTTGACCAAATGACATGAAGGCTGGAGCAATTCCATAATTGAGTGTTTGTACTCATATATAAATCTATTTGTTCTGGCTTGATTTGCTTGCTTTCCTTTAAAGTATATCAGATAAACAAAAATATCTTCCTTTTTAATTAATGGCTGACAACACTGAGCTTTATTTAAATTCTAAAATAAATCCTTGGCATTAGTTTCAGGCTGCAGAAATGCATTTCCATTTACTGAGCTGAAGGCAAAATTAATGTAATTCCAGTCCTGTGGAATTTACTATATGCAGTCTGAGCTCTTAGATCCATCCTGGAAAAAGAAAATTTTTGTATGGTTTACTAGGAATCCATTAATAATCATTCTAATTAATATATAGAGACATTTCAGACTTCTTTCTAGACTTTACTTAAGTCATCTGACCAAGAAAAATAATGTTTGCTCAGACTTAGGAGGCAAATTCTAGTCTTAAACACGTTTCTGATTTAGAAAATCCATTTACAATTAACAGATGTATTTAGGATAAAATGAGACCTACTCAAAGACATGCTGACTTATATCTAGCAAAAGATATTGAAAGAGACAGGAGAAGGTTCTTGAATTATATAAAGTTAGGAAACAGCTGCTGTGCTATAAGAGTAGATTGGACAGTAAAGCTACAGTAAATACAGTAATAAATAATCAGTATGAATAGAGACAGTAACTAAGAGGACTATTAAATTTGGCTAATAGGAGGAAGGTTCTGGAAAATATAACTGGTGTAACTGAAATGCATAGCTTTGAATCCATGGTAAATATAGGGACTAAATTATTTATTCTGCATGAACTGGCATATGAAGAACTGGCTTCCATTTTTTATAAATTGTCAACTCAGGACTAATAACATTAGATTGGAAAATAATAAATAACTGGAGATTAAGGCAGATATGGACTTATTAGTCTGTCCTCAGTGGTATAAAGGCATTTAGAGAAAAAAAACTGAGCATGAAAATAATTAAAATGACAAAGTTAATGGAAGCTGAAATAAAATGTATTATGGCTTACTGCAAAATAATTTTACTGGACTAATCTGCTATATTTCTTTGACAAGGTAATTGATTGTTTTTAGTTAGATAAGCAGGTCTCTTTTCAGATGTGGATGGAAGTAGTACCTTTGATGTAGTGTCATATAAGAAGTTATCTGTAGACCTGGAAAAGAAGAAGATGCAGGTGCATAGGAATTTGCTAAATGAGAGTTCCCCTAGCAACACGAAAATACTGAGTGGGGAAACTAGTACTGGAAATCTTCAAGTATTTGTCTTGGACTTATTATATATACTATGTTGAGACCAATGAGACCCTAGAAAGTAAAAGTGTAACGATTAATAGTGATGATACAAAACTGGAGTGTACTGTCAATATGGAATAAAAGAATGTTATCTGATGACAGGTTTAACTTTAGTGTTAAAGAGAAGAGGGAAAGGCATAAAATCCTAAGAAAATACTAAAGGAGGGGAAACTAGTTGATTACATCATGATTCTGATCTATTAAAGTGATGTAATTGTAAAAAGAGCTAATGTAATCACAAGATGAACCAAGAAAAAAGTATTTCCACGGAGACAGGGAAATACTCATGATCTATACCGGTCACAGACAATTTAATTTGCAAGATTATGTATATTGTCACCTGTTCCTTTCCAAGAAAGTAAACTAAAATAAGGTCAGAAAGTGCTAGTAGGATGCTCAGAGTAAGGAAGAATCCATCATAAAAGGGCAACAGACTAGAAAAGTTTGGCTTGATCTGTATGTCAGAACAAAGGTAGAAAACAGCTATGATTGCTCTTTATAAATGTGTATGAAAGCTAAATTGCAGGAAGGGAGAAGAAATATTTAAGCTAATGGACAATGTTGGCATAAGAATAAACATATATGAACCATCTTGCTGTTATTTAAGATGGAGACTAAGAGATTCATGACTATCAGAGAAGAAGGACTGATTCATATGAGAAGGAGCTTCTAAAACAGAATGATATATTTAAAGGCATGACATGTATTAGTTACCTCTTTTTTTGTGGAGCTATACTTATTGACTGAAGAAGCCATAAATGAAGCAGTTGTGGATGCCCCCTCCCTGGAAGTGTTCAAGGCCAGGATGGATGAGGCCTTGAGCAACCTGATCTAGTGGAAGGTATMCCTGCCCATGGCAGGGGGGTTGGAACTAGATGATCTTTAAGGTCCCTTCCAACACAAACCACTCTATGATTCTATGACAGAAGTAACAATGCCATGAACACCTCACCAAAAAATAGGAGGGTGTGATTTGTACTACCTTTGATCTGGATAGGAGCCAAATTATTTTCAGTTTCTATCTTTGTTGTGGTTTTATTTGTTTTAAATGAAAACTTCATCTTTAAGTTGATAGTTTGTTTCCAGACCAATTTCTACAACTTTTAAGTATTTCTTTGAAACTGTATTTTTTTAAACTAGTCTAAAAAATAGTGCTATCCAAGCATTTAAAATAACCCTCTATCAGTGCTTGAAATTCTGCTGCTTCTTTTTTCTTCTTTTTATGTGTTTAATGATAATTGCAAGAAAACACTGATCCAAAACTCTAAGTATAAAATTTGTAATCCTTTGTCTTCACTAAACTGTATATCATTGTATTTCTATAAGCTGTCACTACGTATATAAACTACAAGACTTCTCTTTCTTACTAATGTTTAGTTTCTGTACTACAGGCTTTTGTCCAAGTTCTGTTCTGTTGAACTTTGCTCTGCATACCCTTATGACCCATTATGTCATCTTCCTTTAGTGACTGATGTCTGTTGCATGCTGTGCTGTTATATAGTTGAATACAAGAACAACCATACATTTTCATCTTGAGTGAGGTTTTTTTATTTATTTTATTTACTTAGCCTTAAACAAAATGAAGACTATTGAAAGGACAGATGCTTCTACTGATATGAATGGACTTCAGTAGAGCTATGTCAGTTTGCATGGTTTACAACCTGGCCCAATGGGAATATCTTATTATTTGTCCTAAGATAATGTGTTCTTTCAGGCAATAAGACAAATCTACTGTAAGCTGTCTCCCAAAAATTTAGAAATTAAAAGCAGAATAAGAAAGAGATATCTTTCATGGCCACATGCACCACACCTTGTGTGCGGGTTTGAAAAATGAGGGAGATGATAAAACACCAGTGACAGAATCACAGAATCACAGAATCACAGAATCACAGAATCACAGAATGGTTGAGGTTGGAAGCGGCCTCTGGAAGTCACCTGGTCCAACCCCACTGCTCAAGCGGGGGCACCTAGAGCTGGTTGCCCAGGACCATGTCCAGGTAGCTTTTGAATATCTCCAAGGATGGAGACTACACAACTTCTCTGGGAAACCTGTGGCAGTGCTCAGTCACCCTCACAGTAAAAAAGTGATTCCGGATGTTAAGAGGGAACCTCCTGTGTTTCAGTGTATGCCCATTGCCTCTGGTCCTGTCACTGGGCACCACTGGAAAGATCCTGGCTCCGTCTTCTGTATAGCCTTCCTTCAGGTATTTACAAACATTGATAAGATCCCCCCTGAGCCTTCTCTTCTCCAGGCTGAACATTTCCAGCTCTCTCAGCCTTTCCCCATAGGAGAGAGATACTCAAGTCCCTTCATCATCTTAGTGGCACTTTGTTGGACTCGCTCCAGTGTGTCCCTGTCTCTCTTGTTCTGGAGAGCCCAGAACTGGACCCAGCACTCCAGGTGTGGCCTCAGCAGTACTGAGCAGAGGGGAAGGATCACCTCTCGATCTGCTGGCAATTCTTTGTCTAATGCAGCCCAGAAAACCATTAGTCTTTTTTGCCACAAGGGCATATTGCTGTCTCATGTTCAGTTTCGTGTCCACCAGGACCCCCAGGTCCTTTCCTGCAAAGCTGCTTTCCAGCTTGGTGAGCACCAACATGTACTGGTGCCTGGGGCTGTTCCTCCCCAGGTGCAGGACTTTGCACTTCCCCTTGTTGAACTTCATGAGGTTCCTGTCAGACCATTTCTCCAGCCTGTTGAGATCCCTCTCAAGGGCAGCACAATCATCTGCCATATCAGCCACTCCTCCCAGTTTTGTGCCATCTGCAAACTTGCTGAGGGTGCACTCTGTCCCATCATTCCAATCATTAATGAAGATGTTGAACAGGACTGGACCCAATATTGACCCCTGGGGTACACCGCTAGTTACTGGCCCCCAGCTAGACTTCTTACCACTGATCACCCTCTGAGCCCAGTCATTCAGACAGTTTTCAATCTACCTCACTGTCTTCTGATTCAGCCCATACTTCATCAGGTTCTCTGTGAGGATCTTATGGAAACTTAGTGGAAACGTCAGTCAAGTGGAAGTTTGTTGGCTGGGCTTGATTAAACAAGGTTACGATTTGGTACGTTTGCAGATTGTTGTGTAGATGAATCTCACTTACAAAATTTCCATTTCTCTATATTTGAAGTATGTCTTTCAATTAAATAATATTTTTACAAGATTTCGGCTAGTTTGAACTATCATCACACAAAACATGGAAATATATTCACCTGAGACCACACAGCACGTGTTGAACCTTGCCTTACTCACATAGATGCAGTTAAGGAAGTTGGGAATTAATCCCCCAGGCATGTTAATGTGCTTTTTTTGACAACTGTTATTAACTCTAACAAGGTATTTAAATTGCAGATATTCTGCTGACTGAATATTCAAAAGGTACTTGACAGCCAATCACCAGTATCCCAGACGATTTTCCTGTTGCAAGTGTATCCTGTGACTTTAGCTTCAGGATAGTTTATTCAATCTTTAGAGCCTTGGTGTCAGAGATATTTTAACTCTTCACAGTAACCTTTTGTTTTCATCATCCTGAATTCAGCGTTTGTATCAGGGAAAAAATTGTCACTAGTTACCCTTTTTTATAGATTTGTGTTGAAAACCATAGGTCTCAGCATAGATCCCTTTTGTACTCTGTTGGTAACGTATATTGACCATTTATACAGTATTCATAAATACATATTCTTGTTTTCTTATTTAATTTACCAGTTTGCAATCCATAAAAGAACCTTCCTAGGACAGATAAGGGTATATGAAGAATCATTGACAGCTAAGGAAAGCTTATTAAAAGTTATTTAAAAATACAAATACGCTTGCATCTACCTTTAGCTACTTAAGTGACTGTTCACGTCAAAGACTGCTACTATGTTGGTGGGGGATCATTATCCTTTACAAAACCAATATAGACACTTCCCCATTAGATAATGTATCAGTATGTCTATTTTTTTGATTCTTGTTTGTTTCGGTTTTAAATGTATTTTCATCTAGTTGGCTTGATACTGAAATCTGACCCCCAGGTTTGTGGCTGCTTGAATTCTTCCTGAATGTCTTTCTGATAACTGTTAACACACATACCATCTTTCATTTTTGCAGTAGCAGTTAATTTTAGTGATACTTGGGCAATAGTCTGTATTTGAGTTTGTAGTTCAGAAAAAATGAAATTTAAACTTCTTTGGAACTTGTTTCTAAATAGCAGCTGGTTCTTTCTCTTTTTGTTTGTTTTGCCTTTAGAAGAGGCTGGGGGGGGCTGTCAGCTGGTTGTCTTTGTGTACTGATACCTACTTAAACAGTCTCTGATACTTCAAAAACATTCAAGTCTTGTGAATCTTGCTAGACAGGTATCCTGTTTTTTCTTCTCATAGGAATTGATCCTGTCAGGTCTGTGCTAGGTTTGCTAGGTCATGTCTTTCAGGAACTTATGCAGATAAATCACATAAGTGAGAACAAATGCCTGGTAATTATGTGTATGTGTGTCTATAATTAGAGAAGAGATAATGAGTTTGCAGCCTGAGATCTCCCTTGGTATTTGTTCATCCTAGGTGAAGAGAACAAGAGAGAATTGAGGAAGGCAAGAGGAAGGGCTGGGACTCTTTTGGGGCATCAGCAATGATTTACTGATTATTTAGTGAGAGCTCTCCACTACAGCACTGAAACTTTAAACCTGGTGTGAAAGAAATACATGGGCTTAATATTCACTCTACTACTGAAATTATTTTAGTTAGGACCTATCACTGAAGTCCACCTCTATAGATGATTTTTAACTGCATGCTTGGGGGAAATCACTTTGAAAAATAACCTTTCTTTTTATTTAAAATGTAGTGATATGTTTATATCTAGATAATTATAATCTAAGCTTGGCAAGTGGAGAAATAAAAAAACAAATATTCAAGATAGTAAAGGACTATTTGTAAGTGCAATGATATAAAGGTGTTGTGGTTTAACCCCAGCCAGTAACTAAGCACCACACAGCTGCTCGCTCACTCCCCACTGGTGGGATGGGGGAGAGAACCAGAAGACTAAAAGGGAGAAAACTCGTGGGTTGAGATAAGGACAGTTTAATAGGGAAAGCAAAAGCTGCGCACACAAACAAAGCAAAACAAGGAATTCATTCACTTCTTCCCATCGGCAGGCAGGTGTTCAGCCATCTCCAGGAAAGCAGGGCTCCATCACGCGTAACGGTTACTTGGGGAGATAAATGTCATAACTCCGAATGTCCCCCCTTCCTTCTTCCCCCAGCTTTATATGCTGAGCATGACATCATGTGGTGTGGGATATCCCTTTGATCAGTTGGGCTAGCTGTCCTGGCTATGCTCCCTCCCAGCTTCTTGTGCACCTGGCAGAACATGGGAAGCTGAAAAGTCCTTGACTAGTGTAAACACTACTTAGCAACAACTAAAAACATCAGTGTGTTATCAACATTCTTCTCATACTAAATCCAAAACATAGCACTATACCAACTACCAGGAAGAAAATTAACTCTATCCCAGCTGAAACCAGGACAAAAGGTAATGCAGAAGGAGGCCTTGATAGCTACTGCCTTTATTTTTTTCTTAAAACAGAAACATCCCTTTATGATCTTCTTTTGGCTTGTCCTCCTTTTTGAACCCTAAAGAGAGGTCTCTTACTTGGGTTTCCCTAATATTTAGGGCATTTTTCTTGTGTCCCAGCTACAGACTGACTTTTTATTTAAAATTTTCTTCCACCTTTTTTCTGTGTCCTGATATGGAAAATTAGAATGCAAGATATGAAATATGATTTATAAAATATTATTAGTAACTACAATTATGTTTGTCATTGACAGAAACTTTTTTCCTTTTTTTTTTGTTGTGTAAATACTATCAATTATTATTATACCATGCAAGCTATATGACTGTTGTGTGTAGTCTTACAGATCTTGTTTAAGTTAATTTAACCAATGATATTAAAACAATAGATGGTGTGAACTGTACATCTTTCCTAACATAAAAATCTTGTTCAAGCTTGATGCTCTTGCATTTACTACGAGTGCAAAATCACTCATACTGTTTCTGCTGCAGATCTTTTTTTAAAGGAATAAAGAGCTGGCATGTCAACACCACTTGAAATTCATTTTAGACATGTCTTAAACTACTACTACTTATGACACTCACACTGTCATACATGAGAGCTTAGAGATCAAGTGAAACTGTCTTGCAGCTCACTGTATAGAAAACCAGCACATTGCCCTTTAAATAAATTTTATATGTACAAAGTAGTTTGATGGAATGATCAATAAAAGCAAATACATAGAAAACAAACATCGAATGTTCAGTTACTTGTCCTTCACAGTGTTACTTGTGACAGAATGAACACTGAAAGATCATAGAATCAAGTCCAAGTCAAGTTAAAATGAATCATGGTGAAGTTCAGGATATTAGGCAGTTGACCTGTAGAACAAAATCCTTGGTTTCAGATGAGTGCAATGTTTGTATAAGGCTGAGCACTACTGAGGTCACAAATTGTTGTATATGAACTGCTAGAGCTGTTCATGTACACAACTTCCTCTAAATAGAGTGAGACAGAATTTGTTGACAGTAATGTTCATTTGTTTTAATGACTAAAAAAAATGGAATTCCAAAATCTAAAATGAATGCTCATTAAGTTGTGCCAGGCAGTGTTAGTGATGTGATTAAATGTAATGTGTTCATTAGATCATGTCAACAGTTCCTAGCTTTCTCTGAAATGAAAACAAGGGAAACATGAAAAGTTAGGCTCAGATGAAAGGTTGATATTTACTGACCCAAACCTCTTTCGTCTTCTAGTCAGGGTATCCATCTGATTGTAACTCAACTTTGCTTATCAGCCTCTTGAAATCCTATATGGGAAATATTTTCAGACTGGATCCCTAAAATAACCTGGAAAAGGGACTGGAAAGTAAGTGGTAGTATGAGAGAGGTGAATGTTTTCACTACTCTTGTAGAGCAACTACTGCCCAAAGTTACCAGAAGTTCCCATTCCTCTTTATGAGTATTCATTACTGAACTGAATTACAAAGAGATGAAACTCAGTTGCTGGCAACTTTGCTGAGCCAGTTGAACTCTAACATTCTTGTGATAGGTGACCCTGCAGCAAAATTCCTGACAAAATAAAACATGTATTTTATTAGTCTTTCAGCTTGTTAATTTGTAGGAGGAAGAAAGCTGTTGAAATATTGTTATTTCTGCAGTATTACTATGGGAGGTATGTTTGATAGTCATTCCAATAAATTGGTACTCTACTGAATGATTACCTTCTCAGGGAAAAGATGAAAAAAAAATTACTAGGCCCTTTTTTCCAGAGGAAGATATTGTTTATTTTCTTATGGAAATGACCAGCGTACAGAAACATCCCTAATCCACATTTTATACCTATAGTCTGGGGGAAGATAGGAAAAGAAGAGGATTAAAACATCACATCCCGCTTTGGCACTTCAGGTAACCAACCCAGCGTGTTTTTTTCTAGTTGGTTATCATTGTCGCCCTCTTGAGTTTTAGGAGGCAGAGGGATCAAGAAAAGGCTTTTGTACAACAGCTAAAATTTTTCTTCTCACTACCAGCCTGGACAAAACTTTCCTGCCCTTCACATTGTTACAAGTAACAATTTGGTTGTTGCAAGTAACAATTGGTAACAATGTCCATCTAAATAAACAACATCAACACCGCTATCCTCCATTTCTTTCCTGTGTTGTAAGTACATGGGCCAGACTGCCCATCAAAGTGATCCGGTGGGTCAGGAACAGTGTAGTTACGAGTACTTCTCCTCCTTTTGCATTCATTGTATGGAACTGCCAAGTATAGCATATGTCAAATAGGTCTATCAGTGGTCATTGACTCCATATCCAAGGAGTCCAACACTTGAAGAAGTCATCCTGATGGACCACACAGCAGTTGGGGAGCGCCTTGATGATTCTGTTGGTGAATGCTTGCACCTACTTTCTTCTGTTACACCCACAAACTGTAGAAGTAATGGGAAATGTTATAAGCCATAAATTTTTGGTCATATAAACCATAAATTGTTAATATAATTGTGTTTGAACTGTTTAGACAGAACAATAATATACAACTAGAATTAATGACAGTGTAAAAGCACTGCATTATATATATAAATGTCAGTGCATGATATTTATGGTGTAGCTTCTGGTTTTCATTTTGCTTTGTTTCTACCCCAGAATCAGCTACATATGCTACCCTAAAATAATAAACTTTCTGTGAATGTGATAAAGAGAAGTTGGGAGTATTATGATGTTGTAGTCACTCTGCAATTGCATCTGCAGGTTTGAAACAATCAGGTCAGGGTTATAGGGTTCTTTAAACCAGTAGAAAAAGTCCTTCATCCTACTATAAAAGAGTTTTACAAAACTAAAAATTGGGAGGAAAAAAGAGTGGCTTCAAAACTGGTGTGTCTATGAGGGCATAATTAAAGTTGTTTGTGTGATCTTGTGTTTATATAGCTGTAACTCAAAATTCTACGTTATTTCCAAGTTTAACACAAATAGTCATTTTTCTGGTTTTATAAAGCTTTTGTTTGTTTTAAAGCGCAATGGTCTTTTAAGCCTTTTTTTCCTTCCTCAATTTCTGTGTGCATACTCTAAGTATTTCCAATTAAATTTTGTCTAGAGATATATATGTTGCATAATTCTTAATAGAACATAACTTACCAAATGCTAGCATAGAGCATTGTATTTATGTTGGGTTTGTAGTTCACTGCCCTCATGTATCATCACAGAAAGCTCAAGTCTCTAAGTAATATCTCTGTCCCCACAGAGATACAGACTTTTCATAAACTCATTCTTCTTGTTGTTTAATTTGTTGGCTTAGAGTTGACTCTTCTAACTAATCTGGTTTCTTGGTCAAAAGCTACAGATTATTTTTTAAGTAAATATGGCAACTACTATTTCAGATGGTAATTGGACAGTCTGAAAGAACACAATTTCTATCTGTAAACATAATTTACAAGAGGACAATTGCTGTCCACTTTATAATCTTACAAAACTGTCTTACAAATGTTAGCTTTCAATGTTCCTTCCCTCTTAAACAGAAAAAAAAAAAGTGTATTTCATGGAAATTTGTACTCATAAAACATGATACAGCAGCAATGCAAAGAATGCTTTCTGTCTTATAATGACCCAGAAGCATATTTATTTCATATACTATAGCTATGCTGTGCCATTATTTCAAGACTGCATGATGTTTGACTGCTTTGAAAGAAGAACCACTGACCTGTAAAAGTCAAGCTGTGTTTATATATTTGAATAAGCCAAGCAATTTGTGCTGCTGCAATAAATTAGAATTATGTTTCACACTTGTTTGTTATTTGTTTTTTAAACAGTATATCCACAACGATTTCTTTTTTCCATGTTGGTCATTCATTTGTGTTGGCAAATACCATACAGCTTATACACTTTGCTTGATAGCTGGAGTACCAGGCTACCACATGAGATAACGAGGAAAGAGTTCAATCAGATGACCAGCCATAGAAAGTTTTTCTGTCTTTGAGAATCCTAAGGCAGTTCTACATATAATTCTTCTACATTCACTTTTTTCCTGTCCTTAGCTAAAGTTTGAGACAAAATAACCCCCAAGAGCTCTGTCTTCAAAATGTTTTTGAAATCAGTGAAGATTAATCATTTACATAAACCCTAATGACACAGTAATTCTTTATCCACTTCAGTTACTGTGAAACTCCTCAGTCAACATTTAACACATAATCAAATAATTTTCCATAGTATAAAGCATTCCAACACTGTAAACTGTCTATCACCTGCTAGGCAGTAAATGTTTTGGGGTTTACTGTATTTATTTTGATTATCTGCTTAATTTTGGTTCTAACATACCATTCAAACTTCTGTATTTTCAATCTTTACAATTTTGGCAACTGGAATTCTCCAAATTTTGAGAAGAAAGTCAGCTTTAGGTTTGGCTTTCATGTATTTCACAGATCTGCTGTTTATCTAAATTGTCTGGAGTCTCTCCACAGCTAACAGAAATCACTGGGGTAATGATGATTAATCCTCAGTTACTGATAAGCAGAAGTACTCACACTTGGGAACAAGATGGTATGTTTATTTAAATCAGGATATAAAAATATCTATTCTTGGATTTTTTTGAGTAAATGCTTAAATTATCYCTTTAATTAGGTACGTCATTGTCTTTTTTGCAAGTTTGCCTGGAAGTTGGTTGCATGTTCCTCTCTGAAGGAGAACTCTCTACGTAGAAGGTTTCCTTAGTAAGTACATAAGATGATTTAAGTACTAAGACTCAATTCTTGCATCACACACATTCCCAGACCAAAAGTCACATAAGTGTCTTCAACAGCTCTGTTTGCAATGTGTTTCCCAAAACTCTAGCTGATACAATTCTCCAATGGTGAAAAAGGTAAGGCTTGCAAACTTCTTGCCTGCAATGAAAATTGCCTCTAATATTGAAGTATTAGAGGTAAGGAGACAAACAGTAACTGTCAGATCTATTTTGAGAACCCAGCATAGTACCCTGTTTTATTTGCATGTATAAAGAGAAGAAATTTGATTTAAAATCTGTTTCTTGTTACTGTTTTCAATCAAATATTTAAAAAAATTAAATAGTATTCCTTAAACCCTGTATTTTCATACTAAGTAGTAATGAGAAAGTAACATCTTTGATAACAATGGGAGAAATAACATTAAAACTGTAGAAGATTTTGCTTCTTGAATTGAATTTGTCTGTTCTTATCTTTTTTTNTTTTTTTTAACTGTAGTAAAGCAGGTAAAAGCTATCCTTGGAGACCATATGTGCTATTATGTAAGCTCCATATTGATTACCAGAATATCAACTGATAAGGTGGATGACCAGTGAATATGTCTTTTTTGAGGAAACATCATAGCCTACAGTAGGACCAGTCTGTAAGTCTATAAGCAGTTGATGGGAGGAGGGGTGTTTTTTCATCCTACGAAAAGAATATATAGAGATAAAATTCCTAATAAAATAATAAAAGCAAATGTGGAAGCATTGAAAAATGTATGCTTTAACATATGTTTGAAGTGGTAAGTGGGGTCAAATAATACCTAAAGAGGCTTCCCCCACTCTTTGACTTAATTCTCCCCATTATTACTATGGGGTTATAAATGGATTAAGTAAAAGCTAAGAGAAAATATACTTGCTCCTAGAAACCTTGAAGACAGTACCTTTTAAATGAGATAAAATCACTTAGGAAATCTTGAAACTGTTTTTGGTTTTTTGGGGTTTGGTGTGTTTTTTTTTCCCTCCTGTCTCTTTTCAAGGACTGATAATAAAAGCAATTTTTCAGTTGTACGGAGGGGAATGGCATGGAAGGCTGCTTCTAGGGAACTGCAAGTTATAAGAAAGGATGGAGCTGGTTAGCCTATGTATAGACCTTCTCAGTCCACAAGTTAAAGGGCTATGCCATTGACTGATCTATAATCAATGTGAGAGGGCAGGGAAACTGAGATATTCCGTTTATTCTCAGGGAACCAGGGTCTGTTGCTGAAGTTAATGCTGATTTATGTTGTGGTATGGATTTCTTCTTGATGAAAATTGGAAACAACAGAGAATCAGGTTTTTCCTACCTATCCTTTTCTCTCATTAAATGAAAAAGGAAAGCATTCCGAGAGTTAACATTTTTTGGAAGACAAGAACTGTGTTTAATTTAAGGCTCTGTTCAACAGAAAATGTGTCTCAGTTGTCAGTCCTTGAAATGTCCTACTACATATGGCAACAAAGTTCTTGTGTACATCTGGGGAATTTCTACCCTTCCTGTTTCCCACTGCTTTTCTTTAAAATAATTGTTCCCATTGGGAGACAGACTGTTGAACCCATTCTGTTTGGGCTGCACTAACTTTATGGCCTACACATTTTGCTGCATAGCTGGAGAAAGGATAGATATGTAGATATAACAATGCAAAGAAATTGAGAACTGTAGGGGAAGGGATAGGATGAGTATATTTTCTTGAACCATTTGGGCATATCCAAGAGAATACTGGTTTTGCTAGGCTTCTGTGTTATGATACCTTTGTGACAAAAGGGACAGACCTGTGGCAGAGTGTAACGTCATGAACTATTATAACTTTGCTTAATAATTGCACAGTTGGTTTCTACTAAGTGTTGTATTTTCTGCATTGTTTAATTTATAAACATTAATTCAGCGGAAGTCTCCCTCTCAGAAGATAAATTTAATGAGAATTTCATTATGACATAACAAAATGGTAACAGCAAAGGTAAAATTTGATGTCACTCCAAATGTAATTTAAAGTTGAAATTCTGTACTTCAGTTTCTCATTCAGCTGCTTAAACTAGCTCTGCTAGTGAGAAGATTCTTAAATCTGTGTTGCAATAGATTGCTTTGTGGGATCAAAATTCTGTGAGTGCATTAAACCTATTCAGCATCATATTCTTTGCACTCATATTAAATAATCACCTTAAACTGGCAATAATGTCTTAGCTACAGAAAACTAACAGCTATATTCTACATAGCAATGCTAAAACTTGTGTTTTGTTATCCTCCTCACATTCTGATACTGAGATATCATTAATACATGCACAAGTGGATTTATCTGTGCTTTGCAGATATATTAAATCTAGCCATTGGTCTCTCTCTCTCTCTTCTGGTGGCCTGACAAATGAGAAAGTGGTATATGTTTAATATGAGGCACCACGAGCATTGCCAGCCTGTAATGTGATTTCTCTTCAGCTCCAGTTGCGTGAGTATATCTTTGCATTCTTTTCTATCAGCAACTATCAAAGATTCAGAGGGCAACTCATCAGTATTCCTCCCTCACTGAAGTGTCTTATTTGTACTAATTATAATTAATGTTAAAAAGTGATATGGACTTAGATTGAATTAAATTGAAGCCATGTGCTCAGTTCTTCACCTCACAAACAACATTTAATTGAATAGAGGCTAGGGTCCTGCTAAATTTTTAATTGTTGTTATAAGTATTCATGAAAATTCATTCAATGTATATTGACTTTTTCAAGATATGGTAAGGGCTTTGTGAACCACTGCAAAGATAGGAGCTGATTAAATTCTCATGGAAATAAAAACTTGAAATAGAAAAGGAAAGAAGAGTCAGTGAAGTTCCTATCAAACTTCACTCTTATTTGACACTTGCCTAAATGCATTATATCTTTTCTTCCATGTTTAAAAGTCTTCGGAAGAGGAGTTGTTTCAATTGTCCTTTTGCTGATCTAAAATTGACACATGGCTTATCTTTTCTATATGGAAAAACATGTTCAGTGAACAAAGGAGGGGAGCAGAAAAGCTGGAAACCTGAAGAACGGCAGCAGGTTGTTTTGTTGCAGGCTGAGCTTGTACAAAGCACAGATGAGTAGAAGGCAGGAGTCCGTAGAGTCTTGACAAGAATTTAAAGAGAAGCAGGCTGAGAGGAAAAGGTCATTGGAAGAGAAAGCGGAGAGAGTATTTTATCAGCTGGTTTAAGATCTAATCCTCTCTCACATACCAAGGCTAAATAAATGTTCCTGCTACCTCAGTGTTTAGGAGTGACTGCCGCTTCTGTGCTTGTTACTTCTCCATACTGTGGCCTTGTGCTTTAAGTTAACCTTTCTTCTTAACTGCTCCTGTAATAAGCTGTGAAACTTTCTGAGCCTTTTATTGTCCGAGTAGCAAGTAAGTATTTTTTTTTGTGAATTTACAATGAAATTCTGCTTTGTCACAATTGGGGCTGTTGAAAAGATGGCATTGATATATTTTCCAAATTATTAAGCTTAATCTGTATACTAGAAATATTCCTTCCTTGGAACACGTAAAGCAAGAAGACACACCTTAAACCCAGAAACTGAGGAACTATGACAGATCAGTGAAACTCCTTTAGTAATTTAGTTTGAAATGTTTGTACTGGAGTCTTCAGAAAATCAAAAAGGCATACAGGGATTACTATTATACTAAAAAGCATACTTTATTTCTAAACGTGATGAATTAACAGTTGAGTAGATTTTAAAAAAATCTCTTGCCTTAGTACTTAGGAAAAAATTCCTTACTGAAAGAGTGGTTAAACATTGGACCAGGCTGCCCAGGGAAGTGGTTGAGTCACCATCCCTGGAAGTATTTAAAAGACGTGTAGACGAGGCACTTAGGGACATGGTTTAGTGGACATGGTGGTGTTGGGTTGACGGTTGGACTCGATGATCTTAGAGGTCCTTTCCAACCTTAATGATTCTATGATTCTACTGAAACTGCATTTTATAATTTGTTAAAAAATAAAAAGAAGAAAATCAAACCTGAATTCAGTTATCCTTGTGTAAGTTTTTGATTTACTACTTTGTGTTAAAATCCTGCAAAGTTTGGTTAGTGGGATGGTGTCAAAATGGAACATCACAGCTGCAGTGACGTTTATCAGTTATGGCTTAGTTTGTGCAAGCCTTGATTTCAAAGTACCTGTAAGACTAACTCAACACAAGTCAGAGCTGGAAGTGATCTACCATTCTTTAGAAGTCAGGTTCAGCCTTAGGATTTTAGAAAGCATGGTAGCTCAGTGCCCTGGTTTCAGCTGGGATAGAGTTAATTTTCTTTCTAGTAGTTGGTATAGTGTTATGTTTTGGATTTAGTATGAGAAGAACGTTGATAACACGCTGATGGTTTTAGTTGTTGCTAAGTAGCCTACTAGTCAAGGACTTTTCAGCTTCCCATGCTCTGCCAGGTGCAAAAGAAGCTGGGAGGGAGCATAGCCAGGACAGCTAACCCAACTGGCCAATGGGGTATTCCATACCATGTGATGTCATGCTCAGTATATAAAGCTGGGGGAAGAAGAAGGAAGGGGGGGATGTTTGGAGTGATGGTGCTTGTCTTCCCAAGTAACCGTTATGCGTGATGGAGCTCTGTTTTCCTGGAGATGGCTGAACACCTGCCTGCCGATGGGAAGCAGTGAATGAATTCCTTGTTTTGCTTTGCTTGCGTGCGTGGCTTTGGCTTTCCCTATTAAACTGTCTTTATCTCAACCCACGAGTTTTCTCACTTTTACCCTTCCGATTCTCTCCCCCATCCCACTGTGGGGGGAGTGAGCGAGCGGCTGTGTGGTGCTTAGTTGCTGACTGGGGTTAAACCACGACACTCAGTTTGAGTATGACATAAACACAGCTGCTAATGATTGCATTTATATTTTCAGACTCCTTTCTTAAAAAAGTATTTCTATGAACATTTTTTCATTGGGAGTTGTAGTGAGACTGAAGCAAGATTATAAAATCTAGTAGTAGGTATATGTTGAATGTATATACAAATATACATGTATATACTGATAATACAAAGAGATCTTGATTAAGTTCTGCTTCTTTAAGGAGGCTGATAGAGAATTAACTCAGTTTAATTTAGATGCACTGTAGAGAGACATTGAAGAAATATTAAAATATTTTTTCTGATTTTCCCTTTGTAAAGAACATGTGGGAAGTGTCAAACAAGCTGAGTCATAATGAAGCTGCTCTCGAATTTGATGGGTTCCCACAAAATTTCTGTATGTAAGAAATGTTCTTCCTTCATTTCAGTCTTTTTTCTGTTTAGTTTATTTTAACTTTATTTTTTGTTTACAGTTGCTATGTCATAATTATCTGGATTTACAAAATGTAATTTCTTGAAATGGAATATGTCTTTCTTTTAATTTCCCCTTGATACTAATTAGTTTTTATCAACTATAGTTAGGTAGTATAGTTAGTTGCTTCATTCTGTGGATTTGGGGTAACAATTTATGCAATACATTATTAGAGTTAATAGGTCTCAATTTGTTTTCAAGTAGATAGGTAAAGACAGATCTTGTCAGTTTTGATTTCATATTTGTTGTTAAAATTAAAAGCACTTCATGGTATCTTTTATCTTTATAAATAAAATTAATCCATAAATGTGTATTACTTTTACTGTGTAACAGTCAGAAAAAATACTGAATTCTACTATGGTTGAAAACTATGGAAACTTGCTCTCTTTTCTTTCAGTCTTGAAAGATAAGAGTTAGAAAAAGAGTGAAAGTCATTAAAATATTTTGTTTTCTTTATTTTCCTACTGTCATCTTGAAATAGAAGAAATGGACAAATTAAGACAAAATCATCTTAATATTAGCAGGCACTGAACCACAGATTATCTTTAGTTTGTAGTGGCTTTGATGTGCACTCACTCTGAGGATCTGACCCATTGTTATAAGCTGCAGTCTTCAGTGAGGTTGAAGAGAGAGGAAGAAGAAGTTTTTGTTTGTGTTTTTTTCTCCCTGAGAGCTGACAAATACACTTCCATCATTGGCATTAAAATAGAGTTATGAGGCAGTGAGACTACCTTATTATAATATGTTAGTCTGCAAGCTATAGATGTTTAAACAATTACATATCTATCACTATAGTACTTGGAACATTTAATTTGCACTAATCTTAACAGCAGACTAGGATTTTTTTTTTTAGTATATCAAAGTACCTGTATAATTATGTGAAAGAACTTGTGAGACAGTCTTTCTGATAATAATGTCTCAATTTCATGTGAGAAGCTGGGGATAAAACAGTACTCATAGTTAGGAGTGAAGGTAAGTGTACTTATTACACAAAAGTTGGGTTTGAAATGCGTATGATTTTTCCTTTTGCATTTTTACCTTTACTTATAGATCAGGATGTAATGATTGATTTGTCTCCTCACCTTGAGTCAGACAAGGTTCTGATTAACCTGAAGAAAACAAGGCCTATACAGCTATACTCTGACAACAAAGGAAGGAAAGTGCTGGATTCAGAACAACACTGGGATTCCTGTTTTGAGTTGTAGTTTCTATGTCTTAAAATTTTCTGTGCATGATGTATTTTCTGTTCTGACTGCCATGAGCTTTTATTTTTTTAGCAGGGGCAGTGGTAATTAAAATTATTGACTATAATGCTGTATTGGGTTTACGTGGCAAGGTTTTGGTAGCTGGGGGTGCTGCAGGGGTGGCTTCTGTGAGAAGACACCAGAAGTTGCCCCCCTGTCAGACAGAGCCAGTTCCAGCTGGCTCCAAGAAGGACCCACCGCTGGCCAAAGCTAAGACCATCAGCAAGGTTGGTAGTGCCTTTGTGATAACATATTTAAGAAAGGGTAAAAAAAAAAGACGCCACACAGCAGCTGTGAGAGAGAGGAGTGAGAAAATGTGAGAGAAACAGCCCTGGAGATATCAAGGCCAGAGAAGAAGGAGGCGGAGGAGCTGCTCCAGGCACTGGAGCAGAGATTGCCTTCCAGTTCATGGAGAAGACCATAGTGATGCAGGTTGTCCCCATGCAGCCCATGGAGGACCACGGCAAAGCAGATATCCACACTGCAGTCCATGGTGGACCCCATGGAGAAGCTGGAGAAGGCTCCTGGCAGGAACTGTGACCTGTGGAGAGGAGCCCATGCAGAAGCAGGTTTTCTGGCAGGAGCTGTAACCCCATGTGGTTCCCACACTGGAGCAGTCCGTTCATGAAGGACTGTACCTCACTGAAAGGGACCCACTGCTGGAGCAGTTCATGAGCGACTGCAGCTCATGGAAGGGCTCACACTGGAGCAGTTCATGAAGGACTGTCTCCTGCGGGAGGGACCCCACACTAGAGCAGGGGAAGAGCATGAGGAAGAAGGAATGGCATAGATAAAGCATTATGAACTTACCACTACCCCCATTTCCCCATCCTCCTGCTCCATTTGGGGCGGGGAGGGGCAGGGTGCAACAAGGTAGAAGAATTAGGAGGGAAATTGAGCCTGACAGGAAGGGAGGGATGGGAGAAGATGTTTTTAGTTTTGTTCTTATGTCTCGCTATCCTACTCTGTTACAAGTAATAGTAATAAATTAAATTAATCTTCCCCAAGTCAAGTCTGTTTTGCCCATGATGGTAACTGGTAAGTAATCTCCCTGTCCTTATCTCAACCCATGAGCTTTTCATTGTATTTTCTCCCCCTGTCCTGTTGATGGAGGGAGTGACAGAGCAGCTTGGTGGGCACCTGGCAGCCAGACAAGGTCAATCTACCACAAACATTTTTATGAAGAATATAGTCCAGTTAAGGGCCCTAGACTACACACTAAAATAATTTGTGTGTTTTTACTGACAAAATACTTCCATCTTCGGTGAGTTGTTGAAAACTTGAAAGTTTCTACAGAGAATCTAGGATTTTAAAAAATTAAGATTATAACATTTAACTGAAAAATATAGTAGATGTGTAATCAGATGTATTGACTAGATCTATGCCTACACAGYGTTCTTTCTGTTCATATTAACATATTACAAAGGCAAAGAAGTTAATGGGAAAACAATAGTGTTTAATACTACTTATGACCACAGTACAGTAAATAGGTGACTTCAGAAAGTAAGGATCATGTTCATTGATTACCACATTGATTACCTGTTTTGTTTTTTAATATATAAATTATATGTTGCCTAAGTATAAAATGGAAGATTGTAGCTTACAGTTACATTTCATAGAATGGTTTGTCAGAAGACAATTCACATATTCAGACTGACTACAGAATTTTGAAAATCCTGCATTTGAGTGAGTTCCAGAACTCAATTATTATGATACTATTTACACCAAGAAATTGTTGACAGATAAGTAGTTATTCTATGCAGCAAGTAGGGAAAAGTATATATTGATCCTGCTAAATGTTCAGTTCATATATATTTGCCTTAGGAGTAGAGTGCTTAAGAAATTCATATTCTCATATGCCCCCCAATTTCTTTCCATTGGCCCCCCTACCCCCACTGTGAAGCTCTGAGTGTGGAGGAATGTTATAAGACCATTAAATAAATCCAATCTAATACAATTCTCAAAAAATAAAAATGGGAAGAGGGAGGTGAAGGAAGCTGCAGACAAATAAGAAAGGCAAGGGTTGTCAAACTGACTTTTCTTTGGGATCAGTACGTGAGTCTACACCCTAAAAATCATTTCCTAGAAGGCACATTTTCCACAGATAAAGCATTGTGGTCATTCAAATGCCAATTAAAATCTATCTTGAAGGGATATTCAATTTGATGAAAAGGGAATAGGACTTGGTAATAATTTCTTACAGTGATATCTCACAGATTTCTATTTACTACACCTAGGGTGTTCTGTCTCTCTTAACTACTGAAATTCATCTTCTGCCAACTAGATGTTATGACAGTTTAGACATTGTCTAATAAAAATCACAGTAAATGCAAGCTGGAACTAACTTATAGTAGTATGAAAAATTGTGAGTAGTTACCTGTCTTCTTTAATACCTTTCTTGTGAAACAAGGTTTAGACTTTCTCTACTCTTCGTGCTTAGTCTACATGTGTGCCCTAATTTGCTGCTTGTTTGCTTAGTTAGTCTCCAACCTATTCTATGTTGCTCTATGATTTTTTTACTTCAGACACATGATATTACTGGGAATTACAAATTCAGGGTTGGAGGATGTAGGAGAGGGTAGGAAGATTTCAGCCTTCCATTAGCTTCCCAATCCCATTTCATCACAATGATGTAGGAAGCTCATGTATGTTCCCAGAACATTTCCACATGTCCATTTTGAGTCTCTAGTCATGCATTCAGGCACCTAGAAAGAGCTTGCAGCCTCTCAGTACTATGGAGCTCATTTTTAACTGCATGGTATGTATTCATGTGTGTTTCTGTTATACTTGACCTCTGGTAGCTTTGCTTAAATATTGGGGGACAGGTTATGAAAAGTGGCACAATAAATCACTGCTTCCCACTTAGACCAGTTCTGTGAAAGTTTCTCTTCCCTTTGCGTATAAAGTCAAGCAAGTTAGGTCAGACCACAGATGCTGTGTCTCTCTTCTTCCACTTCAAATCATACACTGCAGATGTTCGTTTCTGATGTGAGACAGCAACACAGAGTCTCTGTCCCAGGTAAGAGCAGTGGTTGTCTGAGTAGGCATATCTCTTCAACTATATTGTTACACCCTGAAAAAATAAAAGTCAGCAGTTTCACTTAAGGGAATAAAGCCATGTTGACTTACACTGACAACTTGGTTTTTTATTTATTTACAGATCAGTATGTACAGTGCCCCCAGGGATATGAGAGGATATAATCATTACATTTCTATCTGTGCAGGAAGTTAATGTGTGGGTTTGTTACATTGGTGGTTCAGTTGTTTGGACTGTATTTCTTCTAAAACAGCTGTCAAACTAGTTTGACATTTAACAAGGAGAATAATGGAGTTGACTTTTAGTTTATTTAGAATGATACATCTTAAAGGTAGTAACAGTGCTCTAATAGCTGCATAAGGATGTAAGCAAGGTAAGGATTGTAGGAAGAGGCGGTGTCTTTTATGATACCAACTGATATAGCTGTATGCACATGTTTTGTGTTGGCAAGTTCTTGGAAAAGGGCTTATGTGCCCCAAAAGTATCTCAGCAATCTTCTCCCTTCTACCCCTCATCAAACAACAGAAAAATTTGAATTGCTGGTTGTCATACAGGCATATACCAGGATAAAACTGATGTCCCCTGGTAATTATATAGGTGGAACTGAACATCTACATGTCAGAATGATTCCATGCCTACAATGAAGAAAAGGGTGGAAACGTGCAGTTAACACTAGAATATTTTTGACAAATAAATTTTCCATCTCTGACCACTTAGGCCTGAGAGAACTACAAAGCACTTCAAAAGATGAGCCTGAGAAAATCCATGGACATCATGGCTTCATGGCCTCAAGCAGAGATACCAGCTTTAAGATACTCTGTAGTATTTCCCTACCCACACCTAACAGCTTAAGTTCCACAAGTGATAATTATCTGCTTGTCTCTGTCCTGTGAGAGTTAACAACCTTATCACCTCTCCCTCTGCTTCCACATCATCCTCCCCAAACTCTGCTCCATAGGTAACAGCCATCTCATCTTTCAAATTAGCCTAATTTGCCTAATTATCTAATCCACTTAAATTTAGGATCATTGTTCTCAACAGCAATGGTGCATTTCTATTTGACACCTGGATGTACATCTGTTTTTCTCCAAATATTTCATTTCAACTAGTAAGTGTTATTACTCTCTATTTGGCTATTGCACTATTTTTAAAGCTATATTTTCAGATACATTTTAATTATTTAATGCCTGCCTTATTTCAATTTCTTAATCTGCATTTGTTTTACTGTAAGAGGTGTTAGCAGAAAAATCAATATAAAAAAAAGGTAGGGCATTTTATTTTCATTGTTACTTCTTTCTCCTGCATAAAATAAATTTGTTCACGTCCCATTCTTTTCTCTGCCATAAAACATTTAAATATTAAAGGCAACTGCTTTGCTCACTTTCAGTGAGACTGATATTATCAAGTCTGCTGATTGGATAAAAACACAAATATGAAATAAAATTACCAATTAACACTTGGAAAAATGTTTAAATAAGGCAGAAAAATGAAGCAGCTATAGGTAAGGGTGAAGTACATGGGAGAAAAGTACTGTTTTTCCCAGAGTTTCACTAGTTATGGTAACTCCAGGAATAGACAGAAAAGACCAAAGAGTTTTATTAACAGGCCAAATAAATAAATTTTTTCAATAGCTTTTTTTCTTGGATGAAGTATGAGTAATCTTCTTAAGAGTATGATACATTAAGCAATGGCTTGATATTTTGAGATCCACAGTGAATTAATGAAATAAAAAGATCTAGAAACCTATCATCTAGAGTATTTCCCATAAATTTTTTAAAAAAAAAAAAAGTTTATCCAAAACCACTCACTATGTATATTTTTTAAGTGACTGTTTTTTTAGAGTTGTCAAAGGCAAGGTCAGAGTCAAATTTACTTTATACAGCAATTTATTATACAATGCGTGAGCTTTGTCATAGCAAATATTACAGATAAGAGGTGCCACAACGTATGTGAGTTTTATGGGTTATAGTTTTGTTTTTAAGACAGGTAGTTTTGTGAATTTTTGGTAAGATTAAGAAGGTATGGAAGCAAAACAAAGAAAAAAAGAGTTTTAGTTCTATTGAATAGCTTTAGTTATTTAAAGGTGTCATATATACACTGTTCATCAAATTGTTTCTCATGAATATATAATATTAAAAATATTTCCCTGAGTCATAACACTATATCCCACTTGAAGTCACCATTGACTTCTTTGTAAAATGTGTTAGGCCATTAAAATCCTGGCAAAGCAGCGCTTTGCTTTTAAATTTTCATATCAATTTAAGTAGCTGATCTGTTTAGAAAGAATAAGAAATGATAAGTTTTAAATCAACAGGTATAATGGTATTAAAATATGCACTGTAATTCTGAATGTGCACCAAGATTATTGCTTTATTATGCAAATTAATTTATAATCTTCTTTATTATCATGAGATGTACTTCGAGGTTGATTTAAAAACTGATATTAAAATGAAATATGTTCACTGAAGCATATCAAGGACATCTAACTGAAAGTTATACTATTTTAATACCATTGGTGACAATATCTTTCTGATGTTTCAATACTAATCCCATTAATTTTCAAACTAACTGTCTAAGGAAAATCTTATATGGGTTCTTGTTATGCAGGTATGATGACACGTTGAGGAAGTTATTATTTGACTGGTTTTACATTCCTCACTGAGATGGGAAAAAGAAGAATTTTTTTTTTTTTTTATTTGTTCATTGAAGATATTAACCTTATTATACATATGCATTATTCTTCCAAGTTTTAAATGTATACTGCTAGGAAGTTTGGTGTGAAGAAGAGGTCATTTAAGTTTTTAAAGACCTACTGTTCACACTTGGTGAATCCTCTAATTTATACTGGGCTGTCTATGAGTCAAGGATGTCTTATAATGAATGCACTTAGGGCAAAGAACCTTAATCACACATGGAATTCCATGACAATGACAGATATCTATGAGTCCTTAAGTATATGCGCTCTCCTCCTGAGTAAAGAACACTGTCCTCTAAAGGCAAAAATCTTGAATACAACACCATTGATTTTAAAAGTGAAAATACTCATCATGTGCTATGCCAATTGCATCATGCAAGTGCTGTGTCAGTTAGTAAGTGGTGTAAATGTTTTCAAAAATGAGAGTATAATTCATAATTTTGTGAGTTGAGCAGATGTTTCTTTCACTCTTTTTGTGTGAAAATGATATTTTTTTTTAAAGGTTGGAACATCTCGGGATCTGGGTGTTAGATTCTTCTTTATCACTTTATCTGCATCTATACATGAATCACAAGACCTGGGGACTATTACAGAGTTAAATGTAAATTAGGTAGCATGAGCTTTAAGTCTAATCTATATACTTGTGGTAATTTCATCCTAAGTAGTGTAACTACTGTCATTATCCCCAGTAAAAAAATAGATTCTGTATTGTTCCTGCCACAGTAGTCTTGGGTATCCTAATCATTTCACATAGACAAAGCACTTTGAAATCTTTACATAACAAATGTAGATAAGAAATAGCTAATTGTTTCATTTCCTATGTTTTATGTAAGCATATGAACAATTCTTCAATTTTCATAGAAAAAATAAAAAAGTCATTGAGAACCTTATTCTTTGTCCATCTACAAAAATTAGTGGATTCAAAGCTACCGGGATTTAATCACAGAAATAATAAGGTTTGGCTCTAAATGATCAATCCATTAGTATTTATGTCAGCAAGAACTTTCGTATTCATTTGAATATGGGCATGTTTAAGCTCAGTTTGCCATCAAAATGACAAATATGGGGAATCCTTTCCTGGAACTGATTGTCTTTAAGACAGCTGATGGGAAAGTAGGGCGTAAATATCAATACACTAGTGCAGAATGAAAATATTAACTCAGATTGTGCTCCTGTCGAAGAGGTAAGTCATTGTAACATTTGCGTGTATTTGCTAAGCAGACTTTTTAATAGACTAATTTACTTGGAGATTTCTAAACTTAAATCAAACATGAATTTGTTTCAGTAAAAAGAATACAGTGTTGAAATTTTTCATATATTCTGTGAAAATATAATATGTACATGCAATGATATCAAAAGGAGAAAATAAAAACATCATAAAAATTTAAGACTGAATTGTTTGTTGGCTGGTATTTCATTAAATACTAAATCTTTGCCCTCCTTACTAAAAGACAATTTGCTCTTGTTTCCACCTGCCCCTATTACATCCTTCATAAAAGACTTTAAAGTACAGTAGATGTTACATATATCATTCTGGATAGGAATTGAATGTAGACATGTGAAATGTTCTGTGCAATAACTAACTGTGCAACACACAGACTTAAAAGCCCATTCAGACATTATCATCCAAATTAGCTGTTAGAATGTTTGTATAACCTTTAACCATGGTAAGAATTATAATAACAACAAAGCCCAAAAATATTTAGTAAAATCATTATTCTTCATACTGTAGTTTTCTTCCAATATACAGTTTTCTTAGTATCTCCAATATAACACCATTTTTGTCATCTAATAAAAAGTAATCAACAATAATCTTGAATCATTTATAAAACTTAAATTATATAAATCAATAAATTTGCCATTTCTGATTGATACAGCAGAATGTATTTGTGTCAAAAGTTAGATATATTAGTTGTGTTAATAAAAATTATGAATGGTAGTTCTACCATATAATGTAATTTACTCCATAAAATAATGATAAACTTTAAAATACAACAAAAAAATAAACCAACCATAAATATTTTCCCATCAAATAGATTAGAAGTATATATTTTTTTAATGGGATAGAACATTCTTACACTGAATGACCACTCATGGGGAAATTCACTGCTGTGTCAAAGTCCACCCAAAGTCTTGGGTGTTAAAGTGCAGTTAATGTAATGTGTATGAATTTTTAATGACAATCGCCTTTAGAAGAGTACATTAATGTTGATTCATTATGGTATATCAGAGGTATTGATCTAAAAAAAAAATTCTGTTTTTGTTTTTTGTTTTTTGTTTTTTGTTTTTTGTTTTTTGTTTTTTAATTAAGGAAAATACTATTTCAGTGTAATAGACCGGAATATCACAGTTATTGTACTGAATACACTGTGAAGAAATTTTATCTGTGTCATTAGCAATAGCAAATAGATCCCCTCTCTTCTTCTCTCTTTTCCAGCTTTCCTTCCTGCTTTCTTTGTTCTAACAGTAGCTGGTTTTTGACTACTCCAGTTGTTTTTGTTAACTTTTATTTACACCTTTTTTCCTTTTGTAAAGAAAACTTTTTCTCTTTTTGTGCATCTGATAACCTTCCTTTCTCTCCTTCAAACTTCAATGCTTGTCAATGATGACCAGTTCAAGACTTCTTAGACCATTATCAGAGTAAACAGTAAAAAAAGTTGAAATGTGCCTTTCAGAGGGGACTGTGAGTTTTTTCTGAGATGTAAATATTCAGCCTATACTAACAACATTCAATCTGCACCTGAGGACTGAAAGAGGTCTAAAAGCTAACCAAAAGCTGTTCACTCAGTAAAGGTCATTTTGCATAAACACCCACCACATGTAGAAGGAATATCTGTTGAGCATATTTGAAGAAAGCTGTAATGTTTTCCATCAAAACTGAAAGCTATAAATGGCCACTTTCTGGGAATACTATTTCAATTTTGTAAATTTCATGCATAGATCAGGAGCAGAACGTAAGTTAGGTAGAAATATACTTAGGCAGAACATAAGCAAGGTAGAAATATCCTTTAAGGACATAGCACTTTTTGTTACACACATTTGTGCATCTTGAGAGACATATTAGTCCAGTAAAATCACACGCATAGCACCCATGTCCTGAATAGCAGATCTTTTTCTTCTCATCTTAATTGTATTATTATGTTACTAATCGGGCTTGCTGAAGCTGAGCATGCCTTGAAGTGTTGATACCATGAGAGAGATGGCATTTAAAAGATATTAAGGATATCTCTACTGATAGTTACAAGAGGTGGTGAACTATTATTATGAGATCATCTAAAGAGAAGTATTGTCATTACACATAATTTTCCACATAGAAAAATATTTTTTTGTTTGGGTAGATTCTTAAAACTTTGGCTAAGCTTAAACCCATCAACACTGCATCTGATTCTAATTTACCACACTCCTCTAAGTGCTCTCACATGCATTTAAGGGTACGATAAAAAGAAATCCCTCCCCACACAATGTTTATAATTGTCATAAAGATGGGAAGGAGGAATATGATGACTTTAATGTCTTTATCTAGGATGAAATACAGGTTGTTGGGGTTTTTTTATTATCTTGCTGATGTTACATTTTTTCCTCTAAAGGAGTGACTAAGAATATCAAGAGTAGCCTTGTTATGTTAAAAAATGGCCATGTAATTAACATGTTTCTATAAAATTGGAAGCTATCACAGTTGAAACTTTCACTTTCAGTTTACACATGAGTAATAAGCATGGCTCAGGTGTGTGCCACCTGTACCTGAATCTCACTTTCCTGTAGCAATGTAAAAATGAACAGAAAGAATTACCAGAATTAGTTTTATCTGAGTTTTAATTTCCTGTTAACACATCCATTATAGCCTTTTGATAATTCTTTTATGATGTCAGAATGATGCTAAAAGGAACTTGTTGTGCAGGATGTCTGCTTCTTAACAGAGTCATCATAAGTTCTTTTGCTGTTCTATGTGAAAGAGATACTAAGGCTCTCTTCCAGCCTTCAGGTTTTGTTTTTCTTTTCTTAGAAAGCAGAGTGGCACTTCAGGCAAAGCAGGTGGTGTTCAGCCAACTCATCAAGTTCACCCTAAGATCAAATCAACAAACAGTACAAGGGCTACTTCAAAAGTCTGAGAAGCACACCTGACTCCTACTGTGCTGCATAACATTAGAACAAAAATATCTCATTTTTTAAAGCCTAGGTCCATAAAGAATATTTAAGCATATGCATCCTGTCAAAAACCGAAAGGATTTAGGTTGGCCTGGACTTATACCTTTCTCTCTCCTACCATAGATCAGCCCGTGTCTTGGTTCTGCTGGATTTGTCTTTTATTTCTTGCTTTTTAAGGTTTTTCTGCCATCACAATGAAGAAATCCATAGCAAATCTATTTCCAGACAAGCACATCTTTTAGTTCAGGAAAGAATACTTTTTTTTTTTCCCCTGAGTTACTGATGTATAGGAGGGGTAATATTCACCACCTTTAAAATAATTCTAGCACCATATTACAATAGGTCTAAAAAGAACTTCTGACAGTGCATTTTTTAGATGCTCTAATTGATTTCTTTGGTGAAATTGAGAAATATCCCAATTCCAGTGTCCTACAGTTCTTTGCTGTTCAGAATGTATATACTTCATCCAGTGTACTAAATGCCCTCATGGAAAAAAGAGAGATGGAATTTTTAACAACCACATATCAGAATGAACCCAAACTAAGAATTGGAAAAGGCTAGAAACACACTTTCTAGTTGGGAAATACATTTTGCCAAACAGTGAGTCAGTTACCCCATCATGTCTCATTTGTGATGATCAAGAAAGACCTAAAAACCTATTTGTCATGGTTTAACCCCAGCCAGCAACTAAGCACCACACAGCCACTCACTCACTCCCCACTGGTGGGATGGGGGAGAGAATCAGAAGAGTAAAAGTGAGAAAATTCATGGGTTCAGATAAAGACAGTTTAATCAGTAAGGCAAAAGCTGCGCACACAAGCGACGCAAAACAAGGAATTCATTCACTACTTCCCATCGGCAGGCAGGTGTTCAGCCATCTCCAGGAAAGCAGGGCTCCATCACGCGTAACGGTTACTTGGGAAGACAAACACCATAACTCAGAATGTGCCCCCCTTCCTTCTTCTTCCCCCAGCTTTATATACTGAGCATGATGTCTTATGGTGTGGAATATCCCTTTGGTCAGTTGGGGTCAGCTGTCCCAGCTGTGTCCCCTGCCAACTTCTTGTGCACCCCCAGCCTACTCGCTGGTGGGGTGGTGTGAGAAGCAGAAAAGGCCTTGACTCTGTGTAAGCACTGCTCAGCAGTAACAAAAACATCCCTATGTTATCAACACTGTTTTCAGCACAAATCCAAAACATAGCCCCATACTAGCTACTACAAAGACAATTAATTCTACCCCAGCCAAAACCAGCACACTATTCCAAAGGCAAACTTCATAACTAAAATTCATGCCTATACCGTCTACCAAAGAACACAGACTCTACAGAGCTATGAATTTATAGCAGGATATATTTTCCTCCCATGACTCATGACTCACAATCTAGAGATCACAACTCTCTTTCCCTGGAGAAAATTTCTATCACCCTTCACTGTCCTCATTCTAAACTCACATCAACTTTCATGTATGCCTTAGATACCAAATCCCTTTTTCTCAGCAGTCTAACTCTCATGTACCCAATTAAGGTCAGAACAGTTATTCTTGACTTGTGTTTAGTTTTGAAGTTTTCTGCTTCCGTTTCAGACCAGAAGATCTGGTACGTCCAAAAAGATTTCTACCCTTTTCTAACTATAACAACATCTCTAATAACAGAGATTTTATCTAAAAACATTCCTTGCCTAGAACAGTTGTGCCACTACATTTTCATTATCTGTATGTGAATATGTGGGTGCTTGGCTATATTTCTCAGTCTGAAAAAGCTATCAGATATTTTGTGTTAGTTTTTCTGCTCAGATGAATCATAAGCACAAGAAATTCTAATTTGCATGTCATCAAAGTGCTCCAAAAATATTTTATTGTACAGTTTTGGGGCAACTGCCTGACATGGGAACATGGAATGTAGATAAGGTTCTCATGGATACATTTCAGTTGAGGCTTTTTCTGCAGTAATTTTATACATGCAGGGTGTTGGGAAATCTGATAGCCATGAATATTGGCTAAAAATAAGAGAGAAGGATAGATATTTATGCACAATAAAACAGAAATTATGACTTTCTATTAACCTATGGATCATATCTTTTCTTGCATTTTCTATTAGTAAGAGAAAAAGCTCCTACTTGTTTTAAACAATCAAAATATTTTAAAATATGACATACAGTTAAAAACCAAAGTTTTAATTCATTAACTTTTAAAAATATAGTTTAAAATAATACAGGAAAATATAATTAAAATTTATGTGAGCATGTATTATTTGTACATTAATTCATTGTGTACTAACTATTTGATTTCCTATCAACTATTTGGTTTCTTGCCCTCCAGGAACTCTGAAAGATCTAAACAGGTCAAGTCCACCATTATTCAGATAAGGCCTAATTTCCCAAATGAAAGCATGATGTTATTGAATATTTTTTACTATTGCCTATAATACTGCATCTGTTCCGTATTGTGTATTAAATGCAATGCAAACATATATGATTTTAATATTTCAATAGACTTCTTATTTTCTGTTCCAATATGAAATAATAGATGGAGCTTGGCATTGTATGTTAATCATAGTACTTGTGTGACAGGCAACTAAAGATATAAATCACATGGAAAATATGAACAAATCTCATAACTTTGCCCAAGATTTTATTTTTTTTAATCATCAGGCATTCTGTGCTATATAAAAGTATGCGAAGTTAAGTTTTATTTCAGAGTTCAGTGTTTATGCTTTTTATGGATTGATACTGTGTAAGAGAAATTTCAGACTGCAATGAGAAAGGCTTACTTTCTCCAAGACTAGCTATCTTCAACCAATAATTTTGAGCCCATATATGTATATACACTCATGGTACAATGAATTCACAATGCTTTTGCATAATACTTCTGTTTCCAATATTAGCTCTGTTAAATATATTAACATTAGTATAAAAAATAAACCAGTCAGATTTTGTTTGTCCACTGCATGCTGTATTTCCTAAATACTTTAAAATAATGTTCTGCATATCAGCTGTTATATATTCTTTCAAATTCTTCTGAGAAATCTCAAATTTAAGTATTATTTAAAGAGATGTCACGTCCCGCCTGTGTGGGAGAGGTGAATCAGATTCGCAAATTCCCTCGGTATAGATTAAAGTGAAACGACACTCAAGGTCTGTACATAGACAAAGACTTTTACTCTATAGCTAGGCTCATTCGTAAATAATTGGATAACAGAAAAGCTTGTTGCTCACCACTGCTGTGGGAGTTTATGCCTTGTGTTACTTACTAGGAAAAGGTAAAAGAATAAAAGAGAGACAGAAGGAGAGAGCGAGATAAAGAAAGAGAGAGGAAGAGATCACTGGTTCAGGTTCTAGCGCTGGTCCAGCCAACAGGGGTTTCTGGTCTACAGGAGCGCTCCTTCAAAAGTTCCCGAAATGAGTCCCAAGTCCCCAGATCGAAAGTCGAAAGAGAGAGAGAATTCCCCCCTATAGCACTTGCCTTCCCCTTTTATGCCCGCCGTTCACTTCAGACTGTCCCTCTGCTATGGTGGCAGTTTCATTGTTCGCTTCTATTGGTTCTTGTATGCCTCGTCTTCACTTAAAGTCACAGTGTCCTTTCTTTTTACAGTGCATATTCAGTGGGGAAGGGGCTTTGTTGGGTAGGGGGCTTTTCCTGCTGGTGGGTGGATTTTTTAGTGTGCTAATTAGGATAGTTCACTCATAGTTCAAGTAGTTGTTTCTTTGGTTTTATCAGTAGTTCCTGTTTTCTTAACACTTATCTGGATACGCCCTTATTTGGCCGACTTWTGGTGTCATCCTATTTCTTCTCCCAAGGCCAGACCCAGTTAACTCTCTACCGAGGAGCCTTCCTAGGATTCACCATCCCTCAGTCTTGCGAGTGTTTGAGAAATTCCTCGGACAGGCTCAGGGGATCTGCACCCCCTGCTCCCTTATCAAGTTTTGTCTCCTGTCGTTGGAAAACAGTTCTTTGTTCCAGTGGGTTACAAGTTGGCCTTGGTGTTAGCTGCCAGTTGGTTTCTTACAAGAGAAGAGATGAGATTTGTTCTTATGAGCTTAAAGCTGTTATTGCAGGAAAGATCCAAGTTTTGACATTCAGTGGTACAGGAATTTTGCCAAAACAGGAGGGAGAAGAGGAAGAATAGTTTTCTCTGAGGTACTTAATCTGCATATAGATAAGCTTCTTCACTTTGTGAATCATAGATATCAATCATTCATGTTCATCAGTGTCTCATACATATTCATTAGAACAAACTGTTATGCATGATTAAAACTGTTATAAAATGACAATACTGTTTTGTTTTTATCTCAGGTCTCTGTGTACTGAAAACTCCACTGGCTGTTTCCATCTCATAATCTGACACCACTTTCTGCTATCTACAAAGAACCAAACTCCATATGAGCTTGCATGGATTTACACTCTGCATCCAAACTACTTGGCACTTTTTAAGAAGTTATAAAGGGATCCTGAAGTATTTCTATTTTCTGAGCAAAGATTTTAGCAGTGTTCAAAGGCAAGTTCCAAGCTTTTAGGGATTAACTAGAAATAAGTGTATTTAATGTATTCGTTTGCATGCAGATACTGGGAGGAATGTTGCTAGATGGGAAAATGCAAGTACATTTTCATATTTTCCCTAAATGTGTTTTGTGATTTTGTAGCTGTCCATATCTTTCTGAGCTTCCATTTGGACTCACAGCCTCTGTGACACTAGATTTGGTACAAGACTGTGGGGAAAAAAACAGCCCCTGTCTTGCCTAGACTCTTACATTCTAGGACCTTGAACTGTCATTTCTTTTCTGCAGTCAGTTGTGCAAAATATGAAGCTTTACTGATTTTTCTAGAAGTACAGCTAGGAAAGACAAGCCTAAAAAATACATGGACAGGTTTGTGAAGCATTCAGAATACATTACCCATCTCTGCTTGTTCTTGGAAGATTAAAAAGGATTTGTTCAGTACCCAGATTTTCTCCGCAAGACTGTTTCTTCAAGAGATCATGGTGCTTTGGTAGTCATCTGAAAAAAGTAAGCACTTCAGCTTTTGTCCTGGAGGCAAATGTTTTACACAGCCTGTCTGCTCTAGATATTCTCAAACACAAAAACTGATAATCCCAGTGAAATTAGAAATGAAAAGTAGTTTTTTATTATTTCACTTAAGTGAACGGAGAATGAAGAATGCATCAAAGAGTGACTAGTATTTCTTTGAGAAAAAAACACTTCCCATTTTTTGCCCTTATAATTCCATTATAATAACCATTTTTCATCTAACATTGGTGACAATTTGCTCAGTGAGTTAGTGAGTTAGTGAGTTAGTGAGTTAGTAAGACTAAAGAGTATGTCTTGCATTAAACTTAGAGACAACAAAGAATGTTTTTACAAATACATTAACGACAAAAAGAGAGCCAAGGAGAATCTCCATCCTCTATTGGATGCGGGGGGGGAACGTTGCCACCGAGGATGAGGAAAAGGCTGAGGTACTTMATRCCTTCTTYGCCTCAGTCTTCAATAGTCAGACCAGCCACCCTCAGGGTATTCAGCCCCCTGAGCTGGAAGACGGGGACAGTGAGCAGGATAAACCCCCCATAATCCA
>JAYKAV010000148.1:21959-32202 GCA_035582835.1 Phoebastria nigripes | reverse complement strand
GAAGGACATTGAGGTGCTGGAGCGTGTCCAGAGGAGGGCAACGAAGCTGGTGAAGGGTCTGGAGAACAAGTCTTACGAGGAGCGGCTGAGGGAACTGGGACTGTTTAGTCTGGAGAAGAGGAGTCTCAGGGGAGACCTTATTGCCCTCTACAACTACCTGAAAGGAGGTTGTAGCGAGGTGGGTGTTGGTCTCTTCTGCCAAGCAACTAGCGATAGGACGAGAGGAAAGTTGCGCCAGGGGAGGTTTAGATTGGACCTTAGGAAAAATTTCTTTCCTGAAAGAGTGGTTAAGCATTGGACCAGGCTGCCCAGGGAAGTGGTAGAGTCACCATCCCTGGAAGTATTTAAAAGCCGTGTAGATGAGGCGCTTAGGGACATGGTTTAGTGGGCATGGTGGTGTTGGGTTGATGGTTGGACTTGATGATCTTAGAGGTCTTTTCCAACCTTAATGATTCTATGATTCTATGAGTCTATGAAACTGAATCCCAGATCAGAGATTTTTTTTTTTTTTAAATACTTGGGTATTAAATTGGAAAAATATGCCTTTCTCTGAATTTCTAATATATGAAACTGGAACACAAATGGGAAAAATAAACATATAAAATACTGCAAAGTACTATGGCAAAACAGATATACAGGTGTTTTGTACAGCGAGTTGGTCAAAGAGGGATCTTGTGATGATAGTTTATCAGCTGTTCAACATATAACCACGTCTGGCTGTTATTTGAATTTTCTACTCTGCCAAAGGAATCGTAGCCAGGGCTTAGCCAGCCTTGCAGTTTGAAAGCTTTTTCTGATATCTAATCTAAAGTTCCTAGGATATAATATAAGGGCATAGTTTCTTGAACCGTCAGCTGAGTACATGAAGAATAGCTTGTGACCTAGAACTAAGAGCCTCAATTCACTCTCTAGAATTGACAAGTCCTACAAGCTTTCCTTAAATCTGTTCTAATTGATACATAATAATTTTTCTCACTCTATTCCGGACCTTCTTCGAAAGCTGATACCTCAGGCTGGTCACAGTATTCCAGTTCCATCTTTACTTGTGAAAAACAACATTTTAAGATTGTTGTGAGTTTTACAAATAAGGGGTCTTTCTGTATATCCTAGTATCTTTTTTGTCTTCCTCATAACAGTGTGGTATTGTTGTTTCATATACAATTTTAACTCTGCTATGACCTCCCAGTAATTTTCTGCAAACCTGGTGTCAGTCATCAATCCTTGCATTTCTGTAAATTTTTATATTAAGTGTAGGAAACTGAATCTCATCTTAATTATATTTTCTATGTTATTTTTCCAAGGCATGGATATCTCTCTGAAGACAAGTCCTGTCTGCCTCTAAGTCTACATGGATTTACTGTCATCTGCAGATTTAATATGCATACTACTAAATAATCAAAAACTTTCATGATATTTTGATTGGTATCAGATTTAGAATCCCAGAATTCCACCTTCTGTATCCTCCCATTTTGTCAGAAAAAAACCCAATACTTATTCTGAACTTATTTTTTAAATTTGTATCTAGTCAGCAGGAGCTTCAAATAGTCCACGAGCCTCTAATATAGTTATGCAATCATGTGAGATATAGTTTCAAAAGCATTACTGTGGAGACTATATATGACTAGATATATCAATATATGTGATACCATTGTACTGTCCTATCCACAAAGCCTTTTTCTTACGAAAAGAAATAAAGTTTCTTTGAAATGATTTGTCCTTCACATATCTCTTTTTTGCCTTCTAGATGTCTGTAAATTATTTCTTTTACTACTGAGAAAATTAAATTTAAGGTTATAGATTTACAGCTTTCCACTTTTTAAGGTGGAACACTGTATCTGTGCTTTTCCAAAGACTTGATTCTTCAGCTCTCCTCATCATTTTCTCAAAGATAACAGTACATGGCTTTAATCTTAACCCAGCCACTTCATCTCCCTAAGTACTCTAAGTTAAATTTCACAGAGCCCACCAGATATCAAAAATTGTATTTAGACAGTTTCTAACCTTTTGCTTTAGCCTAGTCTAATTTCTTCTATGTTAATTTAGGACATTAATTATGTTTGCCCATATTACCATCACTTTTTTATATAATGGACACTGAAGCAAAATGGAATTCAACATTTCAGCGTTTTTCGCTCAACCATCTGAGAGTTGTGTTCATATCCCTGTTGACATAATGCTTTAACTTAATGTTTATTTTACCTATGTTATGTTTGGGGGAAATAATATGTTGCCAGCTGGTGCAGCTTTATTTGTTCACAATATTTTTAAAACAAATTAGAAACAAAAGATTGAATTTGATAGTAGAATTCGGAACTTGGAAGACATGCCACTAGCTGTCTAATATTACTATTTAGGAGCTTGATCCTTTTATACATAAACTAGCCTACTACAGCAGTTGGGTGAACATTAAAGGGGTTTGAAACACAGTTGCATCTGGGTATTCTCTCTTGAGGAGTAATTTTAGTCTTCTGTCCATTGAATCTATTTCAATTTCCCTTCAGTTAAACCCAGTAAAATCTTTCTGTATAGAGACACTCAACAAGTCTACTTAGTTGCTTCTTAACCTCTGCCTGGTTGCAGCAAAATGATTCAGAAAGCATGAAATATTGTGTCTATAGTGGGTTTGCTACATTCCTTGAAAGGGTGATCCACAGAATCTATCCATCAAGACATTTCCTATTTACAGCAGTCTGCACATAGAGTTCTGTCTGCACATAAAGGTGTCCCATCCTTTTGGGATTCAAAGACTAGGCTCACTCCAGAAGTGAGATATGTAATGTGAAAAACTCTGAAAATGAGCAGGTAGTATTGGTGTTATGATCCTTGAAGAAGAGAAAAAAAAAAAAAAGGGGGGGGGGGGGGGGGGGGGGAAAGAACACTCATAAGAGATTTAGGAGCCTGGGTCCTGTGTTCTCCTCAAGTGAAGACATTCAAAGCCATACCTAATTTTCTCAGAAAATTTTCAATGAGCTATGGTATAGATTAGTTCTAGTGAAGCACCTCTCCAGTGAAGTTAGGTCTCTCTAAGATTCAGAGGACTACATTGATAGCAGTATTTTATAGCCCTGTGGCTAGTTCTGTATAGAAAAATACTTGAATTCCTGCCTATCCTCTGTGGATCTACTTCTGTTTGTTTTTTTTTTTAACTGAATTACTCCAGTTAATTTGCCAGGATTAATCTAGAATAATCTGGGATTAAACCCAGATTCCTTGCAGAAACACACTCTAACTTCTAACTAGAAGAAGCAAAATTTGAATAAAAATTTGATTGAAATTAATAATTGAATTCATAAAGAAAAGTTCTGACAGTGTTAAAGATTAATGACTATGTAATTTGAAGAAAAGTAAAAATAAAACAATGGCAACATTAAAAAAGTAGAGGAGATGGTGACAGATGCAGAAAAGTAGGGAGAAAAAAGGAGACATGGTCTATTCTGGACAAATATTGGCAGAATGTGGTTATGGCTACCAAATCTTTTGGCAACTCAGTGCCAGGAAATGACACAATTAAGCAGTAATCAATTAATTAGGGGTGTATAAATCAAGCAATTAATTGTATAAACTCACAATTAATTAAATGAGAAAATCATGTAGGTGCAGAGTCAATTAGGTTGTAAAACTCATTATAAGTAAAATACACAGGCAATGGAGTGGAACTACACAGGCAAAGTTTAAGGATTAAAAATTAGCTGAGCAAATAAAAATCAATAAGTGGACAATCAACAGAAGTAGTGAATCAGTTAAGCAGGATGAAAGGTAATTGCATTATTAAAGAAGTCATCAATGAATCAATAAATTAATTCTCCAGAGAGTGATGTGATCAATAAAGTAAGGACAAGCAGTCCAGTCATTATCAGTAAGCAGTCAACAAGGCATGAGAACAGCTACCTGGAGAAAGTTCAGTGGGTGTTCTGGGTACCATCAGCAGCCACAGTAAAATAGACTCCAGAAATATACCTTTCTTACTGCATTTGCCACTACAGTGTGCCATTGTGCTCTGTGTGAGGGATTATATTTTATCTATGGAAAAAAATGCCTTTTTAGAGGAAAAGCTATAAGTAAAGCCCTAGTAACAGCAATAGCTCTTTGCAAATCTAAAGGCATATAACCAACAACATCTCTTATTTTGCAATATAGTTACTTGATAGTGAAATTATAATATGACAATTCTACCTAGTTGATAAAAAGCAATAATAAAGCTCAAGCTTGTTTCAGGAATACTTGCTTTAGGTTTTCAATCCTTTGTATTAAAAATTCAGTTTTGCTATTTCCACTATTAAGTAGTCATCCAAATGTCTTCTGTAGTTATGTTTTTAGACAGAAAAATCACAGTAAAATATTTTATGTAAGCTACTAAGACCATGGTCACTTTTACTTGTCTACAACTATTTCAAGTTTGTTTAAATATTAGTAACTCTTTACAAGACTGACCATGTCAACAAATAAATTACATATTTTAAATGAACTATTCTGCATTTTAGCTTTGTATAATAGATATGCAAGATTTTGAAGTAAACTAAGTGAACTGTAATTTTTATGATAGAGCTAAGCGTTAAAGGTTGCAAATGACTGGAAAGGGCTGCGTAAATTCCTTCATATAACTCTTCCAGTTAATTTAATTGCCTGACTTTCAAAAGTCCTGTCATTCTCACTCTGCTCAAAAATTGTCAACGGTACTGATTTGTGTGAAGATCTTGTAATGAACATTAATTGCATAATCTCATTTCTGTCCTTCTTTATTTCCACTTGAAACATAATTTTGGAATTGAACTACATTCTAAGAAGGTGAAGAACTACCATACTACAATATATTGCAGTACACAAAATTTCAAAGCTTGGAAATACCATTAACCAGGAATTAAATCCTGGAGTACATGCCAAAAGTTTAAGTTTAGAAATATTGCAAAAGTGTTGTAATATTCCTTAGAACAAGCATTGCAAACCTATAGAATTCAGAGTTATGGTTAAAGTGAAAAATAATACAGCATCATTAATTTGTAGAAATGTTGAGCTAAAGCATTCAAACAGTCTAATATTTGCCTTGCCATGATACCACAAGCAGCTGGTGGTCAGAAGAATATGTAAAATCATCCAGGTTTTGCATAGGATAAGTACAGAACCACCACCTCGCTTCACAAATGTCAAAAAGCAAAGAAAATACTGACATACTACCTCTAAAGTGCAAGGATGATGTCAGAATAAATAAGAAGGAACAGATCAAATAGGAAAATTTCTGATAGATTTTCTATTGAGGAGAGTTTCATCAGAAAATGCCTTTTTGTTGAGCCTGAAATGTTTCAGTTAAAACACTCCAGGTTTAAACTTTCGCTGTATACAGGAACAGATTTTGTATGTCTCTTTGAGCCTCTCAATATAGGGAAGGTCTGGGTTTCCTGCCCCAAGGCAGTCCACCTGGCAGCTCTGTCCCTAAAGCTCAAAAAAAGGAATGGTTAAGCTTCCTTGCCCATGAGGTAACTCAGTGGATCATGGCTCTGGAACGATCTGTAGGAAAGTGGAGTCTTAGAAATTAGAGTTAGAACCTGGTGAAACATGAACATTGATATATCACATAATTTTGCATTTGCACAATTACAAATTGGGTAGGCCAATGACAAATTTTATCTAATCCTTTTCCTGATATCAGGTTGCTGATACTTTTTCTAATATTAAGCCAAGTATGTTCAAAAAAACTGTCTTGTGATCTCCTGAATGGGAAGGTCCTGATCTGAGATCTCCAGCAGTATCTGTGTGCTGTATTTAAAATTTATATTTTTCTAAACTTTTCAGAAATGTTTGTTTCATCATAATTATAATTTAATACTGTGCTTTAAATAGCAATAAGTATCTCCAGAGATATGACTGAGTAGAAAACTGTCTTATATATACCTATGGAAAAATATGTGTGTGTATACTGATGGAAAACCTTTGGGTTGTAACAAAGTCTTTCAAAAGAGCTACAAACTTATGTAAATACTTGCTGCAAAAGTCTGAATAACAATAGCTCGAAGTTTCACTATTAGCTGCAAGGAACAGACCTAATTTTTTCAATATTTTAGGTGTCCATGGGCACTTTTAATGATAGAATCAGCTTTAGTGATCTGTAGAACTTCTCAGAGGTTCTGAGTTGCATCAGCTGGAGTTTCAGATATTGAATTCTAATTTTTGTTCCACAATATTATTAAGTATGAATCACAAAGAGCTTGAAAATTACTTGCAATATGTTTCAGTATACAGTTACTCCAAACAAGGATTGAGACATCAGTAAAGAACAAAAAAATAAGTAGAGAACACTTGAATCCTCCGGTAGGGTTCACACATCACTCTCCTCTGCTGGCAGAACATCTTGTGTGTTACATGCTACAGGAGTAATTCCTACATTTTAGACTAACTGTAATATGCTATTATCTTTAGCATTTACTAATTCCAAACAAACAGTTATAGGGCAGAAAACAAACAAAAAAACAAACAAAAACCTCAGCATCATACTTTACTTGGCATATATAATTCAGCATATATATTACTTTACTTCTAAAGAAAGAATGTTTTAAAAATAGTTGGAGTTAATAACTTCAGATCTATTCATTCTGTCAGTTACCAGCTCTTGGATTCTTCCTCCAGTCAATGAGGAGGGTTAATGAGCACTTTGGTCCATGATAGGGCTATACTCTGCTCATGCTATGTTCAGAATCATTTATACAATGTAAAAAGTCAGCAAAAGTAAAAATTGTTCTGGACTGACAATACTATTTATATACGCACTTAATGTTACCTAACTAAGAGAACAAAGTAAAAATGATGCATTGAGAGATATAACATGACTTGAACATTTTGAAAGAAAAGGTTGGTTTCTATGGATTCACTCGTCTCCAGTACATAGATGTATATACGTAACATTATAAGTGTAGATAGGTATTTAGAAATTAACAATTTCCCCACTCAAGTAAAGATACTATGCCACCAAACAGGAATTTTATCACCAAAGGCTAGATTCTCAGCTGTTATAAGCTGTCCTAACTCTCTTAGAGACTTTCTACCTCTGTAAGCCAGCACTTTCAATAGGAGACTTAGACATTATATATGGAGTTTTTGCCCCCATATTTTATTTTATGAATGAAGATATTGTGACCTTTGTATGTTACATTACATAAACTTATATTTATTAATTTGTAATTGCAACACATATTTGTTTGAGCTATAAAAAACAAACAAAAAAAAATTAAATAATCTGACATGAATCTGTATATAATTTTCAAAAATGAATAAAGGACTTATAGCCATATTAACTCTTTTCCCTTATATTAATGCAATAGAAAGAGTACGCTAATTAGCTTAATTATTTAGGCTTTGCTTTGTTCGATTTGCATTCTGATATCAAAGTAATTAAATATGACTAATTATATTGGATGAGATGTTATACTTTACATTAAGTGGAAACCCCGCTAGTTGGAGAAGTTTAATTAGTTTGACTAATGCTTTTTGATGTATTAATTATTTTATGTTTTCAGACTGGATTCTATGAGTATTTAGACACTACTCCAGTACCATACATTAGCATGTGAATGTTCAAAGTTGCTGTGGACCACTACTAAGAAAGATAACTTTTCTCATATATTTAAAATATGTTTGGCTTGCTGCAGTCTAAAAATAGAATTTATTTATTTATTTATTAGCTTACTAATATATTGTAAAGAAATCTTTGGTCTTAAGAATGTGTTTGAGAAAACCTTAACAGCATCTTCAAAAAGGGCACAAAAGAAGATCCAGGGAACTAGAGGTGATATGCTAAATCTCATTCTCCAGGAAAATAATTGAATAAATCCTCCTAAATGCTATGTATAGGTACATGAAGGAAGAGAAAGTGACTAGGAACAGCCAGCATGGATTTCCTAAAGGCAGCTTGTGCCTAACCAACCTGATAACCTTCTACAAAGAGATGACTGCCCCTGTGGATGAGGGAAGAGTAGTAGATGTTGTTTGATGTCATGCTCAATACATAAATAGGAGGTGTGGTCCAGGAAGTAGCAATCGCTGCTTGGGTATTGCTCAGTGGGTGGTGAGCAGTTGCATTGTGTATCACTCATTTTGTATACTCTATCATTATTATTATTATTATTATCATTATTTTCCCTTCCTTTTCTGTTTTATTAAACTGTCTTTATCTCAATCCACAAATTTTACTTTTTTTTTTTCTGATTCTCTCCCCTATCCCACTGAGGGGAGAGGGGAGTGAGCGAGCGGCTGTGTGGTGTTTGGCTGCCTGCCGGGTTAAACCACAACAGTCCTTTTTGGCACCCAATGTGGGGCACGGAGGGTTGAGATAACGACACATCTGACCTGACCTGTTAAAACARATTTGTTATAAGCAGTCATTATATCAGTTTAGTAGTCGCTGGTCACAATGGTTAGTTGGTTGGTTTATTTGCTCTCAGAGTTGTTGGATCTGGTCTCAGAGCTGGGTTATGTAACACCTTACTGGCTGTATATACTGCTTATGGGTGTTTTCATGCTGTTTATCACCTCTGGGAGATGGATTAAGGTTATTGGTTTGCTATACTGTGTAACACTGGCTTATATCATGATAAAATTATTGGTCATGAGATTGTACTCGGCATTGTCGTCATTGCTGTGCTTCTGGAGCTATCTCTCGGGAACTATGAGTAACTACACTTTTTACCTCTTCTCCTCGGAGAGCCAACCTNCATGACACCTCAGGCCATCAAGGAAGAGATGCAACATATAGATGGGCTCGTGATCGAGGGGTGGACTTGACCATGGACGCTATTGCACAGGTTATCCATGAATGTGAAACATGCGCTGCCATCAAGCAAGCCAAGCGAGTAAAGCCTCTTTGGTATGGAGGATGATGGTTGAAATATAAATGTGGGGAGGCCTGGCAGATTGATTATATCACACTCCCACAAACCCGCCAAGGCAAGCGCTATGTGCTCACCATGGTGGAGGCAACCACCGGATGGCTGGATACGTATCCTGTGCCCCATGCCACTGCCCGGAACACTATCCTGGGCCTTGAAAAGCAAGTGCTATGGCGACATGGCACCCCAGAAAGAACTGAGTCAGACAACGGGACCCATTTCCGAAACACCCTCATAGACACCTGGACCAAAGAGCATGGCATTGAGTGGGTATATCACATCCCCTATCATGCACCAGCCTCTGGGTAAATTGAACGATACAATGGACTGATAAAAACTACGCTGAAAGCAATGGGTGGTGGGACATTCAAGCATTGGGATACACATTTAGCAAAAGCCACCTTGTTAGTCAACATCAGGGGATCTGTCACCCGAGCTGGCCCTGCCCAATCAAAACCCTTACGTACTGTAGATGGGGATAAAGTCCCTGTAGTGCGCATTAAAAATATGCTGGGGAGGACAGTCTGGGTTACTCCTGCCTCGGGTAAGGGAAAACCCATTCGTTGGATTGCTTTTGCTCAAGGACCTGGGTACACTTGGTGGGAAATGTGAAAGGATGGGGAAGTCCGATGTGTACCTCAAGGAGATTTGATTTTGGGTGAAAATAGCCAATGAACTGAATTATATGATGTTAATTGCTATATTATACTGTATGTCATCAGTTCCATGGTCACTATATGCCATATCAACGGTATTACAGTAAGAATCACCGAGATTAATGAAGAATGAACTTTGATGAAACCAAGCAAAATGCAGCAGTGATGGAACCAGAATTGGCTTCAGGATGCAACAATCCAACACCACACACCATCTCTCCTGCCCTGAAAGACTGTTATGACAGATAGAGCCCAAAGTCATGGACTAAATGAACTCAATGGACGTTTTAGAGGGATGGCCCGTAGACTAAGGGAATGATATCTCTGTGTGTGTGTGTGTATATATATGTGTATATATATATCAAAAGATAAGAAAAGTGGTGGTGATTAATTAGAATGTATTGGAAAATATGAGACCTGGGCATGAGGTAGATGGTATAAAATAAGGGGTGGATACTGTCCTGGTTTCGGCTGGGATAGAGTTAGTTTTCTTCCTAGTGTTGTGTTTTGGATTCAGTATGAAAAGAATGTTGATAACACACTGATGTTTTTAGTTGTTGCTAAGTAGTGTTTACACTAGTCAAGGACTTTTCAGTTTCCCATGCTCTGCCAGGTGCACAAGAAGCTGGGAGGGAGCATAGCCAGGACAGCTAACCCAACTGGCCAATGGGGTATTCCATACCATGTGACGTCATGCTCAATATATAAATGGGA
>JAYKAV010000148.1:0-14325 GCA_035582835.1 Phoebastria nigripes | reverse complement strand
GCTTGGGTATCGCTCAGCGGGTGGTGAGCAATTGCATTGTGCATCACTCATTTTGTATACTCTATCATCATTATTATTATTATTATTATTATTATTATTATTATTATTTTCCCTTCCTTTTCTGTTTTATTAAACTGTCTTTATCTCAATCCACAAATTTTACTTTTTTGTTTTCAATTCTCTCCCCCATCCCACTGAGGGGAGAGGGGAGTGAGCGAGCGGCTGTGTGGTGTTTGGCTGCCTGCCAGGTTAAACCACAACAATTTATTTATTAGCTTACAAAAAGGGCACAAAAGAAGATCCAGGGAACTAGTGGTGATATGCTAAATCTCTTTCTCCAGGAAAATAATTGAATAAATCCTCCTAAATGCTATGTATAGGTACATGAAGGAAGAGAAAGTGACTAGGAACAGCCAGCATGGATTTCCTAAAGGCAGCTTGTGTCTAACCAACCTGATAACCTTCTACAAAGAGATGACTGCCCCTGTGGATGAGGGAAGAGTAGTAGATGTTGTTTGCCTTGACTTGATCTCCCGTACTATCTTTACAGCCAGTGAGATGCAGTTTGGGAAGGTTGGCTACCAAATGCATTAAAAATGGGCTGAACTATTGGGCTCAATGGTTTGAGTTCAATGATATAAAGTCCAACTTGTGGCCAGTTATTAGTGGTGTTCCTCAGGGGTCAATACTGAGACCAATACTGTTTAACGTCTTTAATAAAGACCCAGATGATGAGATAGAGTGCACCCTCAATGAGTGGGGGTGCAGGAGGAAGAGTGACTGACATTCTGTAGGGCAGAGCTGCTGCAGAGCAACCTTGACCCTCAAAAAATGGCTGATAGAAACCTCCTGAAGTTCAACAAAGGCAGATGGAAACTTCTGCATCTGGATTGAAATAACCACATGTAACAGTGTAGGCTGGGCCCTGGCTGGAGACAGAGCAGCTCTACAAGACCCACAAAGACCTTTGCAGGACTTGAAGGTCATGGTAAACAACAAGCTGAATGTCACCAGCATCCAGAGTGCTGTTCTCAGTTTAGAAATCCCAATACAAGCAACTGTCAAACCGAAGTGAGTCCAGTGGAGGACCACTGTGACAATTGGGGCTGGAGCACATGTTGCACAAGGAGAGGCAGAGATAACTGGGTTTTGTTCATGAGGTTGGTGAAACCTGAGGGTGGAGCAGGGACTCAGAAAGGTGGTGAAACCACCGTATCTTTGGAGATATTTAAAAGAACCTGAAAAGGTCCTGAACAACTCGATCTATTTGGCCCTGTTTCCCTGAGGTGGTTGAATCTTCTAACTTAATTAATTCTATGATTCTGTGTTGTCCAGTTGTTTTTTTTTTTTTTATAAAACTTGGCTCCTACATAGGAGCACAGACACTGAAATATTATTTTACGGAGCTGGACAAATGAAAGAACAAATGGACTGTCGCTGAAAAAACAGCTCCTGCTAAAAATGTATCTGTATTATTTGTCATCTGTCAACTTTCTTGAGTTCCTTTTTTTTTTTTGCAAATGTTTACTTGAAAGTTGATAATCTGTGCAGCATTTTCTGTCATTAGGCAGGTATTACTTTCATGTTTAAAATAGCTGTTATTGAAACACAAAGCATAAAAAAGAGCACGTGACTACTCACAAAACCATTACTATTAATATCCCAATAGTTTGAGTGTAACACTAAAAATATTCAAATTCTTGAGTCATAAGTTATTTGCAAGAATCTGCATAGTTGTGGTTTGCCAGCCCATCAAGTTTTCTTTCTCTTTTTCCTGTTCTCCCTTCCCCAAATATTTACGGAATACCATTATAATAGTTCTGAAAGAACTATTAGCAGAATATTCTTTGCAAACACTCGCCTTCGTAGTTATTCTTCCTCAGTTACAGTTATATCATGATCATGTGAAAAATTAAACATAAAAAATTAGTGTGCAATATACATTTGGTGAGAGAAATCCTTAAATGTGCTGAGGTTCAACATCCACACAAATATGTAGAAGGCACTATAAGATTCAATGTAAATGATTATACTTGTCCTTCACCTATCTTCTAAAAATTATATTCCCATGTTTTCACCCTCAGTGAGCATATGTTGATGAAAAAGAGTTTGTCTGCCTTTTCCACACCTTTTTTGCTAAACCCACATATGATCAATCACTGGTCTCTTCCACCTTGTTTGCTTGCAATCCATTTATAAGGACCTCAAAAGTGTGTTTCAGTTTCTTCTTTCACTGCATGGTTAGGCTGTGACCTACATCTACACGCGAAGAGCTCTGAGGGAGGCTGCTTGCTAATCAATTTCACTTCCACCTGCCTCCTATTAATGAGGATCCACTGGTGAATTCTCAGAGACCTTTACAAGGCAATCACTTAATTTGGAATTGAGGAATTTACTCTATGCTTATTCAATTTCCTGCACTGAATGACAATTCTCAATTTTCTTTTTTTTTTACTCCATATTGCACAATGTTATTTAACCACGTCCATTTTTTCCCTCTTGAGCATAGTTTTGTAATAAGACTGAAGTGTATTTATGGACTCATCTCAATTATGACAAAAATACCTTTCACAGTGTAATTATTTCACATTTAAAGTCCAACCATTTGGATTATGTCCCAAAGTGCTCAAGTCCTATTTCTTGTTTAAAGTGTGCAACTAGACTGTAGAATGTATTAACTCTGGATCATCTGTTATTGATTTGTGGGAGGCAATAGCAGAGCAAATCATTACATTTCATTACACAAAATACAGGGAATTAGTCATAACATTAGGACATGCAAACAGCAATGCCAAACATCACAGTTTGTCTTATAGTCCTGTAGTAGTCTCTGTCCAAAGTCATCTTTTCATGACTGTTTCCAAAGAAATGAATACAGTGTAAGTAATGAACATCAAACTTTAAAAGCTGCAGCTAAAATTTTAGGTTAGGCAATGTAACTCAGAATAAGCCAAGCTGTATAACAGAAGGAGAACATGGATGGACATTCTTCCTCTGTGTAACATTGGCTATTATGGGATGATGTGACAAGATGCAAACTGGGATTCCACAGCATGGTCAAATGCTGTCCTAATTCAATTTTATAAGCAATATTTCTGCTGAAACAGAGGTCAAAGAATCTATATACTGTCTTGTATGCACCTGTTTGCTTAAAAGTTTTTGTCATTGCAAATTTATCAGAAATACACACATAACTCATGCATTTACAAATGATCCAACTATACATACAATCTTCAGTAACTGCCCATGATTTGTACAGAATTCAATGTTATTTGTCAGATAGAGAAGACTATTTAAACTCTACCTGGATGACTGGAGAAGAAAGTTACTGAAATATAAATAGAGGACTGGGGGTGCAAAGAAGAAAAAGATCCCCAGGGGAAAAAGAATATGTGACTCTACTGAACAAATCTTAGTAGTTTTGAAGCAGTGAACTTTATCAACTTCTGTTTTCTTCAAAACTGAGAAAAATCATGCAAGACAAACTCTAATGCCTTTGAAAACATAGGTATACAGGTCTTAATCGGAGACGACAAAAGAGAACGAGACATTGAGAAAACTGAAGTGTAAGAGGCTTGTATCACTCCTGTTGTTACTGAATTGCAAGTGTCCACAGAGAACCATCTCATTAAAGAAAAATGCTTGAAGAATAGTCTGAAACTGGTGTTAAAGTCAGGCTTAAGAAGACAATTTTCCTATTGAAAAATATCACTACTAACTGAGGGCTCTTCCTACTCACCTATACTTCTTTGTTGAAAACTACAAATGGTTTAAGGAAGAACAAGCATTAGCTAATTTGTTGACGTTTGTTATCAATTCAAGCAACCCATTTTAGATGGAGAATAAAGCATAATTAAGGTATGATGAACAGCATAAAAGGTGCTATTGTTTTCTCTTCTGGGCATTTATCCACTGTTGTAACAGACAATAATGAGTAATTTTGCATTAAGGCAGAAATTGTGCTTTTTGTCCACTTAATAATAGTTGATTTCAAAACTGTGAACAATCTTTAAATCTTATTTCCTCATTTTGCCAAATAGGAATAGATCATGTACACCAGTCCTGAAAATTTCAAATAATGACCATGTCAACTAGATTTGACGACACTGCTCTTGACATGTCGCGTAACGGTTTCATTAAGCTGAAAGTGGGAGTAATGAAATAAACATTCGTTTTAGGCATTTGAAACAAAAAATTTGTATTACCTACCTCTTGAAAATTGTCACTGTTGATCTAGCAGGGTTTTGTCTATGAAGGTGTTTGATTTGTTTACTAAGTAAGAAATCAATGCTCTTCAATCAAATTATTATATATCTCTGATCATAATAAGATGTTGTTTTCTTGTGAAATATTTAACCACATATATGATATTGTTAGAAAGTGTTCAATCTTAATGGCCTAGTTATCTAGATACAGCTGTTTAATATTTATAAAATCCTAAATGACTTAATGTTCTTTTTATTTTGATGTTTTAAAGTTATGTTTATCATTACAAAATATTTCTTTACATATTATTGTTATGTTCTGACTACAGGAATAGTGTTTGGGAAGATGAAAAGTAATTTTAGTAATGAGAAAGGTTAAAAAAATACAGGTTGTGGTGGGTTAACCTTAGCTGGGTGCCAGGTGCCCACCAAGCCTGCTCTCTCACTCCCCCTCCTCAGCAGGCAGGGGAGAAAATAAGATGGAAAGCTCATCGGTTGAGATAAGGACAGGGAGATCACTCACCAATTACTGTGATAGTCAAAATAGACTTGGCTTGGGGAAGATTAATTTAATTTATTGGCAATTAAAAATAGAGTAGTATAGTGAGAAACAAAACCAAACCCAAACCCACTGTCACTCCACCTCCACCCTTTTTCTTCCCAGGTTCAACTTCACTTCTTTGTTCTTGTGCTGGTTTTGTCTGGGGTAGAGTTGATTTTCTTCACAGTAGCTAGTATGGGGCTATGTTTTGGATTTGTGATGAAAATAGTGTTGATAATACAGGGATGTTTTTGTTGTTGCTGAGCAGTGCTTACACAGAGTCAAGGCCTTTGCTGCTTCTCACACCACCCCACCAGTGAGTGGGCTGGAGGTGCATGGGAAGCTGGGAGGGGACACAGCCGGGACGGCTGACCCCAGCTGACCAAAGGGATATACCATACCATATGATGTCATGCTCAGCATATAAATCTGGGGGAAGAAGAAGGAAGGGGGGACTTTTGGAGAGATGGCGTTTTGTCTTCCCAAGTAACCATTACACATGATGGAACCCTGTTTTCCTGGAGATGGCTGAACACCTGCCTGCCGATGGGAAGTAGTGAATGAATTCCTTGTTTTGTTTTGCTTGCGTGCGCGGCTTTTGCTTTCCCTATTAAACTGTCTTTATCTCAACCCATGAAGTTTTTTCACTTTTACCCTTCCAATTCTCTCCCCCATCCCACTGTGGGGGCAGTGAGCGAGCAGTTTTGTGGTGCTTAGTTGCCGGCTGGGGTTAAACCACGACAGTTCTCAACTACTCTACCTCCTCCCTACGCTGGCTGAGTGGCACAGTGGGATGGGGAATGGGGGTTGTGGTCAGTTCATAACACTTTGTCTCTGCTACTCCTTTCTCCTCACGTTGCACCCCTGCAGTTGAGTACTGCTCCAGTATTGGGTCGTTCCAATGGGACACAGTCCTTCATGAACTGCTCCAGCATATGTCCTCTCCATGGGCTGCAGTTCTTCAAGAAGTGCTCCAGCATGGGTCCTTTCCACAGGGTACAGTCCTTCAGGAATGAACTGGTCCAGCGTGGGTCCCACATGGGCCGCAGCTCCTGCCAGGAGCCTGCTCCTGCGTGGAGTCACCATGCACTGCAGCTTCCTTCAGGGTATGTCCATCTGCTCCAGTGTGGGGTCCTCAATAGGCTGCAGTGTGGGTATCCGCTCCACCGTGGTCCTCCATGGGCTGCTGGGGGACAATCTGCATCACCGTGGTCTTCTCCATGGGCTGCAGGGGAATCTCTGCTCTGGCGCCTAAAGCACCTCCTCCCCCTCCTTCTTCTCTGGCCTTGGTGTCTGCAGGGCTGTTTCTCTCACATTTTTCTTACTCCTCTCTCTCACAGCTGCTGCTAAGAATTTTTTTGCCCTTTCTTGCACAGGCTTTCCCAGAGGTGCTCCACCTGTGGCTGCTGGGCTCAGCTGTGCCCTGTAATGGGTCCGTTGGAGTCGGCTGGAACTGACTGTGTCCAGCACAGGGCAGCCCCGGCCTCTCCTCACAGGGGCCACCCTGCAGCCCCCACACTGCCGTCACCTGCACCCAATACACAGGGACTATCAATATTTTCAGTGTTATTGTTAACATATTTCAGTTTTTCATTAAACATTTATAAACATTGAGACCAATATTTACATTTTGTTCCGAGTCAAGTTTTCTAGCAAAAAGAATGATCAATCCTGTATAAAATATGTTCTATGAGGAAACGTTGACATGGGAAGATGAGGTATATTACATATGTGTGTATGTTTGTGTAATAGAGAAGGGGAAACCACATCACAGCAGTCCTCAATTACAAGAAAGCTGTTGCAAAGAAGGGAATGTCTCTTCTCATTCACATTGGATAGAAAAAGAAGTAATGTTCTCAAATTGTAACCAGAGAGATTAGATAGATAGGATAAACATGCCTTTGTAAAGCATAGTAAAGCACTGTTCTTTCTATTTGAAATAGCTGTTGACGAAGATGGGAGATCACTTGAAATCTGCAAGAACATGTTGGGTGAATGTGCCAGGACTGATAACCCTATAGCTGTATGGCTGATAGGAAGAGGAACTGAATGGACAATGAGGGTATATAAATAAGGGTTTATAAAACCCTTCCAGATCTATTTATCATCTGCACTTCTGGATGCTGTCTATGTACCTATACATTTTGTCTTTTTACAACTACAGAAACAAACCCCGTATTTTATAGCATATGTGTACACGGGCCATATACAATGTATAAATTCAGTTGAAATACAGTCTAAGAGTTCTATTCTCTGGATAAAATAATCTATGCTAAAGCATAACATTATCTTGACAGAAATCATCCTCTGAAAGTAATCAGTAATACACGAGCCACAAAACCACTCTCACAGTCTAAGAACATTTGCTCAGACTATTGAAATATCAGCAAGTCCCCAGATAATGCATATCACAATGAACTAAAAGCCATTAGGTTAACTTAATCAAATTCTTGCTATCAGTCATTCAGGGAAAATATACATTTGGCTTTTATGATTGCTTAAAGACAAAAAAGGTACTGATGCCTTCCCGACCATGAATGAAGTACCTTAATGATCCTCTAAAGGGCTAGCTCTGCAATAGAGGACACACCCCTATTCACAATTAACAATAACGTGGGTGTAAAGAGCTGGGATATCCTTGACATGTTGAGGAGCTGACTAAGAGACAGTGTGCATGACAGGGCTTTGTTTGTGATAGGGTAGTGCATAATTTTTCCTTCCCCCGCAGCTATCCCGCTTACCCTAGACAGCTTTGTGCATCAACACAGACAGAACTGTATAGTGCGATAGTCTGAGCCTGAGGGACTTGTTATTACGTTGTGAGAGAATATGAAAGATGTCTGTTCAACCTCAGCAAAGTCCAGAAAAAGTCTGAACCTCCCAGTTATTTGACTCTGCATAATTATTCTTCCTGTTAATAATCATTATAGGTTTTAAATTATCATGCAAGATTTTGGAGAACACAAATTCAAATCTCAGAAGTAAACCTCCTGGAGGGGTAGCATTTCTTACCAGTGTTTGCTATTTCAGCACCTGTACTCAGAACCATTATTAGGAGAGAAAATATGGAAGGAGAGGGTGTGAGCTGACATAGGCAGGATGCAGGAACAACCACAAAACCAACGATGAAATGCAAAGAGTAAATTTATTTTCATTACCTCGTGAACCAGGGGATCCCCAAAGCAGCACCCGGGCAGAGGCACACAAGCAGGACTGCAGGCACCGTGGAGCTCGATCCTTGCTAGAGGATCACCGAACCTGCTGGTTTTGCCTGTATTTCAGGGATTCGTGCAGGCATAGTTCACCACTGTTCTTTGATCTTTCCCACAGCAGGGCAGGAATCTCAAGCATGTTCGATAGGGTGCCTCTAAGTCTATCACACGCCTATGTTATCTAAACACAGATGTTCTACTTGTCCAACACTCAAGGCCAAACAACAATTAGTATGATATATGTGTTTTTGACACCTGAGCTGCAAGTCACTTGAGCGTGTTTACAATCCTCCTCTCTCATTATTTTCCCACAGAGAGGAATATGGAATAATGTCAGGAAAGATAACGAGTCCTTCAAATACAGTAATTTTTCTGCATTACAATAAAAATAATTTTGTTTCTTTAATCTTCTTTTATTCTCTTCTCCTCTTTCATTTTCTTCCTACCAGGAAAGAAAAAGGAAACCTTCCTGAAATGTATTATGTGTATGTGTCGCGAATGGGTGGTCCTCCGAATATCGCAAACTCAAGAGTTCACGAGCTCTGAGAGGCGTCCCACTCAGAGGGAGATACCGGGCACAGTCCACCGCAGTCCAGGAGAGCTCAAAGGGCCTCACCCAGGACCACTGTTTATAAGGTCGCAAGATGATTGGCTTTAGTCATCCGTGAAAATTATCAAGGTTTCTGTGGCAATGGTATCATTCCACTTGAGCTACAACTCCGATAAGAGTATCAGGGGATGACGAATTATCCCCACTCTTGTCCTCCACATGGGCCAGGCAGCAGGAGTCCCTGGTACGGTCAGTACGTTCCCCAACCTCAGCTGTGCAAGAGTTCCTGATATGGTCAAGAGACGCTTCACCGCCTGACTCATTACACCAAGGCCAAGTTTTAACAGGAGTTTCTGAGATCGTGGAGCAGCCCAGGAGAGGGGGGCGGGAATGCACCACCACAGTATGTGATATAGAATTTTTTACTCCCTTAAGTCTGATATAGACACAGAGAAAGTTCTCTAGTACTGTGAATTCCTATGGGCAAATTACAAGAGGGAAACTTTCACATCATCTCACCTAACATCTTTTCACAGTCACATTACTGAATTTATTCAAGTTCAAATGGTGTTCAGAAACTTCAATGGATATAAACTTCCAATTTTATTCACTGTTTGCCAATTATTAGTTTCATTCTCTCTCATAAAGAGCTGTGAAATGAGACTAAGAAAATTTTTCTCTGAGGCTTTTAAACCAATTTTAAACCCTCAATCTCTCTCTTTCTTGGTAACTATTAGCTTCTGTACCTAAACTTGTCTTTCTGCTTTCTTTTTATCCCATACACTTCCAACAACTAATTTTACCACTTAGAATCATAGAATCATAGAATCATAGAATCATTAAGGTTGGAAAAGACCTCTAAGATCATCAACTCCAACCGTCAACCCAACACCACCATGCCCACTAAACCATGTCCCTAAGTGCCTCATCTACATGTCTTTTAAATACTTGCAGGGATGGCGACTCCACCACTTCCCTGGGCAGCCTGTTCCAATGCTTGACAACTCTTTCAATGAAGAAATTTTCCTAATATCTAATCTAAACCTCCCTTGGCACAACTTGAGGCCATTTCCTCTTGTCCTATTGCTAGCTGCTTGGCAGAAGAGACTGACACCCACCTCGCTACAACCTCCTTTCAGGTAGTTGTAGAGGGCGATAAGGTCTCCCCTGAGCCTCCTCTTCTCCAGACTAAACAGTCCCAGTTCCCTCAGCCGCTCCTCAGAAGACTTGTTCTCCAGACCCTTCACCAGCTTCGTTGCCCTTCTTTGGACACTTTGCTCCAGCACCTCAATGTCTTTCTTGTAGTGAGGGGCCCAAAACTGAACACAGTATTCGAGGTGCGGCCTCACCAGTGCTGAGTACAGGGGCACGATCACTTCCCTACTCCTGCTGGCCACACTCTTTCTGATACAGGTGAGGATGCCGTTGGCCTTCTTGACCACCTGGGCACACTGCTGGCTCATGTTCAGCTGGCTGTCAAGCAACACCCCTTAAGACACTTAAGACGTTTAAGACACTTAAAGACACTTAAGACATTTAAAATTTTATTTCTATCCTGAAGTGTTTAAGAATACTACAATCACACCTAGCTGGATGATTCACTTAACTTGCACTCTGTCCTCTGTCACAGTTAGGTGTTTTAGTTAAAATTATAGATGTATTTCCTGGGAAAAAAAAGATCATAGCCACTTCTCAGACTTCTGAGATTTATTTAAGCTTTTAATATATCCAGCTATATAGGCATATATTAGGCACAGAGAGATTTAAAGTCTAAATAGAAATATTACAAACCCACAAAGAAAAGAAAAATATTAATTTTGAACCAATATATATTTTTTTTTTTCTGTCTGAGATTTTTTATTTGTTTATTAGATGACCAAAGATTTTTTTCCTGTATTGGTTGAACCTATGACAATTATTAATATTTTCTACTCTTTTATTTCTATACTTGCAATTATTGTTAAAAATCAGGAAAAAAAACCCAAGAGTGTAGTTCTTTCTAACAGCTAGGGCACACAGTTCCAATATAAGAGACCCAGAATAAAGTGGCTGGTATAAATCAGGCAGAAGAACAATTATTCACAGAGATATGTCATAATAGACATATCCCTGCAGTGCCATTCTTTTCTGACTCTTTGCCAAATCAGCTTTTTGGATTCCAAATCCCACTGCATTTCTTACATTTGAAAAAATTTGTACCTCTTTATTTGAAGGGGTGTCCCTTCCCCAAGTCAGAGGCATTTCAGAATATAAGCTCTGAGCATGCATGAACATGCTCAGACATGATGTCTCTCACTGACAGTTCAATTACTGACTTCTCAACTCTTTAATGCAGAATAAGTCTGGGATGCTACCAAAGGTATCTAGCAAGGTCCAAGACAAGGATAGTGCTGCTGAACTGAGTTATTCACTGCCCACCCAAGAAGGATTAAGATTCTAATACGAGCAGCTAGGGAGAACAGTCTATGTTGTGTAAATAAGACTGTGGTATCATAAACAAGATGATCACCAGAGAATATAGAGATCAGACTGAGAAAACATTAGAATAAAACTTTTATTTGTGTACCGGTGGTTGAAAGGCAGTAAAAGAAGATTAGTTAATAAAAGTGCATCAGAGTCCGTGATTTTTTCACAGACTGGATCTGCATCCAGATCTGCATAGGAGTAAAAATTTTCTTTTGGTTATGTCACACCTCATATTAAAAAAAAAAAAAAAGAGAGGAAGAAGAGTTGGTCTGCTTAAGCTGTTAGAAAGAAAGAACAAAATTTACTTTCAGTTTTTATTGAACTGAATATATTTATATAAAGGTGACATCAGAATCTTTTGTTACTAATGAACTATGAGAAAGAAAAAGTCAAATGGCTTTCTTTTCAAAACCTGATATATAGCAAACATTAATGTATGACATAAAATAATACTGGTTTTATATTTATAGTATGTATATTTTTTATATATTATATTTAATTTCAATGCATTGGACACAGAAAGTCAGGAGGTTATATACAGGAATGTTCTTTCTGTACTGTTGTCTACAGTATTTTCTTTGGGTTTTTTTCACCCAGTGATGAAAATAGTTTTGCCCAAGATTCCACTAATGACTACATAGTTTGCAGCACAGTCTAAAAGAATGTACAGAGGATGATACTGCAGACTGGTAGTTTCTGTAATCTCATATTTGAGGGTTAGATGGACTCACAAGTAAGAGATAAGCAGACACACAAAAGTTAATTGGTTTTTTTATGTCACTGTGGTGCAAACCCTTAACCTCAGAGGAAGAAATGAGTATTTCCCTTTGTTACACCTTTTTTAACAGAATTACTTGGTGAGGGAAAGAAAAAAAAAAAAAAAAAAGGGATAAAATTCTGTCATAAAAACATCTCAAAGGACTTTGAACTAATAGAGAGCTAGAGAAAGGGAAGAGTCTGACTTTTGACCCTACAAGATGAAATTGGTTCTTTGCTATGGTTTTAGTTTCTTTCTATAGTGAGAACTTGAAAAAAATGTGCTTCATTTTACACTGAATGTTACTGTCTTCCTACTATTTCTGACTTTGAAGATTTTGACAAATGTTTTCAGGTTCTTCAGTTTTGCTTTTACATTCCAAATGAGATTGTGTGGTAAAGCATATTCTAATAGTTATAAGGCACTAGATTGCCATACTATTATTTAGTTTTATTCTACAGCAGATGCTGCACTCCAATTCTGATATTTGCTGCATAACGTTCCTGTTCTCTCTCGCTGTTTCTGTTTGTCCAAGATTTAAAGAAAAAAAAAAAAAAAGGGACAAGATGAAATAAGTGGAGGTCTGGCATCCAGATTCAAATTCACAGCTGAGCCCAAATTCCCTTATCATTTGCAGTGTCTGTGTGCTGGTTCTCAGTTTGTGTTGTGTGGAATGAGCCAAATGTTTCTCCGATGCAGAAAAACTGTTTTGGGTTCACGTTTGAATTCTACTTGTTTAGGCAATATAGAAACAGCTTGACTGATACTCTTGTGTATGTAAAATCAAGCCCACACTCAGCCACAGGCACCAAAAGGAGATTTGGCACAGCCCAAAGTTCAAAAAGCAGTGGTCAAGTTTAGACCTAGTTTGGTTGGCTTGGAGTAAAGGGATAGATAAAAGATGACACTGTTCTTTGAAGGCTGATTAAACCCTAGGTGTTGGTGTGCATAAAGACAAGGAGAAAGAGAATTTTAAAGTTTTTGTGAGAGATGCAAGGGTATTTCAGGTTTCTAAAATATATTTAGCTGAATGGCAATCTGTTCTAATGATTTTTCCAGCTATTTTTACTTCTTTTTCTTTCTTTCTTTTCCTGATCTAAGATTTTTGATAACACTTATTCTCTGTTGCCTTGGAACATTCCTGGTATATATGTACAATATAAAGATTTTCATTTTGTTAGTAATTTAACCCCACTAATTTCTTCTCTCTTCTATTAAATCCAACAACAATATAAAGAAATGAGGATTCTCTTTAGCAGTGCCAGCAAACCAGCAAATGCAAAATTCAGAAACTCATCCCCAGAAGAGATCTCATAAATTTAAACAACATAGGATGATAACGGTTCAATCAACCACTTTCATCAGCATGTAACTGATTTAGAACAAATTCTACTGTAGTATTACTCAGTATTTACTTCAGCTAGGAAGTTAAGCTGTTTTTTAACAACGCACTTCTGGTAATTTCTGTGTGTTCTCCCATAGGTAACTTGTTCCTTCAATTTTTTATGTGGAAGATACAAAGGAAAAAAAAAATCTCTGTGAAAGATACAAAGGAAAGTGTGATTAATATCTCCCTACTCTCAATTTGGAAAGCTCTGGCTTTTAAAATCATATTAAGAACCTTACTTGAGAAGTCATCTATCTAATAATTCCATCATCTTCCTAGACCAAATATGATTTCTCTTCTCTCAAGAGTGATGATGCTGGAAAATTGCTTTGGTTCCCTTTTTCAATCAACACTACCAATAATCACTTATTAATCTGGAACCTGGTCATGGCATTGTTACTTTCTTTGTGCTTGTTCCTTTTTTGCTTCTTTATTCTTTACATGGAACATGTGATCGATAATATTTTAAAAATTAGCTGTTGCTACTAGGCTATTTTGATCTCTGCCCAATCCAACTTTTTGTAAGGATATGAATGTCCCTCCCCAGTATACAGTTTCCACTTTTGAACACATTCATTTTTTTGTACCATTGAAGAAAAGAATATTTAAAAAAAAAAAAAATTTGTTGTCTCATCAGTAAAAGCTTGGTGAGGACCTCTCAGTTTTAAAAAGCTTTTTCTTTCAACATTACATTTTTTGAAGTAACACACTGTTCTTCTCTTTATCAGTGGCAGTCTGGTGAAGTTCCCACTGGTTGGAAAAGGGGAAACATAACCCCCATTTTTAAAAAGGGAAAAAAGGAAGTCCCAGGGAACTACAGGCCAGTCAGTCTCACCTCTGTGTCTGGCAAGATGATGGAACAGATCCTCTTGGAAGCTGTGCTAAGGCACATGGAGGACAGGGAGGTGATTCGAGACAGCCAGCATGGCTTCACGAAGGGCAAGTCCTGCCTGACCAACCTAGTGGCCTTCTGCGATGGAGTGACTACATCAGTGGACATGGGAAGGGCTACAGATGTCGTCTATCTGGACCTCTGTAAGGTCTTTGACACAGTCCCCCACAACATCCTTCTCTCTAAACTGGAGAGATATGGATTGGACGGAAGTCCTGGTTTCGGCTGGGATAGAGTTAATTTTCTTCCTAGTGCTGTGTTTTGGATTTAGTATGAAAAGAATGTTGATAAGACACTGATGTTTTTAGTTGTTGC